>JAWDGP010005591.1:202500-212500 GCA_033675545.1 Elysia crispata
TTGATAAACACAGACAGAGTCAAGAGAACGAAAGAGAGACGAGGAGAAATCGGGACGAAGGGAAAGAACGTAGAGAAGGGATTTATTTGAAGACAGAAATAGAGAGAGAGATAGAGAGAGAAAGAGAGAGAGAGAGAGAGAGAGAGAGAGAGGGAGAGAGAAAGAGAAAGGAGGGAGGGAGAAGAGGATAAAGATAGGAAGAGAAAGATTAAGGGGAGCTAAGAATCATGTATGCATATGAAGACACTTTGAAGTAAATGGAATTGAAAGGAAAAAATTCTCCTTCAATTCCTTCTTTTTCGCTCTAATTTCCACTTTTTTAATCTTTCAGCCACAAGGTTCACTACAGATAATTACTTCCTCTGTCAACTCTTTAAATTTTTGGCGTTTTTTCCCCCTTTCCCCGGGACATCTGACCTTCCGATTAATTGAAAATCCACCAACGAAAATTGCTGCGACAGATCTCTAGCTCTGGTTGCTTTTCGCTATAGCATTATCTTGTGTCGGCATTATTTTCTAAATGTCACCGCTTCCATCCAACTCAAATTAGAGTGACCGATCTCTACTTTCTGTGGCATGGGAAGAAGATGTGACAAAAAAGAATACAGGGTTAGTCTGGAATTCTCTTTAATTGAAAAGAAATTCTTGGTCCCTAAAATCATAAAAGTATCCTATTATCAGATGGAAGTCGCCGATCTTAATGGGATGTTTACTTTTTGAAAAACAAAGTTAGAAGCGAGTGACATTTTATTTTCATTTGTTCTACGTCCACATGACGTAGTTTTGAGAAAATGGCTTTTAAACTTTCATTTTTCTTATATTCATATTTTTCGCAGAGTACAAGTGTAAGAAAACTTGGCCCGTTTTACTTGACTGTTGGTTTTGAAATTAACAGGACATATAGATCTAGATAATGTTTTTAGGGGATGGAAATTGACGCTAGCTCTAATTTTAGTGAAACTGGACATAGAACAAATGAAAACTGAGGCGTCGATTGGTTTATCCTGTAGAAGTAGAGTTATTGTGCAATTATTTCGTCTTCTAAAGGTTAATTATGAAAACATAAATAAACAGTAGACAATTATTATGCGCATGATATATTTTTCTTTACAATAAGGAAAATTAGCTAATTCGCTAATTTACAAATCAATTTCAAGATTGTTTTGAAATGCTTATTAGAATGTTGTCTATTCCCTCAAAAAGTGCAAGAAGGTGCGCTGTCCTGCGGGTATTTATAACTTTGCATTATTTAAACCTATTGGATTATCGATGTTTTTAGGCTTTCTATTAGATAGATCTAGATTTGGGCTACAAAATTAACTAGGTATTACTTAAAAGGAAAATCTCAAATTTAGTTTCTATGGTGTTATCACTTTATCTCTTTTAACGCTTGTGTATTGCTTTGATAAGATAAGATAAGATAAGATTTACTTTAGTCATCCATCTTGAATTCAAAAGTGATTATATATTGATATATGTAAACTTAATCAATGTTGTGTATTTGTCCAATTCCTCATTTTCTTTTTTCAGCCGTTTTAATCGTATTCTACGGTGTGTACTTTCCGAACTCAAAATTATAAAATGGGAACTGTGAACTCGGGTTTTAGAATGATTCATCCATACATCAAACTGTGTTCCCAATAGCCCTGCCTATCCATCTTAATTACCACCGGAAAGGGAGAGAACTAAACAAGGGAAAGCAGCAGTACTATCAATATAGCAGCCCCGGGGAGCAAGCTAAGGGGGGGGGGGGTAACTGTCGCTTGACTCCTAATGAAGGAAGAACTAAGGGCAAGAAGTAGCCATGGCCCCATTTGGGCGGTTCTATGTTGCTTGGTGGAAATTCTTCTTTTATTTCTCTCGCAAACGTAAACGAAATATTTTTTGGGTAAGAAGTACCCAACAACCGTTTTTATAATGGATGGATTATGACCTTACATAACGATTAAGAAGCAATTTGAGGAGGTTTGGCCCAGTTTTCTCAAAACTGTTATTTGATACTTGGAAACGTCTAGTACTGGGCTCTTCTATGATTTGCATACGGCTTTTCAAAGAAAAATACTCTGAGAGAACAACGCCAAAGGTGTATAAAACTTTCCACTCGTTCTATTTCTTTGTCTTTAATGATTATAACTTCAGGATTATTGTCTTGTCAATCCTCATTTGTTTAGTTTTACATATATTTAGGACTGGATGATTCCTCTCACACCAGTCAACGAAAGAGTTTATTTCTTATTTATAGCTAAGATATTGATCATTTGTAATAAGCCCTAATAGTATAGTGTCGTCTGCGTATTTGCCAATACTATAGTCACCATGTTCAGATCTGTAATCTGATGTTTATATAGAGAACAGAAAAGGTGATAAGACTGTTCCTTGTGAAGCGCCAGTGTTTGTTTTGATAGTATTAGATGTTAATGTGGGGCTTAATCTAACAAACTGTGACCTAGAAGTAAGACAACCCAGTACTCAAAGAATAAGAGATGGATCAACATTTATTTTCATTGGTTGAATGGTATCAGATGCGCTGGAGAAGTCATAGAATATTAGACGAATACTAGCCTCAGGTTGTCCAGGTGTGCACATTTATTATTTCTCACTTTGCTTTTTTTTCTATCATCCAATTTGCTCAGCTGGAAACAAAATTTTGATCTAGCACATTTCTTCATATGAATCGTTAATAGGTGGGCATGTGTAAAAAAAAAAGGGCAGTAAACTAAAATAAAAAAAAAAAATTGTCATTTGTGAACATTTTTTGCGCTGTTATTTTATTTCAATAAAAAAAATCTCTGTAAAATTTAAAAAAAAAAAAAAATCAAGCACCCCTTCTAAAAAGTTTGAAAAAAAAATTAACACCTAATAAATCGGATAGGTCAAATTCGTGTTTTCATTGAAAGATTCTTGACGCCCCACGCCAACTTTTATTTCCTCTTTTCACTTAATCACGAGCGTCGACTACCCACGTAATGAATGGAATCGTTTTGCCACCATCTAAGAAAACACACTTTCATCATTTTTATATTCTTCTCATACCATTTTTTCGTTGTTTGTTTGTTTTTTCCTCCGCAGAAGAAAAAAACGCAATTTGTAAGAAAGGAACTGCGTCATCTGAGGGTGCGACTAATCGCCAAACAGCAACATACGTGAGGAGTCATGGAGGAGGGTAATCTGGTTGATAGCTGGCTGGGTTAAATAAGTCAACAGCTGACGACATTTTCCTGTCCAAGGCATGAGTGTCCACGACTTCTAGATTATTAGGCTTGTCATCTTTGCATAAACAACTGGCTTTGCTAACCAAGAAATTCTGTCAGAAACCAATGAAATGGCGTAAAATTCCATTCGTATATTGCTTTGGTGAGGGGTATCGTCGGACAAGTACTGGAAAATTCCAATATCTGCTGTCGAACGTGATAAATGATTTCTTACAAAAGCAAACAGTGTATCTCATTAAATGTAACCATAAATAGATACATTTTCCCTGAAGTGTCTTGGAAATTCTTTCAATCATTTAAGTAGGCTGCACGTTACTGCCATGTTCACAGTTAAATATGTGCCCCTCATGCATATTGTGTTGTTGTTATTTCTGTTGTACTTGTTGATCTTGTTGTTTTTCTTTAACTTGGGAAATTTCGTCTAAGAGAAAGAATGTATCACCGGATCTGGTGTTCGATATAACGTTTTTCCATGAGTCCCTTTGGTCGTTTTTCCACAAGTCGCTTCGGTCGTTATTCCACTAGTCCCTTTGGTCGTTTTTCCACAAGTCGCTTCGGTCGTTTTTCCACTAGTCCCTTTGGTCGTTTTTCCACAAGTCGCTTTGGTCGTTTTTCCACAAGTCGCTTCTGTCGTTTTTCCACTAGTCCCTTTGGTCGTTTTTCCACAAGTCGCTTCGGTCGTTATTCCACAAGTCGCTTTGGTCGTTATTCCACAAGTCGCTTTGGTCGTTTTTCCAAGTCCCTTTGATAATTTTCCATGAGTCCCTTTGGTAGTTTTTCATGAGTCCCTTTGATAATTTTCCATGAGTCCCTTTCATAGTTTTCCATGAGTCACCTTGGTAGTTTTTTTCCTTGAGTTCCTTTGGTAGTTTTTCATGAGTCCCTTTGGTGGTTTTTCCACCATTCTATTTTGTAGTATTTTTTCCTTGCGTCCCTTTGGTAATTTTTATCAATCGATGCTTGATCTGGTTGTAGTCAGTTACCTAATTTTGGAAAAAAATCTAGGTAACCAAGATGTCACAGATAAATCTTTGAACATTTCACAACGACAATAGCTTTTGTGATTAAGGGATAATATCATAGAAGGATGGACCAAAATTGCTTTCTTTTTTAGATTTCCTTGACAAAAAAGTAGATAAATACAGTAATTGGGAACCCTATGAGGCTTATTTGATGAAGTTGTTGAGGTCTTAATCTGAATTGTAAGCTCAAATCAGTTTACAATCCAGTATGTACATTTTAGCGGTTTGATGATATCTTGACTTGTATATAAGTGATTCCCAGTTAAGGTAAGACATACCGTAATGACATGCTGTTTTTCTCCGAGTGAATACATGATGCTTCAAAGAATAGAAATGGAAATTTTTTTTATTTGATACCTTTCTCCACAAACAATGTGACACAAACAAAGATGGCTGATTTTTCTTTACGTATCTCCAAAGCTAGAGAAGAGTATAGAGTATAGATGACGCGCGCTGTAGTCACGCAGCTAGAGACTCTCTAATCCGTGGCAATCTACAAAACATATCTTCGGCTTGGAGCTGCACGTAGTGACAACAATATAAATGTCTGGCCATCTATCTTCCTGCATATTGAAAAACAAAACAAAAACAGCTAGTTGAAAAATATAAATTTCCACTGAACTCTGTCTACAAATAGATCTTATTTTACTTTGATTAAAGATCTGTAAACGACCTGTAAAGCTGTTTCAACATGAAATCACATTTTAGAGAGAAATAGTTTATCACAAACATGCCGGCAGTAGATTTCAAGATAAAAACGGATGATGTTACTGCACCTGCCCACCCTATAATTATCATCTTTGCTTATGTGATATACAGGATCAGTTTTCTGTAATCGAATATCTATTTCATACTTTATATCAATGATGAAATTGAGCTGAACTGTGTTATCTCCCTTGATCTCGAGTGTTTGAGGAAAACCAAGATGTTGACATATACTTATACAAAGTTCATATCTAAACAACGTATAGATCTATGAGCTTCAGCTGGTTGTTTATCTTTTCGCTCTAAACACAACTTGTTGTCTGTTTAGGCTGGGTTATTGTCTGTATTTAATGAGCAAACTCTCAGAGATATGATTAGTTTCTGTGCCTGTTTGATTATACGTTTGATGAAGTTAGCTGCAAACCAAATCCTTTGGAAATAGGCGTTGTTTTTGGATCTTTTTCAATAAGTTGGTAACAGCGGCAATGAGGAGTTGAGGCTTCAACCTCAGTCTGACGTCATGGATCGAGTTCACCATGAACAGCCGCCCGCTCTACCCAGAATCCTCTTCTCTACGACGTATTTCCTGGTAACGTGATGGAAGCATTTCCCATTGGATTGTTAAGGTTTTCACAACTCACTCAGATGAGCATTTCCCATTGGATTGTTAAGGTTTTCACAAATCACTCAGATGAGCATTTCCCATTGGATTGTTAAGGTTTTCACAACTCACTCAGATGAGCATTTCCCATTGGATTGTTAAGGTTTTCACAACTCACTCAGATGAGCATTTCCCATTGGATTGTTAAGGTTTTCACAACTCACTCAGATGAGCATTTCCCATTGGATTGTTAAGGTTTTCACAACTCACTCAGATGAGCATTTCCCATTGGATTGTTAAGGTTTTCACAACTCACTCAGATGAGCTGAGGCCATCGGTTTGAAGTTACCGCAGCATCAGTGAACGAAATCATGACTTGCAATCAATGATCGTACGTGAGTTGATACTTTTGGCCCAGGCTAAGATATACGTCAAATGAATTTTCCTGCGTATGTATTAATATCGTCGCTATTTGGTCTCTACCCGTTTCATATTTCAACCGGGGCTTCATACATTCACTTACTTCTTGCACGACCACCCGTTAAACGTCTGAGATTATGATCCCTTTCTTTCGCATTGACGTGTTTTAGAGCAGAGAACAAAACCCCCATTTTTCATCCAGTGAAAAAGTAATTATTATTTTTTATAATAAAGAAAGCCTAGGACCGTTTTGTAATCATCTAATAGTGTTACAGGAAATTATTAGTGGTGTTGAAATTAAGGATGAATATTTGCGGTGTTTGTAAAAACAAGTGTACTGCCATCATGGCGGTGAAAATGGTTCTCCATCTAGAAATTGGAGCCAAGGAGGAAAACAAAATATGAGAACTCCACACTTCTCCTTTAACGGTAATATGAGTTTCGTGGCTTACAAAAAGTTTGGGAAAAAATATAACAGTCGCCTCAATTTGATAGGTAGCTGAATTATACAAGCGAAAGTACCAAATATGGGAACATTACTGTACCTAATTACGTACATTTTCAGTCGGTTTAAAAACTTTTCTTAACGCTTGTTATAAGGCTTTGAATTGTCGTAAAAAGTGGCAAGTGAAGTCACAATTTATTACTGCACATTTTATTTTCTCCCACTAAAATGTTGATGAGCCTTTGCAAAAAGAAAAAAAAAAAAAACAGGAAAAAAGAAAGAAAAAAAAAAACAAAACAATAATGAAGGTTCATATTTAACACAATTATCTAGTTTGTATTTGAATCGATGCGATAAGATACATTTTGTCAATTTACTATTGTTGTTTTTTTTTGTTTGGGAACAACTTGGTAATTATTTGGAAAAAAGTAACGAATACGAATACAAGGGCAAAAGGGAGTGATAGGAACCGGATAAAAGAAAATTAATTATATAAAAGTTAAAATAATGAGAGAGAGAGAGAGAGAGAGAGAGAGAGAAAGAGGGAGGGAGAGAGAGAGGGAGAGGGAGAGAGGAAAGCTACTAGAGAGAGTTAGAGAAAGTTAGAGAGAGAGAGAGAAGAGAGAGACAGAGACAGAGAGATAGAGAGAAGAGAGTTAGAGAGACAGAGATAGAGAAGAGAGAGTTAAGGAGAAAAGATATGTAGAGAGAGCTTGAGAGATAAAGAAAGAGATAGGGAGAGAGAGAGAGAGAGAGAGAGAGAGAGAGAGAGAGAGAGAGAGAGAGAGAAGGAAGGGAGTAAGCGAGCTGATTCTAATGAAATACGCAAAGATATTGATTGGAAATGAGGTTGTTGACTGTATCAAAACAAATTTTTTTCAGTTATAAAATGTGCGTTCCCAAGTTAAAAGCAGAAAGAAACTGTTGTAAAGGATAAAATTATTGGCAAAAAAATTGAAAATGAAATAACGAGGATGGCTGGGGGGAGAAAAAAAATAACTCCATAAAAGATAACAGACTTTGAGAGCCTGACATCAACAAAAGATGAAAGTCTCACAGGTTTGGACCTATCTGAATCTAGAATTTCCGGTTACATTTTTCATCCAGTTATTTTTGTTATGCCGGGTTAGCATTTCAATACATTCTGACGTCATCGTTTTGTAACTAACAGGTTTTCAACGATATTTCAGGAATTAAACACAGAATTTACGTCAGTTTGCACAACATTGTCAATTGTTCGCGTAAGTGACATTTTTTTTTATAAACATTCACGTCCTCAGTTATTATACATTGCGTTGATTTTATTTGCTTCTTTCATCTGCCTAATGGGGGTTGAATTAGACGGCAAAGTTCAGGACACTGAATTTTTTTCTTCGTTTTTAAAGGTAAATCTAGTTGCAGTGAAATAAGAAAAATCACTCACGAATCATTTATATAAAAATTATGACACGACTCAGTGTTGCTAACACACATCCTGGTGTGCATCGGGTGAGCACAAAACCGAGGTAAAAGAACCAGCAAAACACTGCTTCCAGCGGAAAAAACAAATGATTAAGGGAAAAACTATAAAAGCTAGACCATAACTCTTGAAACACTACATACAGCTAAAGTTTCGGGATCAATTTAGATGCAGGGGTAATCGAAGATGTTTGAGAATTGTAAAAAAAAATAAATATAAAGCAGTCACCAACTTGATCTTAAGGACAGTGAACTCAGTAAAAACAATTATATTTGACATAGATTAAAGGTGATGGTTCTGTTTAAAAAAAATTTAAATCTTTATCAAAGTATATAAAAAAAGTTCGTTGGTAAAAATGACGCTCGGCTTTACTATGAATATTATATATTCTTCAATATGGGGAATGCGATTTCACAAAGAGTGTCACTTTGTTTTAAGTCGTACGTTCTGTTTAATAATCAGAAGCATTTCGAAGATTTAAGCAGAACTGAATAATTTTGATATCAAATTTCTCATGCGTACATTACATATTTCTTTTTTTCTTTTACTTCAAATGTGCATTCTTTTAGACGCTTCGCTTCATACGATAATAACATCTTTTAAGTTCTTGACTTCCAACCAGGTATCATAACTCTTTGTGAAATAGCATTCCCATCAATGAACGATACAGAAATTGCTGGATGTGGGTAAAGCTAGCATGGGTGTCCAGGTTTAAAAAATGTGTTCCAAACATGTATTTTTATAGAGCAGCCACTTGTTCGAATTAGCTAAAATTCGATTCCAGTCAATGAGAAACGATTCTGTCTACGACACCTGAAGATTATGGCTATAGTTCTTTAGTACTCATTGGAAAGGTGTAAAAGTGTAGCATGTTTTAATAGTCTTTAGGCCATAGATTAAATCTCTCTATAGACTGAAACCGAGTAAAACGATCTGAAAATCAAAATAAAAAAGTCTTAATAATTATAAAGAATTGAATTCATTATGTAACATAATCTAGTGCGGTGAAGAGATAAAGTCAGGATCTAAGAAGATACGGTTCACCTCTGCTTAAATCTTTGATTCTTACTATATTTATCCAGTCTTATTTTCAATGATATAAAATGATTTTGTTACTCTTGAAAACTGTCCCAGCAAAATATTCTCACATTACAAAACAGATAAATACCCTTACTCCTAGTTTCTCTCACACACACAAAAAAATAAAAGTTTTCTTGGTTCGATGTGAGTATTTCTCCGCTGAAAGTCAGCTGAGACAGGAGAAAATAGTTCTCGTTTATTTTGCGCAGAAGAAATAAGCAAATCGTTTCAGAAAGAATTATAAAACTGCTCCAGTCACTGGAAGCTCAGTTGGCTGATTAGAACTAGGCAATGAATAGTGTGAATTTTATTACTGAAATTCTTTCTTTTAAAAGTTTTGTCAGATCTTTCCTTTTGCCCTTATCGTTCGCTTTTTGCAAAAGTAGAATTTCAAATCAAACCTTTAGGGTGCGGGAATTGTTTTGAAGTCCTAAGATTGTTTATTTACCCAAAATTCGTTTCACTTCTATTTCGTCAGTTTTGTTGGAATATAGGAGCTTTTATCTCTGAAAAAGCTCCTCTTGATATCTGGGCCTTTCAAATCTGACCCATTATGTTTCAATATTTTGTCCGGCATCGAGTTGTACAGGCCATGATGATGATCCGTGGATATTGGTGAGATGAAGACGGTAAAACGATTGCTACTTACGATATTAACGCTGTATGGTGAGAAGGAAAGCTCATTTCAAAACGGAAAGATTTCAGGCTTGCCGGAGTAACCAGCATTGACAAAGCTATTATCATCTTGTGTGGGTGTGGTATAACGGCCCAGAGAGACGGGTTGTTTTGGTAGAAAAAAAAAAAAAAAAAAGGGGGGGAGGGATAATCTGGGTTCGTATTTCACATTTCGGTCAAGAACTGTAACTCTTAAAACATAAGCTTTATGGGTTTTAGAAGGTTACTAGAGAAAGGATTCACCAAGTTTAAAAAAAAAAAATTTAAACTTTTCCTTCTCATTTGTCCAATTATAATATTTTACAACAGTAATAATAATAGTAATAATAATAATAATAATAATAATAATAATAATAATAATAATAATAATAATAATAATAA
>JAWDGP010005591.1:217500-227500 GCA_033675545.1 Elysia crispata
TTGTATTCTTACTAATGTAATTCAAATTCCCCCTGCTGTCGAAGATATTTCCATTGTGTTGTTGGAACTAATACAGTTTGTTAACCCTAAGAAGTAGAAGTTTTAGTTTTTTTTTATTTCCTTTTTGAAATAGTTTGTTTTCTTTTAATGTTCCCCAGTGGATCATCAGCCTTAATCGTAACTCCCCCCCCCCCCCCCGCCCCACTGTTGCCATTTCTTACATCATGTTCTCATCCCTGGTGATCACCGAGCAAACTTTCCGTCTTCTCGTCCCGACAAATTGAGCTTCATGTCTCTTATATTAGATTATTATAGAGCTAGTATTCAATCAACTTAACTTTGGATAAGATCTCGATTGTTATGTGATATAATACTGGTTGAAAAAAACTTTCAAATTTATCGGGCATTTTCTTTCTCAAATCTCCCGATATTAATTTTTACTAAAAATTAAAATTTAAAAAAGCGAGAAAAACAGATCTCTTTTCTAGTTTTTATTCTTTATGATCACATAGAACAAAAGATAAATATGTCTACCAGGTCTGAGAAAATCCATGTCCTTTCTTTTTTGTCTTTACAAGGAGGAAAAAGCCATTATGCCACATTTTGTAACACTTGATTACAAGGCACCGCAGTGGCGTAGTGGCATAAGCTACGTTCTCTTTGAGTGGCAAGGCGATGGGTGCCGAAACATCTATTAATGAATAGTTCTAATTCCACAAATTCAAGCATTTTTGGTTATTTTCACTTGAAGTCTTATCCCTAACCACTGCTGAGAACTACCTATAATTCTAGCTCTTATAATTCTTACTTGATTACATGCCAGCCAATTTTAGCACCATCCTAATCAGCATGGAACCCTCATTTCGTGTTGATTAAATCTGTGAAGGATCATTTAATGAGCTTACTGAAAAGTACCCTTCTCTTATTTTCTGCCCGATCAAAATCGCTACGTTAGATCATCAAATAAATGAATAATTTGGTCATAAGTGATATATAAACAGGCCAACAATCATGTGGCTTCCAACTATAAAACACGCCTTTGATCGTGTTCAAATCCCAATGATATCACTATAAATAGTCCGTTTATAGTGGCGTTATTTTAGTTTTAAATTTGTCGAGGTGGTTGTAGTTCATACGTTCTGTCGACGAGAGGTAGTTAGTGTTAATATAATTATGGATTTGTCAACACAGATACGTGAAAAGTTGCATGCATAATTTGGAACTTTTAGTTTTGTTTTCCTGTCTATTCTTTGGAAGCTTGTGCACAGTCTGTTGGTCTTAAAGTGTGTAGATCAATCAATGACATGTGATTTTGGGCCTTTCTTTGTGTATCTCTAACAGATCCAGCTTAAGCACGTCAAAGTGGAGAAGGTGATGAGCCAACGCCAATTACTAACTGCGCGGGTTCAAAGGTTGAAGGAATTGATAGCACGTGACCTTGTTATTTTGTAGTTTTTTTTTAATTATTATCCTGTACTAGCGTTACCGTTTTAGTGGTCGGCCTCGACCTTCTATGGATTTGAATTTGAAATTACGATATTTTTTAACCATACATAATTATTTTCATCGTTCGTCTATACTATGTTTGTGCGTCCAATGGCAAATGTTGGTGCTTCAGGATTCAATGGTTTTCTTTGGTGCGATTTGGACTTTCCCAATCAAGATTGCAAGTCACTCAGGGAGGCTTAGTAAATACCTTCGCCATGTAACTCTCTATTTAGGGAGCGTAGTGGCGTGTTGGTATAAGCTATGTTCTCTTTGAGGGGCGAGGCGATGGGTGCCGAAGCATCTATAAATCGATGGTTCTAAATCCAAATTGGCAAGCACTTTTCTGTCATTTTGACTTACAGCCTTATCCTAACCACTTTTGAGCACCACCTAAGACTCTAGTTCTTACAATTCTTATCTAACGTGACTTTTCGTTTGATTTGATGACCCGGATTTGCCTTTGGAATAATTAGAAACAAAATGGCTTGTCCTGAATCTGACCGGGTCATAGGTGGGTGTAGCCACCTGAAACACTGAAACCACCGATGTAAGCCATACTTCGAGAGTATCTGAGCTGTCCTCTTCCACCAAGAACAGCCGGTCGTAGTTACGTAAGTTGCTAAGGGGCAATAGATTTCCCTGTAGGAACTGAGCTCATGAGTGTCATGATGTAAGTGACTTAAATTATAACCCTGAAATCTCCAGTGGAACCGGACTAGAATGGTTGGTAATGTTGAACAGCCATTCCTTGGCAGTGAAAGTCCACAAGAGACTTTTACATATCCGGCGTAGACAAGAATTTGGTCAATTTAGTGAGAGATTTTCATTTCATCCATGCATTAAGCAATGTGAAATGTGTGCACCAGTTCTGTTTTTCTGCACTCGCTTAATTATTTCTTGACAATCATATTTTTTCTTGTTGATCAGCTAAATACTTTAGCGTTTGTTGTAACTTGACTAGGAAACCATGAAACGTGATCTGTGCCACTTTGGAAAGACCCTGTCCTGCATATTGGCTGACTTAGTCTGTCGAGGCGTGATACAAGTTAGCATTTTGTGATTTCCAAAGTAGCATTTTTGTAAGCCCGATTGAAAATAAGACTCGTGGACATAAGTTAATGTGGAGATACTCCAGATCGTTTCCAGAAGACAGATACTCCGAGACTGGCAAAAGGTAGCGGTAAAGTGCGTCTGCGCAAAGATACATGATGACATCACAGTGTCGCCGATCGAAGACTTCCACCCCAAAAGCTGTGACGTCATACCTGGCGAATATGCAGAGGCCAACCCAGGAGTCCGATTACACCAAAAAAGTTTCCAATCCTCCTCAATATCAACGTCAAGTAAGTGGCTTAATCTTTCCCACTCTACCAGTCCTGCCATCCCACAGCCTGCCGTTCATTTTACATTTAGTAAATCAGCCTCTAGCGGAGCTACGAACAGACTTGAATACTACTTGCTACCCTTTTCATGTCGCCTAAGTTCAGAGCTGCTACCAAATCTAATAATAAAAAGGCTTGAAGTATGCGTGAAAAAATTAGCTAAGTAGAGATTGGTGAGTTTGATATCCCATCCGCCCTACTTTGTGATGGACGAGGCTCGGACACCTTATTAACTTTCAATCAGGGACACCACGGTCTTTCCCTGGTATTGGCAAAACGGTAAAGGATACCATGAAGAGAGTTAAAAGTCGCCATGATGGATAGCACTGATGGCTTGGTTAACCTCTCGGACCCCAGCCATGCCACCTTGTCAATTCGGAAAATCAGCGAGGCTTCCTAAAATATTTACAGGTCAAGTCACCGAAGTGAACGAAATTTCGCAGTAAGTGTAAGAGTGAGCTTTATCATTTCACTGTTGGGAAGAATTAGGACAGTCAGATATTTTTGTTGTGAAGTCTTAAAGGCTGAATTATAAGTGCGTTCTGAGTACAATTCTGTCCTAACTATGCCCAAAAGTTAAAAGAAAAAAATCACTATGACTCTAACATGCAAAAGTCTGCTCACTTCGGTGACTTGCCTTGTATTTTACGAGGCCTCGGAAAAATCAGCTTGTCGTGTAATTTCCCAATCTACTTAAAGATCCTTTAAACGCCATATAGAAAGTTAGGGATTCTCGCAAAAAAAAAGAGAGTAAAAGTGTTTTGCTTTTCAGGAAATCATAGCTTCTCGTTTATTATATCCCTAAATTTAAACAAAACATTCATAATTATTTAATGAAAATGAATGTTAAATAGAATCTAAAATTTACAAAATTTGATAGCTATACATATTACGTGTTAGCCGTTAAGGTGTGCCTATATAAATAGAGCCTTTATAATTCATCTCTGTCGTTTTAGTGATTTTAACAGACAGCGTCGCAAAAATCAGGAATTGTGTTTTGTTTATCCTTTTCGCTATCTTTAGTTAGTGTTGGGTGTTGGTAAAGTCAAAGTATGACGGCCCTTACATCGTGACCCTCAGAAGCGAATATAAGATTTTACATCGGTTGTCTGATGGCACAGGACTATAATTAGAGGTGAAGTGCCGCAGAAAACGCCAATTTCCTCGAAAGTTTGTTGTTATCACCACGATTATGTCCCTGACTCATGCGTATAACTGTGACACATTAACAAATTCTCAGAAAATGGAAGTTTACATTACCAGGACAGAAGGGCACAAAAACTGAGGCTTTTATACAATAATGCTCCTTTAATACCAGGACGGATTATGCCGTGGCCCAGTTGAACCACTGATGAACCTAACGATTAAAGCGGTGAGTTTTAGGTCACTTCATCCTGGCCCCATATATAGATCTCTATACACTCCTACAGTTTCCCACACCAGTTATTACGATGGGCTCTTATCATAAACTAAGGTTAAGTACATCGAAAGAGATGGACAATTTTCCCCTGAGCGCTAAGTTCCATATTGTTCCATACCGGCTGGGTCTATTCCTCACCATAATAATTTTAGCGAATTTTCCACCTCGTATGCTATTTATATTTGTCCCAGTAGGCGTTTTAAATGGCGAGAGAATGGAGCGACCATCATCAGCAAAGAGTCATTATCTCTTCGCCCTCTATAACGTCCGGCAGGGTTTTAGACCTAATTCTGGTGCTGCTAGTTTATGTATGACATAACTAACTAAGAGTGCAACATCGATGTTGGGGATGGGTGTGATGTTGTGAGGGCGGCTAAGGGGGGGTGGGGGGGTTAGTGGGGGGCGGTATAGTATTGATTTCACCGATCGGTTATGATTAAATGATTGGTTGATGAACATGCTTTGTTTATTGGTAAGTTGATAAAAACCCGACTAATAAAAAATAGGTACGAATTATTATGTTTTTGTAAAAATAAAAAAAATAAAAATCTATTTATAGACCCTTGTAAGATTTCATTATCATGTCTATTCAAGGCTTCCAATAATAGCAGATGCCCTCCGTCGGTTTCAATAAATGTACACCTGAGATTTCCCGCAAAGCGCTGCACCCTGAAGCACTTATCATGGTAAATCATAGCCTTCTATTGAAACCATAGCTTTCTATTTAAATCATAGCTTTATTTTAATTTATAGCTTCTATATAAATCATAGCCTTCTATTTAAATCATACTTTCTATTTCTATTTAAATCAAAACTTTCTATTTAAATCATAGCCTTATTTTAAATTATAGCTTCTATATAAATCATAGCCTTCTATTTAAATCATACTTTCTATTTCTATTTAAATCAAAACTTTCTATTTAAATCATAGCTTTGTATTTAAATCATAGCCTTGTATTTAAATCATAATCTTCTATTTAAATAAGTATTGATAGCTTTCATTTTAAATCATAGCCTTCTATGTAGCACCATACGTAACTTAAAAAAGGTTAGGAAAGTAGAAAAAAATGACTGATTTTCGATTCTGATGGATTCATTCAATTTTATTTTCATGTAGTCCAGCAAAGACAAATGACTTTATCACTCTATTGTTTACTAACGCCGTTTGAAATGATCATAACTGATTGATGCAAACCTTCCAAAGATTAATAGATTTAGTGATTGAGTTTCATAACCCATACGGTACATTGACAGATGCTCTATATCTGTGCAGCCAATAAGATTAGTAGCCAGGTTTGTTGGTTGATTGATACTACCCTTGCACGCTGGGAGAAGTGTGAGTTCTAGCCAAAGCTCACGTTGTGATGTACTAAGGCTCAGCATGCCTCTAGCATCTTCACCTTCTTCCCATCAAGCTGGGCAGCCGCGACACAATAAGATCCAAATTGATATAGAGCGGCTGTTGGGTTCAAATTGATTAGAAAACATCGATTTTTCTGGCCAGGAGGTTTACTGAGGAGACATTTTTCGACTTTTTGTTATATTGTATTCTGCATCGAGTATGCATTGGCAAAGTTTATGGATGATCAGTGTTTAATATAATTGTTATCATCATTATTATTGTCATTATCATCATCATCATCATCATCATCATCATCATCATCATCATCATCATCTTCATCATCATCATCATCATCATCATTATTATTATTATTATTATTATTATTATTATTATTATTATTATTATTATTATTATTATTATTATTATTATTATTATTATTATTATTATTATTATTATTATTATTATTATTATTATTATTATTATTATTATTATTATTATTATTATTATTATTATTATTATTATTACTGTTACTATTATTATTATTATTTTCATTCCATTGATATAATTGCAATTCTGTTATCTTTCAAACCTTATTTTGATTTGATTTAAATTCTTTTGCTTGAAACTGCTGCTACTCTAGCTATTTACGTCATACTGTACACGTACTCGCAATACAATTTTAACTTGGGCTTATGAATTGTCAAGAAATCGACTCACTTTAAATTTTTGTTTTGTTGTTTTATTTTCAAGTACATAATGCAGATGCTAATACACATTGCCTCTTCCACAGCCTTCTCTTCAAGTCTTTTTTGTTTTTTGTTTTGTTTTGTGGTTGTTTTTTTTTCTTTTTGTTTTTTTTTTCTCTTTTTTTTTCAACCTAATCTATCCCCTTATGTTAACGTCTCTGGTAAAATCTAGAAAAACACATACATAGATATTATCATCAATTTATTATTCATTTTGCCCAAAGCTCAGACAAGTTATAAGCTAGGCCTGTGTGGCTATGTGAGGAAACTTGAGATGCTGTTGTATTCTTTATAATGTTTTGCTTTTGTGTCGTGCCCCCACCTGGCTAATATTTGTCATCCTTCGCAGCACATGCGTGTCAGACGGATGGGTTTCCGTAATTCTATACGTGACGCACTCCGAGAGACGCTATCTTTGTCTGGTAGTCATTCAAACTTGTCTTGGTGACAAATATTCCACGTCAGGGCTTTTGACTTGTGCACCTGTGTGGAACTTGGTTGTATTTTGTTGCTTTTTGTTATTGTTGTCGGCTGTCTTGCTTTTTGTTTTTTTGTTTTTTGTTCTTATTAGTTTTCTTGTTGTCTTTTGTCTTCTTCTTCTTCTTCTTCAACTACTACTTGTTGATGTTGCTGTTATTGTTGTTGTTGTTGTTGTTATTGTTGTTGTTATTATTGTTGTTGCTGTTGTTGTTGTTGTTGTTGTTGTTGTTGTTGTTCTTCTTCTTCTTCTTCTTCTTCTTCTTCTTCTTCTTCTTCTTCTTCTTCTTCTTCTTCTTCTTCTTCTTCTTCTTCTTCTTCTTCTTCTTCTTCTTCTTCTTCTTCTTCTTCTTCTTCTTCTTCTTCTTCTTCTTCTTCTTCTTCTTCTTCTTCTTCTTCTTCTTCTTCTTCTTCTTCTTCTTCTTCTTTTTCTTCATTTTCTTCCGTTTTTGCTGTGAAAAGCCTTGATAATGATATTGCTCTGTGCTCTTTTTCTTTTTTCTTTTTTCTTTTTTTTTTTTCGAAAAAAGGGCAATGGCGTGAACTGTTAGTTTCTAATGATTAGTAAGACGATTTTCACAAAGACATTAGTCATATTGTTTAGCCATGATGGTGAGATTACTGTGCTTCTAAGAGCAATGCTATTATTGATGCTGAAAATGATGCTTATGATAATGATGTGGATGATTTAACGATGATGGTGATGATGATTTAGATGATGATAGTGTTGATTACGAAAGTAAAGTTGATGATTGATAGAACTTTTTTTCATATTAAGAAAATATATTTGCCTTGAACATGTCTCCCACCTACAATACTAAGCATGAAATTTAAAAAAAAAAAAAAACGCTCTTTAAGCTAGTCTGAGTGAAGAATATTACATTCATTGAAATAGTGAGAATAACAATGTGTGAGTTTCAAGCGGATCAGTTGAATGGATGGCCGGAAGACACGGCTCTAAGAGGCTGGACTGACAGGATAAGTCTGGATTACGAGAAAACAACAATGAATCCAGACACCGTTTGACAGCTGAGCTGCTAGAAAGATGGGCTGACAGTAAGAAGGTCTTTGTCCGGTGCCGACTGGATGGGATTCTTTTTTTCTTTAATTTGGGGATGGATCCCGTGTAATCCTCATCTTTGCTTGAAGTACAGCACTGGAACAACGCCGTGGTGAATCTGAAACATGGACTGAATGAGTATGGGAAGAAGAAAAGATAATGATGTCACTTTTTTAGGAATGGTTCTAATCAACTTAGCATTTAACGTCGCTCAAAAGTAGAATTGGATTTCAAAAAATTGACGATGTAAAACAATATTCCGTCATTGCCATTATTATTATTATTATTATCATTATTATTATTATTATTATTATTATTATTATTATTATTATTATTATTATTATTATTATTATTATTATTATTATTATTATTATTATTATTATTATTATTATTATTATTATTATTATTATTATTATTATTATTATTATTATTATTATTATTATTATTATCAATTATATTGTTGTTATTATTATTATGATCATCATCATAATCATCATCATCATTATTATTATTATTTTTATTACAATCATTATTATTATTATTATTATTATTATTATTATTATTATTATATTATTATTATATTATTATCATTATTATTTTATTCATATAATTCAATGCGTCTCAGAAACGCTTCATGCATATTGGACATTGAATATTTATAAAAATCGGGATCTCCACAAAAAAAAAAAAAGAGCCTTCCACAAACATTTTGAGTGTGAGTCGTGCTTGATTTCAAATCATCAGCATCGAGATATGGAATGTAGATGGCTGCACTTCAACTTCCTTCTGGGTAAAACTGAAATAATCCTAGTGACTTTCTCTGCTTTTATAAAGAACAGCACTTATAAGATCAATAGTTAAGTTGAGTTAATATCATAAAAACAAGACCAGAAATTACTTTTCTTCACACACAACCTTTTAGTTTTTTTTGGAATTAATCATATTAGATGTAAATCTTTAACAGTTAGTTCTGACATTCATCGTATAATAATATCCTTGTTCTCTTCTTAACCGTAACTTTGTTCTCATTTCATTTTATCCTCAGTTCTCCTTTTTGTTGATACAGACACTTTCCAAAAGATAATGTGTACTTAGCACCCAATTTGTATCGGTTTTTTCGGAAATTTCCTCAGACCTTGATTAATTCTTTAAGAAAAAAAAAATTACAAGCTTTCATTCGCAAGGATTTTAGTGAAATCCTTAAAAGTTTTAAGCTTCCAAGGCCAAGAGATGCACTCTAAACAAGGCACGAAAATGCTTGCACTTTGAGAAAGGAAAAAAAAGCCAGAATCTTGGTTTGCACGCTATCGGGTATTTTTTTTGTCCATCAGTAAATTTAGCCAGAATTTTATTGGCAAAGACTAACCCCACGATAGTGAATACGCTCATCTATGGAGTACCTTGCTTTTATCAAGCAAAAAAAAAAAAGAAAGAAGGTAAAAGTTGAGGATCGTTCATTCTTATTTCGGGGGGCTTGAAGTTGGCTTGAAAAAATTTCCAACCGGCAGACAACTCAAAGTAAATACAATGAAAGGACAATAAGTACGTTGGTTAATGTACGAAATGTGGGAATAATTTGTTTAAAAATTAAGATAATTTATGAAATAAACAGGCGAATTCATAACACTTAGAGATATGGGTAGAACAAATAATAGGGATAGAAGAATAAAATTAGATAAACAATACGTTAGAGAGAGAGAGAGAGAGAGAGAGAGAGAGAGAGACAAATAGACAGACAGACAGACAAACAGACAAACAGACAGACAGAAGCACAGAGAGAAAGAGAAACAGAGAGACAGAGACAGATAGACAGACATAGACACACAGAGAAAGACAGACATATAGAGACACAAAAGAGGGGGGAGAGAAAGAGAGAGAGAGAGAGAGAGAGAGAGAGAGAGAGAGAGAGAGAGAGATAAACAAACCGATAGAGAGAGAGAAACAATGAGATAGAGGCAGACAGAGACAGAAACATAGACAGACAGACATACATACAGAGACACGAGAGAGAGGGAGAGAAAGAAAAAGACAGATAGAGAGATAGACAGACAGAGGCAGAGGCAGAGAGAAAGACAGATAGAAAGA
>JAWDGP010005591.1:232500-240302 GCA_033675545.1 Elysia crispata
TTTGTACGATAAATATATAAATTTACAAAAAAAAAACAAAAAAAAAACCACCAGGAAATCAATGTTATAGTAAGAAAACAGTAATTGGCAACCTCCTAACATTCAGCCTTGCCGCATAAAAATCATATCGCTATTCGGAAAATTTCGTCACACATCGTTTCCTAGTTATGGTGGATTGGGGGGGTCGGGGGGGCGGTATCCATTTGGTGTAGGTGTATCTGGCGTCATTTTCCTTGTGGATGTCTGGAGCATCCGTTCCTCTGTCTCTAGTAGCCAGGAATCTCTATAAAAGGGTTAGGTGGCTGGGTTATGGGTTTGATTTCTGGGATGGGTGGAGACATTGGTTTTTATGACAAAGACTTTTAATCTCCAATCAGAATGGGAAGCGTCTCTTCTTTCCTCTCCTGTATTTGCAGGTCTGGAAAAAAAAGGTTT
The DNA here is from genome assembly GCA_033675545.1 of Elysia crispata. NCBI lineage: Eukaryota > Metazoa > Mollusca > Gastropoda > Plakobranchidae > Elysia > Elysia crispata. The sequence continues at coordinate 232,936 of JAWDGP010005591.1, forward strand.
GATGGAATAAGATGATAATCGAAGGCCACATGGAGAAAATGCAGACATGTCACATCTAGAAAAATGAGTATAAGGAATTTGTTTATGATGAATAATTACGTGAATATTTCAAGTTGTTCATTTTTGTTTTACATGTCTTTATTGATGTAAATAGTTTTGAAAAATACGTGTTCAGGAACAAAAATGTGTCCTTTCGTATAATGGTTAAGATGTTTGTTTGCCACGTTTAAACTTAACAGTGTCCAAGTTTGCATATTTGTCTTGTCTGGTTATTTTCCTACTATTATGAGGTCAGCTTCTTTTATTATATTCATCTCAGTGAACGAGAGAAACGAGTTAGATGCTTTAATATATAACCATAATCTCGGTTGTGGATTAATCTTTTTTCTGGATTTAAGTCGATTGTAAATATCAAGAATACTCACAAACTTTACCGTCACCTGTCACATAAAGTCTAGCTAGGTCTACAGAAGCCGCTCAGTATAGCCACAGTTGTCAGGATGAACGAGAAAGCATAAGGCTACCTACTTCTGGTCTAGTTAAATCTATCAGTGACAGCATAGCAGTAGTGATATACGTTGAGATTTACAGCAAATGGAAATAATGGCATTGCTGAACTTGGCTCTAAATCTTGATCCACAAAGAAATATATTTATAAAAAGTTTACAATTTTCTTGTTCTTGAAATTGTCCTCTCATGATGGACTTCTAAATAGTATCGGCCGCCGAAAAAAAAAAAAAAGAAAAGTTAGAACTATATAAAAAATAATAATCTGGCTTTCGGTTCAAATATTATGTCCACGTTCCGATATAAAATTTACATCTGTTCTACAACCAAGTTGCTAAAAAATTTACACTACATTAAATCTAAAAAATACACAATGTGAATTTCTTAAGAACTTTTTTTTTCAAATGTAACAAGGCAGATCAAAATGGTAGAGCGACGGACTTGTAATACTGAGGTCGCACGATCAAATCCTAGCTTGAGTTATCATGGAACGGTTGAAGCGGGTTCCGTCTTACCAGTTTTTCCTTTTCTGGCCTGGAGGAGATAGTTCTTGCCTGGAGGAGATAGTTCTTGCCTGGAGGAGATAGTTCTTGCCTGGAGGAGATAGTTCCCTCTGGACCTGGACAAGAGCAACCTGCTGATGTGTGTTCACCCCTAGCTGCTACTCTCAGTAAGCCTGAGAAAGGAGATATCTCAGCAAGTCTTGGAATCTTAAACAAGAGTTCATATTCTAACACATTAAATTTCTTTTTCATAATTCCGGCCCTTAACTTTAAAAGCTGATAGGATAAAACTCTCCACTACAGACTAGGCCACTGTTTTGTTTCGATGGAAAAATGGCTCGTTTGTTTTTTTCACTTGCGCTGCCATCGAAGTAACAGCTAATTATAAGTAACTCGCGGGTCAGTAAAAGTTCCTAGCGTTCTTATCACAATTTATCAAGGCGGACATAAATACTTCGGTAGCTTCTAAGTTGACAATCGCAAGTACTAGCTGGCCAAAGAATAATAATTATTATGCATCAAAAAAATTTTTACCATCATAAAGATACAACTAAAAATAATACTATGGCTGTAAAAATATTCATTCTCATCAAGTTTTGACGTCAAAAACATAAACTTTAAAAAAAAAAATTAAAGAAGAGCCATGACTCGTTGTTTTTATTATTACTATTATTATTATTATTATTATTATTATTATTATTATTATTATTATTATTATTATTATTATCATCATCATCATCATCATCATCATCATCATCATCATCATCATCATCATCATCATCATCATCATCATCATCATCATCATCATCATCATCATCATTATTATTGTTGTTGTTGTTGTTGTTGTTGTTGTTGTTGTTGTTGTTGTTGTTGTTATTATTATTATTATGATTATTATTATTATTATTATTATTATTATTATTATTATTATTATTATTATTATTATTATTATTATTATTATTATTATTATTATTATTATTATTATTATTATTGTTATTATTATCATCATCATCATCATCATGATCATGATCATCATCATTATTATTATTATTATTATTATTATTATTATTATTATTATTATTATTATTATTATTATTATTATTATTATTATTATTTCCTCTCTGTGCTAGCAAGAAGACGAGGCAGGAAATAAAACTATGCTCCGCTACAAAGATGAACTTTAGGCATCACAGCGAACATTATGGTTTCTACGCTATTATCGAGTCATAGCGCAACTTCCCACTCTATCAAATAAACATAATGGTTGCCTGCATGTGTCTGAATCGAAGCTTCTAAAGAAACAGACCGAGTAGCCGAAATGAGAAAACTTTTGCAGTAAGTGTAAGAGTGAGCTGTATCATTTCACTATTTGGCAGAATTGGAACAATATTTTTTTTTTTATGCTGTGTAGGCAAGTAGGCTGAATTATAAGTGCATTTTGAGCTCAATTCTGTCTTAACTATGCCCAAAAGTTCAAAGAAATAGATCACTATAGCTCAAACATGCAAAAGTTTGTTCACTTCGGTGACTTGGCCTGTATGTTAGGGAGACTCACCTGTGTTTCAACTGAAGAACTCGGTCACACTTGCGATGACTTTTGGCCGACCAATCCTTTATATCGCGGTCTGACCAAAATCACACCAGTTTTATGGTGACTTCATTATTTTTTTTTACTTTTAAAAACGGAAAAAAAAATAAACGCATCAAATCTTCGAAACCTCAGCCATAAGTCAATGTGATCAAAACCTTGTTTTCGTTTGATTATCAAGCGACAAAAGAATTTGGTTTTGGTTCGTTTGCTTGTTTTTTGTCATAGCTCACATTGTTTGATCTCAGCACTCCTACAAGTTATTCTGACACGGATTTGAAATTAACCCCAGTTTTCTGTGAGTGACTCTGTGTGCGTGTGCGTGTATGTGTATGTGTAGCCACGTCTCTGCCTTCCTTTCAAAGGATAATCACAGACCTGTCAAATTGACTTTTCCTTTTTCTAAAATATTCCCTTTGAAGCCAGTCTTTAGAAATTGATTTCACTTATTTTTTCGCTCCGACTTTTCGTAGTAAAAAATTAATTGAAGAAAATCGAGTAAAGCCCGGAGTATCGCTCAGTAGGTGAGAGTATTATAAAACTAAAACCATGAAAGATCTGTTGTATCTTTAGCAAATAGTTGGGTTTTGCCCCTTGCTCTAAAGCCTTTTCATGTTTTCGAATTTCAAACTCTTGCATTTTAGTGTTTTTTATTTAACGTCTTTCTTGGAGTTAGATAAAAGTTTGTGGCACGAAGATCGATTTAAATTTGTTGAGCAACTTGGCGACAGCTGCGTAGCTCCGCCATTATTCGGTGACAGATCAAGCACGCCATCGAGTCATAGGAACTTCCCATCAAGGATTAAAACAAACATCTTCCTTACGTCTTGCATCTACCAAACAGGCAGTGAAATCCGTCATTGAATAGATCAACGTTTCAGCTTTCGATACATTTTATTCACAGTGAATATCGCACCATAACTATGTTTGTGACATACTGGACCAAAAAAAGACAAAAAAAAAAAAAAAGACGCAAAATAATGAAGTAAAGCATCGTTTCAGGTCGAAGCAGCCCCTAAAGTTATTTACTAAAAAAAAAAACCTTTTTGAGAAGAATTTGGAACAAGATCAACAAAAACAAAAAAAACAACAAAAAAAAACAGCGAATGGGGCTGTCAGATAAAACTTAAAATCAAACGATAAAAAATAACCAAACAAATCGGTTAGTCCTAAGAATAAACATAACATATTTGGCAACTCGACCTTAGTAACTAAATAAGTCACTGGACAGCCATTTAGTTTAAAAAAATCAAGATAAAAAATGCAATTTCTAGGAGTTTTTTTTTCCGAAGATGCGAGTCAATGCAGTCCCAAAAGATATTCCAGGAATTGTTACAAACAAATCATTTACTGTTTGTTGATTTCTTGTGATGCGCATAAAAACAATAGGGGCTTAGCATGTCGAGTTTCGACTTTTGAGAAATAGAAACAATTGAAACAACTGATACGAAGCAGAGAAAGTATCAGAATGCCAGGTCAAAGTGACTGACCTGCAAATATAACAATGATTATGATCCAATATGGCAGGGTGCCCTGACTAGGGGAAAAACTGGTGTGGCATTCCTACCTGGTCATGGCAGGAAAAGACAAAGAGGCAGGACAAATGCACTGGTCATAGCGCAGATAGCTGAGTGAATCTGATCATCTCACAAAATCTCCTTCATTCCTCACGGGCCGTGATCTCCCACCCCCCCCCCCCCCCCCCCCTTTCCCCCCACGCAGTTATTAATCACCTCTGTCTCTGTCTCTCTCTCTGTCTCTCTCTCTCTCTCTCTCTCTCTCTCTCTCTCTCTCTCTCTCTCTCTCTCTCTCTCTCTCTCTCTCTCTCTCTCTCTCTATCTCTCTCTCTCTCTCTCTCTCTCTCTCTCTCTCTCTCTCTCTCTCTCTCTCTCTCTCTCTCTCTCTCTCTCTCTCTCTCTCTCTCTCTCTCTCTCTCTCTCTCTCTCTCTCTCTCTCTCTCTCTCTCTCTCTCTCTCTCTCTCTCTCTCTCTCTCTCTCTCTCTCTCTTTTTTTTTTTTCATTCACTTTTTCTCTCTCCTTCTCTCTTTATTTACCTTCCTCGCTCTATCCCATCCTATCAACTTATATCTCTCATTTTCTCTCGGTCTCTCTCCCTATCTATCTGTCTCGAGTGTCTCCCTCTTTTTCGACACCATAAAAGTTTTGCGCTTCATTCTGTAGAGCTTTGTTTAATTTAATGAAATACCACTTTGAATACACCAACATTCTTTTTCCTTGCCCTCCCCTATTCCCCATGTCTTGGCCATTGCACTGCCATAATTTTATATTTGTTTGTTTTGTTTTGTTTTGTTTTGTTTGTTATCTGAAGGGTTTGAAATCACAAAATGCCTTCTTGATGATTCGCGGCCCCAGGGACTCTAGCAACCGCTCGTAACTGGACGCTATAAATTGGCCCCGATCTGTGCAAGACTGCCAGTAGGCTGAATTGAACTATCTTCAACTGATCCAAAACTGTTTTTCGGGCACAAATCATCATCCTCTTTAGGGAAACTATTTCTTACTTTTTCGAGTTACTCACGTATGCGGAAGAGGAATTTACAGAGTTCAGTAGAACGTTCCTTATTTTCAGAGCAGTTAAGTTACGGAGGAAAAGTCTGTGTCGCCAACATCTTGGCAAAAAGGTAAGAATAACAGTACTCTGGACTTACAGAGGTTCTAATTTTTGGTGGTATTACTACAGTAAACCCAGTTGGTATAATCATATTTTTTTTATAATCAGGAAAAAAAAACAAGGGCAAAAATTGTTTGCATTGCTTTTTTATGATACACTTAAAATGGTACAGAAACTTATGAGAGTTAGACCTTGGTCCTAGAATCTGATTTTTCAGTTAAAAATCTATTTGACAGTGACTTTTTTATAAGCACATTAAATGAATTTACTTCCCTCTGGGCAGGTAATACCTAACCTAAGCAGCAGCAATAATTATTATTTACCTAAAAAAAGGAGTCTAGCTTTTGATGACAAAGGCAGTGCCTTATTCTAGCAGTAATAATGGTCACTGTCTGTCTGTCTGTTTCTCTCTCTCTCTCTCTCTCTCTCTCTCTCTCTCTCTCTCTCTCTCTCTCTCTCTCTCTCTCTCTCTCTATCTATCTATCTATCTATCTATCTATCTATCTATCTGTCTATCAATCTATCTATCTATTTTTTCCAAATCGTGTAATTTCCATTGTTTCTGTGTGTTGCAGGTTAGCCTAAACAGTCCCTCCAGACGGTTACTTTCACAGAAACCCTGAGCGTTTCTTGAGGCACCGCGAAATGTTGTCCCTCCCACGTCCACCATGCCCTTCACCACGGAATGTTGTCCCAACTCCACCAATTCCTGGTACCCAGTGACAAACGTTTCTAACCCGCAGGGCATGTGGGTGTCGCGAGACCTAAACTGCCACAATTCAAAATGGCGCTTCCTACGATTTAAAGATAAATTCTCGGTATTTTTTTGACAATCGCGCAACTCTTGATAACGACCAAGGCTCTCTGACATTACCAAAATGATAGAAAAAATATATTAAAATAATTAAAAAAATGAAATAAATGATGTATAAGAAATGATCATTACGATTTGTTTTTCCATTATGTAATGATGTTTAAAACTTAGTTTAAATAGTTTGGATTTCCTGTAAACATTTAAGCGGATTATCAGTCATAGTGCAGATTAGAGTTTGTCATGAATGGAGGCATAACGTTGGTATCCTGCACTCATATTTGATGTCCTGAGAGAAAAGAAGACGTCAGCATTGAGAAGGTGTCTAGTTCTATCTTTATTTCTCGAACTGCACAGCTTTCTTTCCCCTTGAGTTCTGTCTAGATACATGTTTTACAGCAGTGGTATAGGGTTTGTCAATTGTGTTTTCTAGTTTTGATTCATCTTCTGTCGTGTTGAATTGAATTCCAGGCGAAGTCCGAATATCGAAGGGTCGATCATCAAAATGATTTAAATTACGGGTGGTTCGGGTGACATATCGTTTGTAGGATCCAAAACTCTTCCATTATCAAATACGATTTCTTTGAAAGGCAGATCAGATGAACATTCTTGAAAATTTTTAACGTTCAAATGAATGAGTCGAAAAGAAGCATTGGATTTTATTAATATTGTTTAGTAAGATCAACTAAGCACTGTATTACCTACACATTTTGCATTACCAAACGCTGTGGCAATGTATAACTGTTGGTACCAGTCTAACATAAGTATAGCCTTCCAAGGGAGATAATTATTCGAAAAAAGCATGATACTGAATTCCTTGTGTTAATGGAAACCCATAGATTATCGAACTATGGTAGACTAAAATTGTCATTGTTAGAATTCTGTTACACCTCATGCAACGATGAATATTTAAGGAGTTAAGTTCTGACAAGGTGAACATTCTATAAGTGATTCATACAGCTTTGTCCTTGAGGTCCCCAGCAAGGCTAAAATATTTATAAACAATCTTCGTTTATCAGACACTTTTCGTCTTCATTATATATAATTGATGCCCTTGACCTCTCGAGCCCAGTCGAGTCTGATTGAAGATATTAATAGATACCGTAAGATAATTTTCTTTATTTCCCATTTGTTTTAACAAATTACAATAATAAACAACAACACAAAATAAAAACGCTGAGCAAAAACAACTGGATACTCTCGTGATCAAACGCAGTTATTCAAATTTGGCGCAAATGTATCTCAATTTACGTTGATTTCAGAAAGGACGAAAATGGTGCGGAGATAGCGGGAACACCTCAATCCTTATCTAGCGAGCGGTTAGCT
>JAWDGP010005592.1:0-22500 GCA_033675545.1 Elysia crispata
GTCCACTCCAGCGTGAGGTCCTCTGTAATTCTCTTCTCACATGTCAAATCAATCCTCGCAGGGCAAAGTTAATAATATATTAGAGGCTTCAATCATGTGCAGCATCAAGAATCTGAACTCACCATGGTTGATGGGTGAAGTATAGATATAGTCTGTCCACTCAAGCGTGAAGTCCTCTGTAATTCTCTTCTCACATGTCAAATCAATCCTCGCAGGGCAAAGTTAATAATATATTAGAGGCTTCAATCATGTGCAGCATCAAGAATCTGAACTCACCATGGTTGATGGGTGAAGTATAGATATAGTCTGTCCACTCAAGCGTGAGGTCCTCTGTAATTCTCTTCTCGCATGTCAAATCAATCCTCGCAGGGCAAAGTGAACAATATATTAGAGGCTTTAATCATGTGCAGCATCAAGAATCTGAACTCACCATGGTTGATGTATGAAGTATAGGTATAGTCTGTCCACTCAAGGTCCTCTTTAAATCTCATCTTGCATACCAAACCTAATCATGCAAGGCAACTTGAACCGTATGTGGCTTCAACCTGGTTCAGCGTGAACCACTGAGCTCCACCTGGTAATCTCTGCAGTCAGTCAAAATATGGTTGTTAATCTTTTTCATAGCTTTGACTCAGCAAATAAAAAAAAATTCTAATTTCAATTTGAATCGATTTATATTGTTCAGAAAGAATGGAGCAACTGAACACACTTAATTTTTCTCCACCCCCAAAAAGGAACCAAACAGGTTTGTAATTAAATATGTGACAGATTGTTCCATTCGTATATTAGCACTGCAGTGGATTTTTTTTCCTTTTTCTTTTTTTTTTCTAGGTGTAAAGGTGACAAAAGAGGGGAAGCAACTCAAAGCCAAAGAGAGAGTTGTGGCAGATGGAATAGCATCAGAAACCCAGTGCAATACTCTCAGAAATATGGTGATGGTGAGTCCGTTGCATTGTAAGATCATACGAGTCAGGAGTCTAAAATTTAGGAGTTCTGTTCAAATCTGGGAGTGAAACATACGCTTAAACAGGAAAAACACCTCTGAATCTAAAAAAAAGTTTTTTTTATGTTTGGAACAATCACATCAAATCTTTTGAGATTTAGACAGAGCTTACTCCACACAAAAAACTTCTGTCCTTTGTTTCACAGACAAGAGGCAAGGCCGGTGATGGCTACAATGGGAGAACATCTCCACATACACGTTATGAATTGTTTTTAGGTCTGTCTGTACCGCAGGTTCTCCAGGTACAATTTCACCTTTGACCTCTAACAAACAGACACTCGCTTTTAGATTTTCTCCATGTATCTTCTTCATATACTCATAGTATGAATCGTAGTATGTAGATTAATGTAGAATATTAAGAAGTTGAGACGGGTTCAACTAAATTTCTTTATAAAAAAAAATTGAGATATTTCTTTTTCAAAAAAGATCCAAAATATTTTAATGCTAAAGCTGTCAGAACTGATAGTACCTTGAAAACAGAAGCTTAAAAACAACTTGATGTTCAGTTTCACCGTTATCAACCTGAAAGAAACATTTGACATGTTCAGACAATGAAATTTTGCAAAACTTCTCATTTTTAAACTTATCGCCTCCACTGAATAGTTGTAAGACAATAACTTGTAAGTTGAGACTGGTCCTTCTCTGTGGAGTCATGTCAAGTAGAAGTTTTGATGTGCATTATTTTATAAACTTCACTTTGTGAGTTCACTTTATATGTCATGAAAAGAAAATGTAAAGAATGGTGCTATTTCTGCCACACAAAATCTGATTATTACATTTATCTTTAATTGATATAGCACTTATAAACAAGCATTAACTTTTGATGTTCTTTATACCGGTTTCAAAAAATTATTTGTAGTTGAGCTTTGTAACAATGCACTTGAAATTATATTTCACTCTCATCTTGCTTTCTTTTTTTTTCTCTGAAATCTTTAAAATTTGTTCAAAAGGATTGTTTTTAATCAAAATTTGTGATTTACCATCTCCTAATACTATATATATATATATATTAACAAACTTTCTAGATCTCTTTTCTTGCTCTAGAATTTTAATTTTTAGTGGTTATCACAGCTTGGAGTCTCAAAAAGTAAAGAATTAGCATTTATCTTTACAATCTTCTTTATTAGACATAGCATTTTTTTCACAAACCAGTTTATAACTTTATATAATCACTATTAGTTTTCCTTTTTTAGGGCAAAAATACTATCTAGACAAATTGTTGCATTTTAACATTTTATAACATTTTTTATAAAATAATAACACCTACTATTGTTTTTTTTTTTAGCTTTGTAGAAATATTTCCCACATTGTCACTTCTTTTAAATCAATTAGATCCGTAGAAGCAGTGGGGTAGCCATCAATCTATGCATTGAATCTGGAGTCTCATGTAGTACCGTCGATGTCAGAACAGTTTAAAGTCCTTTCTTCACAAAAAAAAGTCATAATTTATTTCTCATTTTGCCTCAATAATCTACCTCTGTCGATTCTTCTTTTCCACTGATTTTTTTTTTTATTTTAATTGCTACCTTTCCCCTATCTTTTAGATTTTCTTTCTTGTGTTAAAAAATGCAGAATTGAGGCTGATAAAGACTAAGTCCATCCTCGCCAAGCTGAACAAAGACAATGATTCAAGACTTGCCTACTGTTACGAAAAATCTGAAATGTTATGAAAAAAATACACCCAATACAGAGTTATGGAAAAATGATAGACGTTATAAATTTTTGTTTGGATTAGATCTACTCTTTTTACCTTTAAAAAAAAATTTTCTCAATGAGATTCTCAAGTGAGACACGGAATTGAAAGTTGGTAATTTAAATTTAAATACTTTCTTTTATCTCTGTCTTTGGTTTCCTTCTGGTTTTGTTCCGCCTGACTAAGGGCTCTTTGGTAATGAGGCCTAATTAATAATCTGTTTTTGTCAGGGCTTTTTTCCCCATTAGTGGGGTGTTGCAGAATTCTATCTCTTGTTACAGAAAAAAAAAATTATGTTTGTGACAGAGTTTCAAATTTAGAAGTCGGCAAACCTGCACATGATTGAGTTCTTTAGTCTTTAGTCTTTGTCCACGTTAATGGTGGATGCTTTCGTTCTTAATTTTCAATACTGTTGGACCTAACATGGTCTCAAAATCTTTTCTTGATTGCTTTGCCCCAATAAACTTTAGGTAAACTACAGCACTTGAAATATAATTATGTGGAGAGAAAAAAAAAACTTGAATTAGAATTTTCAAATGATACCCAGCGTTTTTATTTTTTTACAATTGATGCCTCGAGTTAATTCCCTTAGCTGTGTGTATGTGTGTGTGTTTATTTCCAGGAACTCCAACAACAGTGAGCCTAAGACCCTCAGCAATGTTTTCCAACTCTGATTATCTACATTTGTTTTTATTTTTGTCTTTGGATCCTGCTTGTTTCTCAAGGGGAGGTCCAGATCTAGACCTTTCAATAATCTTTTTTCACTATCATCTGTGTCTGAATGAGGACTATTTCAAGAATCGGGGTTCAATTCATCATAATCAATCCACCATCTGATTGTTTTTCACGCCTTCAGAACTTTTATAGAGCCGAGGCGTGTTCTCCATGTTTACTAGGATCAGCTGTTCACAACAATAGTTTAGCAACGATATGAACAATTCAAAAGAAAAACTGCTAAAAAAAGACTAATTCTTTTCTAATTCTTTCTAATGATGTCAACATTCTGTTTCTGTAAGTTGGGTCAGCTTTTATTGAATGAGGATTGGATTAGAATATGTTAGTCTGTGCACCACACTGTGTCATACTTTTTACCCGCCACACAGTGTGGCCTGCCAGATAATGAGTGTTGGATCGTTTGTAAAAATTTGTTTTCTTCAATGGTGAAGCAAATTATGAATGTTTTCTTTGTGCATGTTGCTAGTAATAGTTCTGTTTCGGCCATTTCTGAGTGAAAATTGGTGCTCAAGTGGCGTTGACAACAACCAGAAAAAAAGGGGAAAGAACTGACAGGCAAGGTGTGCCTAGTAACTGTCTACCCTCAAACCACTTCTAATCTACGTCCTCTTCTATCCCCCGTCCCTCCCTATCTCTCTCTCTCTCCCTCCCTCTCTCTCTCTCTTTCTCTCTGTCTGTCTGTCTCTCTCTTTCTCTCTCTCTCTCTCTCTCTCTCTCTCTCTCTCTTTCTCTGTCCCTCTCTCTCCCTCCCTCCCACTCTGTCTCTCTCTGTCTCTCCCTCCCTCCCTCTCTCTTTCTCTCTGTCTCTCTCCCTCCCTCTCTCTCTCCTTCTCTCCCTGCCTCTCCCGCTCTTTCTCTCTCTCTCTCTCTCTCTCTCTCTCTCTCTCTCTCTCTCTCTCTCTCTCTCTCTCTCTCTCTCTCTCTCTCTCTCTCTCTCTTTAACTACCCCTCACCTTCTCCCAGAGCGAGGCTCTTGTTGGGGATGGCTACGAGCACCTGATATTGAAGCCATCAGAGATTTCACCCCACACTCATCACGAGCTGTTCCGCGGCATGACCATCTACAGAGCTAGCAAGGTGTGTAAACATCATCGCTGTGGTCTTGTTTTCTGCATTTAGTCTCGAACGAGACACGGAGGAATCAAATTGCTAAGACATATTAGAAATAAAATGAAATACTTAACTCAGATTTGAAAATCTCTCCCCCTTCTTTTCCTTGAATACACTATACATGTATTTGTTAACTCTTAAGTTAGTCATTCGATCATTATGTTGATGATGCCATAATTTTCTTTGTCACAGTAGTGTAGCGTCTTAAAGTGAAGCTTTCCTCTAGTGAATATCATATATACCTTATTAAAGCTTCTCTCTAAACTAGTGCCTTTCTTAGCTCTTTTTTTTTTTTACGCTTTTGCTTACAAGTTTGTACTCTCTGCATTACTAACTGGTCAAGGGACATTTTCCAATTTTCATTATTAGTAACACTGAGCTGAATAAGCTTATGATGTAGACTTCTATTGGCTGATGCTAATTTAGAGCTAATGACATGGTGTTTTGACTTACTTCTATACAATATTTTATAAAAATAATTGAAGCCAAATATATCTTACCATTTTACGATTGATTAAGAAATGTTAAAACGTCTAATTGTTAGAGTAAATCATATTTAGTCAATTGCTAAAAATTAATTAAAATTTTTTTCCCAATATTTTACCAATTCTTTTACCTGCTAAGCAAAAGTCTTGCATTTGGTTGTTCATGTAGATAAAAATCATGTCAATAAATTTAAGAAGAATTGTGTATCAGAAACAATTTTTTTTCCCTGAATACTTAGAATTGAGTGGGCTTAAAATAAAACCAGACATCGAAGAGTGCTGTTGATGTGATATAAGCTGTAAGTTCAGAGCATTGCCAATGAGATCCAAATTTTCCAAAGGATTCACTTGATGTTACTTTCATATCTTCCTTCAAACCCTGTCTGTCATCTTGCTTCTATAAGAATGGGCTGGTCTCCCTGTAGAAAATTAAAATAAAAGGCTCTATTGCGCTAGTAGTATTAACCATTTTGTCTACTGAACATTGTTAAAATGTCAACAATACTGCTGTTTCCATTGACATCTTTGTTACTATCAGTTTTGCTATTTGTACAAATTCATTTGTGTAAAATGTAAATATTTTTCAATCCCACCCATCTTTCACTCTGTATTCTCGTAGCTCGCGTATGATGAAAGAATATCACTGGGTGCTCTGCGTGATTTCCTCGAGTTGAGCGAGAGCTCGCGACTCTTTGCAGAGAAATATTTCAACCTGACGAAGCCCCTCTACTTTGACTTCACTCATCTTGTCTGTAGAACTGCTGTGGATGGTAAACTGTCTTACTTTCATTACTTTTATGTCTTACTTGGAATAATTATTGTTTAACTTTGATTAATTATTATGCCTGGCTTTCATGTGTTTGTTGATTTTTTATTATGAAGGTTTTGTAGTATATCTCAAGCTCAAAACTTTGATTGATAGTGGGCATATTATAATATATTGGGCATGCTGAGAAAAACCTGCTGGCTTTAATTGCAAGCTCTTGAACTGAAGGTTAGAAAAAAAAAACTGCATCTCAACCTAGCACAGTCTGATGCAGATATTTATTAGTGATCACCACTATTTTCTTTGCTGACGATATGACCTTTGTGCCGCTACCATCGCTCACACTATGACCTTTGTTTCATCGTCATTTCTCCTCTCAGGTTCAAACAGTGCTCGAGAAGACCTGAGCCACCCGGTCCATGCGGACAACTGTAACCTCATGCCTGATGGAAGCTGTCTCAAAGAATACCCGTCTTTTTTCAACAGAGACTACAGGTAGAGAAACTGGTCCCAATGTTTTGTGTCCATCTTCATGTTGTATGCTGCTGCATAAACCATTTTGAGATGAAACTCTGCGTTCAGTTTTTTCCAGTCTCTTCCATCTCGGCTGCTGTTATTTGTTTTCTTTTTTTAATCTTATTTTTTGTCTGCTAAGGTGATGAATCTGATTTTTTTCTTTGATTTTTTTATTGATACGTTTCCACTGTTTAGTTCTTCATCACCTTTCTAAAAAATTTTCAGAAGGTTTTCTATAACTTTGCTTGTGTCACTCTTTTGCTAACTGTCTTTTTCTCAAAGAAAATGCTGGAATGGTATGTAAGAGGTTATTTTAGTTGTCTGTGACACATTAAGGACTTTCATATGTTTTTAATACATTCCATTTTTTTTACTTATTTCTGTATCAGATCTTAGACATGTTAAAAGGGTAATACAGGAAAAAAATGAAATTTGAATATCTGAGTTTGAAAAGTGCTAAATGGCAAATGGTCTGATTATTATCAATAGTTGAAGGATCTATGTTAATTCATTCAGTTGCTCATTTTATTAATTTCAATCCAATGTGCACAACATTATGAGTATGGCTTCACAGTAACTAAGGATGTGAGAGGACTTGTGTGTGTTTCAGTCTGGAATGATAAAAGATCAACCAAAGAACTAGCACACAACTTGGATTAATATGGAATAAAATAAAGAATGAAAACAAATTAAAATTAAATATCTAAGACTCTTTGCTTACAATGGCTTCACCAGATCGAATTCATTGATAAAGCAATGTTAAAATTAAAGTTGTGTTTGGATGAATAATACATGTCAGTTTTTATGTGCCTCTTCTGTGTTTTTGTTTCAAGCAATTTTTACAAACAAAATGATTTAGAACTGACACCTACAATCATCTTCGACCTTTTTTTTTCTTTTCTTCTCAAATAGTAAATAATGGAAATAAAATTTTAAAAAAAATAATAATAATAAAATTTAAAAAAATAATAATAATAAAATAAAAAGAGATTTCAAGCTTTTCTCTAGGACCCTTTGCTATTTCAAGTTACAGACTTTTATTTGTTTTCTTTCTTAATTTAAAATGAGAAAATCAGAGCAAAATAATACGGAAGGAAAGTCAATTGAAGTTATACAAATCTTTCTCTCTACAGTGCCATCCTATATCTGAATGATGACTTCGAGGGTGGAGAGTTTTTTTTTGCACATGCCAACAAGAGTGAACAGGTGGGTAAAGCAACAGGGAAGTGTTTTCTATGGTCGCTCGGCTATATCTGTCTCACATTACACGACACACAATTGTTTAACGGCTGAGGTTAATGCAAGATTCTGATTTGCCACTGAAACTTATGGGTTATACACTTTATTACTGGCTCATAATTTTGGCTGAGGTTACCTGACGTTTATATATATATATATTTCGTTTTTGTTTGTTTGGTGAAAATAAAACCCAGCTAGAGGTCACCATATGAGATTTAAATTTTATCTATGTCATTTTTGGAGCTTTTGCTACAGAACCTGTGTAATCTCAAAGGGTAATGAAAAAATAACATAAAAAAAATATTACAAAACACAAGGCAAAATGATATTTTGTATTTGAAGCCCATTCTAAGTTGGTGGTAGGACTCCATTTTGGTAAAGAAAAGCACAAAAGAGAATGATGCTGAGATAGTGGGAATGTGTAATATCAAGTCATTTACAATCCAATATCATACATAGACATCCTTGACCAGTAGAAATGAGTCTGCTTCGAACATAAACTGCAGTTCCTCCGGCTCAATACCTGAAGGCCTTTGGTGTGTGAGGTTTTCTTTTCTTATTTTTTTTGGTGGGGGAACAGAGTGTTACTGAAGTATTGTGAAATCTTCAAGCACAGGTTCAAACAACCGTCATCTCTCCCCCAGGTCTCCGTGCGGCCCAAATGTGGCAGACTGGTGGCCTTCAATGCTGGTCACTTCCATGGAGTCAAGGCGGTCAAGAAAGGTCAACGATGTGCCCTGGCGCTATGGTTCACTCACCAAGCCATGTTCAAGGAGCTCGCACACATTCAGGTGAAAGGATGTTGTTGATCACACTGAATCTCCAGCTTTTTTCTTTTGTTTTTTGTAGAAACCTCCTTGAATGGCAAAAAGCAGGTTTCTTAAGGTTTTTATGTTCATTTTAGATCTTTTCCGTTATATACATATGAAGCATCCTTATAAATCGATTACATCTTTTTTTTTTAAATTTTATTCCTTCTAAAATTTGAAATATCTTAATTTTTCTGATTAACTTGATGTTTGACTAAAACAGCTGTCACCCTTAATAAGTCTCATGCTTAGTAATACCACTGTAGCATCTTTATTTTTTTTTGTGCTTGTTTGTTTTTTTCTCCTCTAGGCTCGGAAATCCCTGCAGACTAAGGAAGAGGAGATGAAAACTAGGGGGAGAAAACGCCGTGAGGATCTGTAGGAAAACACCCTCTCATTATAGATACTCTTATTGATCTTGCTAGTCTAAGGCACACTGTTAGGATCTGTAGGAAAACACCCTCTCATTATAGATACTCTTATTGATCTTGCTAGTCTAAGGCGCACTGTTAGGATCTGTAGGAAAACACCCTCTCATTATAGATACTCTTATTGATCTTGCTAGTCTAAGGCGCACTGTTAGGATCTGTAGGAAAACACCCTCTCATTATAGATACTCTTGTTGATCTTGCTAGTCTAAGGCGCACTGTTTGGGATTTTCTTACAATCTTTCATAGACAGTCATTATGATTTTTTTTTTCATTTTCGTGATGATTTTGCAGATCTCTTCCAATATTTCAGATATTTTGACCATGACCTTATCAGCTGCTATGAGACTGGCTCTTTCAGCAGACTTTTTTTTTTTCATGCATCCTCTTAATACATGTATGATTTTAAAAAAGATTTAAAGAAAATTTAGGTGAATTTCTAGAGAGTGATGTGCTTTATTGATGTCAGGGAGGTTGTGAATATCTGCACATTTGTCTAACAGCCAGGTCTTTATTTTCTGACTTCTTTTTATTCACCGTGGTACAGGAAATTGTAGGCTTTCAGAGGTCTATTCCTATTTTCTTTTTTTTGTAAAGAAAGTTCATGAGAATGAATGTTTGGAACTGCTTTTGATACACTGTAGATTTCCACATGGAGAAAATAGTATGAAAATAGCATGCCATTGCTTAGAATATTATGACTGTTTTTTTTTATAGGTTTCTAATTTTATTGCTTGTTCAACTGATATATGTTTTGAATACACAGAAATTTTGGTGCTATTATTATATGAAACTATTTAGTGTCTTTTACATCCAAATCAATTTTTGTCTCGGTTTTTGTTTATTTTATTATACCAAATTCAAACATTGAACACAAATATCCAAACCTTGTATAAAGAAGGTTATCCATTACTGTTTGGTACTTTTATAAAAAAAACTGTTACCAAGGAGCGTGCCCTCAGCATTTCCCATGCTAGTCATTTTAATGATAGTTTATCTCATTATTCTACTGTTGTCATCATTGTAATTATTGTTATTAGTGCTATTATTTATTGCTTTTATTAATATTATTATTATTATTATTATTATTATTATTATTATTATTATTATTATTATTATCTTTATCATCTTTATTATCATTATTATTATCTTATTTTTATTTTTAAGGTCAGTGCATGATTGTGTTTTTCAGAATCTCAAGTGGTTTTTTTTTTTTAATGAGCTTTATGCATTTTCAAGAAAACAAGTGATATATATACGTAATTATATCAAGCAACGAATCCTTCAAAGATTTTAGACATATATATTACTTTTTTTGTGCTTCTTACATAATTGAGTTCCACTTTTTGAGAGTTATGAGTTTTATCATTGATGCGGAAGCCTGATCGAATTTGTTCCCTGCCCCATTTTCTTGATAATACGTGCCATTGATAGCCGGTCATACATTGTAAGCTTGCTAGATAAATATTATTGAGTGCGTAATTAATACTAATACTGTGTTGCTGTTGTCTCTTTACATTTTTCTTCATCTTTAAAAACTATCTATGCACTGTTTACCTGTTTTTCTGGCAAGTTTTGAGATCTGAGATTACCAATTTTAAGATTGACTGAACTTGTAAAATCAGTAAGGATTGATGAGATTGTTCGCAGAGAAAATTTTACATATTGAAATAATGCCACTTTATCTTGTATAGAGACAAATCAAAATAAGATTGTTGCATAAGCATTGATGGTATTCAAGCTTTCTGCTACTGGAGGCAGTAGAATATTGATTAAACATGGAATGAACAAGCTTTGCAATCTTTCTGAAAAAAAAAAAAAAAGAGGAAGGCATTACCATTTTTACTCCAACTAAACCACAAAAGGTCTAATTTTTTTAACTGAATTGCATGTTGCTAATATTTTCATTGACAAGCAATGTAAATGGAGTCAGATTCAAAATTGAAATTCATATTCAAACACTAATCTTGACTAATTACTGTTTTTAATGTTACTTAGCTGACTTTGTGCCTTGGCAATTTGTGCCTCATGTCTGAATTCATACAACTTTTTTACCTGCCCGGATGCTCTTTATTTCTTTTCCATGTATTTACTTTATTCAAACGCCACCTTTTGCAAGCAATAATTGAATCTGTCAGTCCTTATATTTTTATATTTACACTTTTCTTCTGACTCACAAAATTGCTCTTCAGCAAGATGGTGACTATGCAAATGAAAATTCAAAAATGTTAAAGTTCAGAGATTGCTCAAGAGGTGAACTTGGAAAGGAAACCTGGTCTGTCTTTGCAAGTTTCCTTATTTATTTCAACCTAGTACGGTACCCATTTTGATTGTTAAAGGCTACTCAGAAGAATAAAAGATGAGTGTAGAGAGGTGCTTCAGACTTCGATCTCTTTGTGTCGGAAATTGAAGCTTACAAGGGAATTTTACTTCTAAGGTTTTGATCCTGTTTTGGCTTTAGATCAATTCTTTTATTGTACATTGTTATCCAATGGTGCTATAATTTTACATATGTATTTTTTGTTGGGCAACAATGCATGATGATGAAAAAAATATATTCATTTTATAATGAAGGCTTTAAAATATATTGTCTTTAGGTATTGCTTCAAACAACTTGTATTGTTGTTTGCATAGTACAAAAGAAAATGAGTATTTTACTTTTGGCATTTCTGTGTAACTTTGCTGTTTTCCTTTTTTCAATACACAGTTTGATCAAAAGTTTATTTTGATGAGAACAAAAAATCAAATTTATAAACTTTTGTTGTGTTTTGGACCAGTAAAAGATTTTAATGTTTTTACGATTCGTGCTGTTTGCTTAGAAATGGCCCCTACTTCAGGCAGATTTGGTACAAAAATCTTGAAATTTTACATTTTCCAAAACTATTGTTCTATATTATTATTTTTAAAAATTTATTGAAATGACTTAATATTTCCTTTTAGAAGATCTGATTTAAAAGAAAAAAAAAAAATTTTTTTTGTAACATCCATCAAAGAAATAAAGTGACTGAAATAAAATTAACCAAGAGATCTTGTCTCCATCTTTACTTTTTATTCATTAATCTTTCCGTTAAGTTGAAGCTTTCAGATTTTATTGATTCGAAATAAACTTAGTAACTTACAAGCTACATGTATTTGGGTTAAAAAATTTTTTCCCAAAAGTATCACATTACGTTACCACATTCCTAATCCTTCACAGACAAAATTAAGTCTGAAGTCTGAGGTTGTTAACATTAGTTATTGCGCTATGTTTCATATAAATTATTCATTATAACTAAGGAACTCCTATATCTTCTAACAGCCCTCTTGATTTTAAAAAACAAAGAAGAATGAAAATTTTATTTAAAGTTGATGTACAGACACACCGCTGTGACCTCAGAGTTTTGGTCAAGCTAGCAGTGGAAAAAAAAAAAGAAAAAAAAAAACTTATGGATGCTCTCTTTATCAGATATCAATCTCTTTCATTCTATAGTCTAATGAAAACAAAGGAAAGTAACCCCCTTATTTTGAACTACAAATTTTATAAAATAACTGACTTATGTCCCTTACCATATAATCCTTAAAACTGATAATTAATTTTTTTTTTAATCGTCTTAAAATAACGCACACAGACAAATCTATGATCATAAACCATTTTAAGAGAAAACCTGTTTGTTTGTTGTTGTTTTTTTTGTAATTCGCAATTATAATTATAACATGATGTGTATATTCCTGTATTGATTTTGCGGAGAGCCAAACAAAACCTCGAAGTAGCTTTTGAGAAAACCCGCGAGTGCTCATTGACGAGAACAGACACATTTATACCCAACTTTCTTAACTGACCAGCATCGTAAGGAGATTCGTCGCTCTGCCGGCAAGATGATTATTATTATAAAAAAAAAAAAAGGATCGTATTACCTCGGAAAATAAACTGTTCAATTTTAAAGATTATCGTAGATAGATTTTTTTTTCGATTTAAATTTTGTCTAAACGGAGCTAAACTTATTGGAAATTAGATCTAGACCGTTCACTGTAGATAAGGAATTTAATTTTTTAGCAAATTGACAAATTAGTGAAATCCAATTTTTTAGACCCTTACTGCGGCTGGTCTTCAAAACTTATTCTGTCTGCTTTCTTTGACCGAAACCCCCAGATACAATTTAAAAAAAAAATTCAATATTATTCAAAGATAGGGCATTTTAGGGCATGTAGGCATGAGGAAGAGGCAGAAAAATAATATTTGTTTGACACGCATTTCCGTTCAGATCATTTGCGCTTCTAGAGATGGTATAAGTTAAATTTGCTGACATTTACTTTGATGAGGTCACCGGTTCAATATTCCCTAGCATCTCCAAAATAATTAAAAATTAAAATAACAATACCAAAACAAGAAAAAAAAATAACGCAAGTATCAAATTTTACTTTTAAAAGTTCTTAAAAATGTTTGATTCTGCTCCGACTTTTCACAAGTTTTTCATGTTAGTCATAACGAAAAATTTAGAAAACTTTCTTGTGTGGCAAATCCTGGTCAGTGAGTGTTGTATTGACACTGGTGGGCCTGGATCTCTCTACACGTTTCCTTATCTTCATACTAATTTAAACGGCCGTAAGAGAGCTCCCGACTCTTCTTTCAACCCAAATCACATCATTAAAGTCGAATCAATATTAATTTGTCAACAAAGCAAAAAAAAAACAACAACAACAACATCAACAACAACAACAACAACCACAACAAAAACAAACAACAATCAAACCAAACAGGCCGAACTAAAGCTATATAAAATTATTCTGTAGTCACTAATTTTTAATTCAGACAAATTTTCTGCAAGATTTGCGCCCTTTTTTGTTGCTTGGTAATTTTTATTTTCATTTTTGTTTTCTTTTTGCTTAAAAATAAAGCAATTGATAGATCGAGTAGAGGGTACAAATGATGCCAGGTTGTTTGTTTGTTTGTTTGTTTTTCTTTCTCTTTTTCTTTTTTAAGAGTTAATGAAATCGAAACATGCTTAACAATATTCAATATTCCTAACTTTGATACGGGTATGATTATCAGTTCAGTTTAGTTATGATAAAGGAAATCGACTTACTCTGTATTTTTGCCTACTCTCCCAAACTGTGTTTAGATCCTTTTAAACGCTTACCAGAAAGCTGTGAATTTTCGCAATAAGTGCACATATGTGTACAGCTTTGCCCGCGCATTTTTTTAAAACTTACATGATAATGAATGTTTAAAAAAAAAATCTGCATGTAGATTTGGATTTTACTGAACTAGGTAACTATTCTTATTCGAATTAATTTGATAACTTTACGTTGTTAGTGCTAATTTAAAGCCTTATGTTTACTAGATAATTTTACTTTGAGATTTTCATTGATCTGGATTAGATTTGAACTAGTGCTTTAAATCTATATTAATATTCAGCAAACTGAAGAATAACATCAAAACCAAAGGAATTGTTTTCCCGAAAACGATTTGAAATTGTGAGCCTATTTTTAAAGAATCCATTTGTTTTACAGCCCAGAAAAATTACTCAGTTTGCGAACGCATCTAATTTGTTACATCTCGCTGTAAAATTTCCATCGATATTTCCATGACCTGTAGACAATTGCAAAAGGGAAGTTTTTAGTTGTTTGATTAAAATATGCAACATGAAAGGCAGAAATCTAGAATATTCAGAGAGAAAAATAAAATCCAAATAAGAGAAATATTTTAGTGAGAAAAAAAGTCTTGGTCATTGTAAACTGTTATTGAAATCGGTTCAATGTGGTCCGAAATTCCCACATATTGAAGGAAAGTTTTCGATACCAATCATGTACCTTCTCCTTGAAGTATACCAATAAACGATATATCGTGTGCCCTCTTCAAACCCGTTTAAAACCATTAACCTCAATCTGTATCGATGTGGTGAATTATTTTTTTATAAAACAATGTCGATATGTCGTCTTGAAGGTAAAAATCTAAGTTTTAACGTAATCATATATCTAGATCCGT
Organism: Elysia crispata; assembly: GCA_033675545.1. NCBI lineage: Eukaryota > Metazoa > Mollusca > Gastropoda > Plakobranchidae > Elysia > Elysia crispata. Next base: position 14,750 of record JAWDGP010005592.1, read on the forward strand.
TCCTTACTTCCTTACTTTTGGAGTCCAAGAATTGAGCTGTTTCTAGATTCTAGCCTGCCACCATTGTGACAGCTGGCAGAGAGCGAAACAGGGACCCGTACTTGCAGATAAAAAAGTAGCCTACTTTTTTTTTTTAATTAATCTTTTGGAGTAAGCTTTATGCCTCATACCTTACTCTTTATGCCGTCTTCTTTACGCTTTACGCAGTGCGCCTAATACCTTATGACTTACGCCCTACACCTTATGCCTTAAGCCAATAAAACGTAATATATTCATACGCAGGCATTTTTTTCTTTCTCTTTACGCTTTTTGACGAGTGCTTTTACAGCATAAGTTCCACATTAACACCTAAAAACAATTAGAAGATACCAAATTCTATTGTTAAAAATTAATGTGTTTAAAGTGTCAATTTATCGCACTAACCAGCACTCTCTGAGTAATTATTAAAGAAAAAAAAATAGGAATCTTCACAAAAGGACAAGGACAGAGCTATAGTTGCGTAGTGCTAGAACAAAACTTCACTCCCACCTCATAAGACATTAAAAAGGCATTATCCTCTAGAAAGGTCAGTCTGAGTTAGTAAAAAACGATAAACCCTTTCTCTCAAGCCAAGAAGCATGCAGCTCAATGGAATATCTAGCCTAGACCTAGGGGCTGTGTTCAATCTACCATCTGATTACCTCCTGCCGTGCAGGAATTATCTGTGTCCCACGTCATCAATAATTGAGGCACGCCACCTGATCAAGCAGTCCGTGTACCTCCGCCATGAATGAATTATTAATGCGCGCTTGCTCGGAAGACGCTTCCCAACGCTTCCCAGACGGTTGTACTACGGTCAAGGGATATTTAGGAAGTTCCAGAAGACGGAAGTAGGTACATAGGGTGGAAAGGTCACTGCCTTGGAGACGAGGGAAGTAGTTCTGCTGAACTCTTAGATTTTCTAAACAAAAGAAAATACGGCGGTGGTGAGTGTAATGGCCTTGGCGGTTATAGGTAAAATGCCTGCTTCTATTGTTTTTCCTGCAAGTGTTTTACATTTTAAATCTAAGAAAAGAAAAAAAAAAATTGCGGGCGATTTTCTCGATCTTTTCACTGGTGTTCTTGTTGTGGTAATAGTTTCAACTTTAGTTTTCCCTTTTCTTGTTATCATGGAACTTTCGGTGGTACTATTGCGTGGCCATTTGCTCAGAAATTTGCATGGTCTTGCGCCTCAGCGTCCAGCCGTCTAACCACATTCTGGCAGATAAGATTGAGATGAAATCCATTTGTTTATACTTAAAAACCAGGGGAACAAACATCAGTTTGTGTTCTCATCAGGAGCGCTGGGGTTATTTGTGTCACTGAAAATAGACTCTGCTGTAATTCTTTGGTCCGATAGTTTTTAGATTCTGATCCTGCTCAGCTGGTCCAGATTTTTGTTTGTGGACAACAATCCCAATAGTAGTTCCGATGACCAGATTAGTTTGTGGAACATTCCCCTAGCAAAACCATCCACATGTTGTAATGTCAGTGTTTTCCTGCACCTCGAGGCTTTAGATAATTCGATATTATAAAACATTCCGAACACCCAATGTTTAACTAGGGACTCAATTAAAGATCAGACATTATAAGATAAGAAATTAACTTACCGCTATCGAAATTGCTATGTTAATATTTCCTCTGCTGGAGTTATCTTCTTTATAGCAATTGAACTGAAGTACTGCCTTTTTGTTTAATACACATGTATGATATCTATGTTTTGAAACTTTCTGCTCTAAACATCAAATTATGAATTTGGGCAAAACTTCAATGGTTTTAAAACATGAATATTAGATCATAATTAAAAAAGACACATACCCAAAAATAAAAATCAGTCGAGAAAAAAAAAAATAACCCCCTCCCCCCAAAAAAAAACAACAAAAAAACAAAAGACAAAACAAAACAAAACAACAACTTACAATAGAACTTTAAACTGTTTTAAACCCAAATGTACTCTCTCCTTCTTCTTCCCTCTCTCTTTCTGTCTATCTATCTCTCTCTCTCTTTCTCCTTCTTTGTCTGTCTACTTACTAACTATCTATCTCTGTCTCCCTCTCTCTCTATCTCTCTCTATTCCTCCCTATCTCTCTCTCTATCCCTCTCTATCTCTTTCTCTATCTCTCACTTTCTCTCTATCTATCACTCTCTCTCTATCTATCTATCTATCTATCTATCTATCTATCTATCTGTCTATCTATCTATCTATCTATCTATCTATCTGTCTATCTATCTATCTATCTATCTATCTGTCTATCTATCTATCTATCTATCTATCTATCTATCTGTCTATCTATCTATCTATCTATCTATCTATCTATCTGTCTATCTATCTATCTATCTATCTATCTATCTGTCTATCTATCTATCTATCTATCTATCTATCTATCTATCTATCTATCTATCTGTCTGTCTATCTATCTATCTATCTATCTATCTATCTATCTATCTGTCTATCTATCTATCTATCTGTCTATCTATCTGTCTATCTATCTATCTGTCTATCTATCTATCTGTCTATCTATTTATACATCGCTCTCCATCCCTCTCTTCATCTCCCTTTCAATGCTTCTCATGAAATAACAAAAAGTCATCAAAGCTTTTGATGTATGTCGGCCATTTGTTTATGGGATACGTATAAATCTCTCTCTCTCTCTCTCTCTCTCTCTCTCTCTCTCTCTCTCTCTCTCTCTCTCTCTCTCTCTCTCTCTCTCTCTCTCTCTCTCTCTATCTCTCTATATCTCTCACTTACTCACTCCCTCTCTATCTCTATTTATCTCTCTCTCTCTCTATCTATCTATCTCTCTATATCTCTCACTTACTCACTCCCTCTCTATCTCTCTTCCCTCCTCTCTCTATATCCCGCCCACTCTCTTTCACTCCCCTCTCTCTCTTACTACCCCCTCTCTCTCTCTCTCTCTATCTCCCCCTCTCTCCCCCTCTCTCTCTCTCACTCTCCCCTCTCTCTCAATCCTCTCTCTCTCTCTCTCTCTCTCTCTCTCTCTCTCTCTCTCTCTCTCTCTCTCTCTCTCTCTCTCTCTCTCTCTCTCTCTCTCTCCCCCCTCTCTCTCTCACTCCCCCCCCCCTTCTCTCTCTCCCCCCTCTCCCTCTCCCCCTCTTTCTCTCTTTCTCTCGCACCGCCTGAACCACTACTCGCTAAGCACTTTAACGGACAAATCGCCTTCCGCTGACCCCAGAAGAGGAAACTTCCGCGTCCCACGGAGACTTTCCAAACAGAGAGATACACGCTCGCAGCGCTGAATAATAGATTGGGCCAAGGGACACTACTCTAAGGTCTTTGTCATAAAGATGGCGGCGCTTGTCACCAAGGGACGCGAAAAACTGGGAGACCTATACTGACCCGCGGGGCTATGACAGATTTTAAATCAAATTGAGTTTTTGGGTGAGAGGCAAGTGTGGAGGGAAGGTGTGAGGAAACGAAGGAGAGAGAGAGACAGATAGACAGACAGACAGACAGACAGACAGACCGATAGACAGACAGACAGAGGGGGGAGGGGAAAAAAAGGGAGAGAGAGATAGATAGATATAGACAGACAGAGGCAGAGAGAGAGAGAGAGAGAGAGAGAGAGAGAGAGAGAGGAAGGGAGGGAGAAAAAGGGGGAGAGAGAGAGAGTGAGAGAGAGAGATAAAGAAATAGTCTGAGGAGAGGAGAGGGTAAAAAACGTAAACAAATTAGTGTATCGTTAAAGATTGGGAATAGGGAAAAAGGGTACTAGGTGAAGGAGAAAGGAAAGAATGAAGAAGAGATAAGAGGAAAAGAGAGAGAGAGAGAGAGAGAGAGAGAGAGAGAGAGAGAGAGAGAGAGAGAGAGAGAAATGTAACAGTTGTTTATTCTACAGTGAAGAGAGAGAGGTCTGTGGGAGGGAGTTTCAAGGATAAACAGAGAACAACAATTTAGCTATGAGCCATTCATCCATTAGCGTGGTATTTATACCAGGTCACAAATACAGGACTTAGATAGATAGACAGACTGACAGATAGACAGATAGACATGCTTAGATGAAAAGTTTAGAATATTAGAGGACAAACTGACACTGAACCGGAGTCTTAGTCCAGGTATTTCATAATTATTACATTCTATATATATATACATATCTATATATATATATATATATATATATATATATAGAGAGAGAGAGAGAGAGAGAGAGAGAGAGAGAGAGAGAGAGAGAGAGAGAGAGAGAGAGAGAGAGAGAGAGAGAGAGAGACATACAGAGAGACAGAGACACAGAGAGAGAGACAGAGACAGAGACAGAGATAGATAGAGCGATAGAGAGAAAGGAACGAGATAGAGAGAGAAAGAGAGATTTACAAAGACCATCTAATTATTGTCCTAGTCATGTCCTAGTCATGTCCCACGTGTGTACCCACAGGGCACCTTAAGATTGTCCCGGCCTAAATCTCATTTGTGCGGCGCCATATTTGAGTTTTTCCTGATTCGGATAGCTGACAGGATGCTCGAGAAGAATCCTGCTAACTATTCTCCATAGGCCTCCGTCAGGCGGCCGCGCAGGTACGGAGTTAGCGAGATGTCGAACTAATCACACAATCGTGAAACTCATCTGGCGTCTGGTGACTTTAAGATTTATTAGTTTAATCGGACCAAAAAAAAAAGAAAAAAAGAAAAACAATGGTATCCCCACACTAGCAGTGAATGGGTCAGTGGTGTTGCACACATTTCATATATAGAAGCAAAGTGACGTGTACCAGGACCAGGACCATACCTCACTTAACAGCTGATCAACATTGCGCTAGGCAAGCCCCGGGAAAACCACACTAGCGATAAGTGATGAGCTAGTCCAAAAATAATAAATGAATAAATAAATAAATAAATAAATAATAAATAAATAAATAAATGAAAGAAGAGAAAAATAAATAAATAAAAGTGAGTACAAATAAATGAATAAAGTGAGTACAAATAAATAAATAAAAGTGAGTACAAATAAATAAATAAAAGTCAGTTCAAATAAATAAATAAACAAAAGTAAATTAAAATAGTTAAAAAAATATGAATTGATAAGAATGGTCAAGGATGAAGGCTGAAGTCCGATGCACATAACAGAATAACTTCGAAGTGACCTCACAAAGTCCCTTGTTTCATCATTTCACTTGAATGAATTGTTTTATCTCTAGCTACTGCAGCAATGACCTCACAAAGTCCCTTGTTTCATCATTTCACTTGAATGAATTGTTTTATCTCTAGCTACTGCAGCAATGACCTCACAAAGTCCCTTGTTTCATCATTTCACTTGAATGAATTGTTTTATCTCCAGCTACTGCAGCAATGACCTCACAAAGTCCCTTGTTTCATCATTTCACTTGAATGAATTGTTTTATCTCCAGCTACTGCAGCAATGACCTCACAAAGTCCCTTGTTTCATCATTTCACTTGAATGAATTGTTTTATCTCCAGCTACTGCAGCAATGACCTCACAAAGTCCCTTGTTTCATCATTTCACTTGAATGAATTGTTTTATCTCCAGCTACTGCAGCAATGACCTCACAAAGTCTTTTGTTTCATCATTTCACTTGAATGAATTGTTTTATCTCCAGCTACTGCAGCAATGACCTCACAAAGTCCCTTGTTTCATCATTTCACTTGAATGAATTGTTTTATCTCTAGCTACTGCAGCAATGACCTCACAAAGTCCCTTGTTTCATCATTTCACTTGAATGAATTGTTTTATCTCTAGCTACTGCAGCAATGACCTCACAAAGTCCCTTGTTTCATCATTTCACTTGAATGAATTGTTTTATCTCTAGCTACTGCAGCAATGACCTCACAAAGTCCCTTGTTTCATCATTTCACTTGAATGAATTGTTTTATCTCCAGCTACTGCAGCAATGACCTCACAAAGTCCCTTGTTTCATCATTTCACTTGAATGAATTGTTTTATCTGGACCAGCTGACTGCAGCCGATAACTGGATATCCAAGTCGTAGACTATCTGGACCACTGACCGCGGCCGATAACTAGATATCCAAGTCGTAGACTATCTGGACCACTGACCGCGGCCGATAACTAGATATCCAAGTCGTAGACTATCTGGACCACTGACCGCGGCCGATAACTGGATATCCAAGTGGTAGACTATCTGGACCACTGACCGCGGCCGATAACTGGATATCCAAGTGGTAGACTATGTGGACCACTGATCGCGGCCGATAACTGGATATCCAAGTCGTAGACTATCTGGACCACTGACCGTGGCCGATAACTAGATATCCAAGTCGTAGACTATCTGGACCACTGACCGCGGCCGATAACTGGATATCCAAGTCGTAGACTATCTGGACCACTGACCGCGGCCGATAACTGGATATCCAAGTGGTAGACTATCTGGACCACTGACCGCGGCCGATAACTAGATATCCAAGTGGTAGACTATCTGGACCACTGACCGCGGCCGATAACTGGATATCCAAGTGGTAGACTATCTGGACCACTGACCGCGGCCGATAACTGGATATCCAAGTGGTAGACTATCTGGACCACTGACCGTGGCCGATAACTGGATATCCAAGTGGTAGACTATCTGGAGCACAGACCGCGGCCGATAACTGGATATCCAAGTGGTAGACTATCTGGACCACTGACCGCGGCCGATAACTGGATATCCAAGTGGTAGACTATCTGGACCACTGACCGCGGCCGATAACTGGATATCCAAGTGGTAGACTATCTGGACCACTGACCGCGGCCGATAACTGGATATCCAAGTGGTAGACTATCTGGACCACTGACCGCGGCCGATAACTGGATATCCAAGTGGTAGACTATCTGGACCACTGACCGCGGCCGATAACTGGATATCCAAGTGGTAGACTATCTGCACCACTGATCGCGGCCGATAACTGGATATCCAAGTGGTAGACTATCTGGACCACTGATCGCGGCCGATAACTGGATATCCAAGTGGTAGACTATCTGGAGCACAGACCGCGGCCGATAACTGGATATCCAAGTGGTAGACTATCTGGTAGAAGCTGCTCAAACTGGACATGATCAAACCAAACCTGCTTCCGGGAACACCAAATCTCCTCTCAAATAACGACAAGACAGTGTCGGTACTTGCAACTTCCCCCCCCCCCCCCCCCCTTTTCCTTTCCCCTAACCATCTCACTAAAACCAACCCGACTGGTCAACTGGTTCATATTACTGTGCATAAGACTCCAAGGACGTTTTAAAAACTTACAATTGTTTGAGAGCCCAAGCTAGACGGGGCAGACTTCATTGTTTTATTAGACCCGTTACTCTTTTTATAGTATTTCCTGTTGCCCTCCTCTTTACCATAAATATAGTTTAGCAACGTGGTATGATAACAGTTTACAGCAGTTTACGACAATACACATAACCTGAATCGAATTCAGTTCACAGCAGTATACAGTATACAGCACCCCAACAGCTCCACGGAGAGTTCAGATTTCATAGATTTCACACTCACCGGTTCTCGTTCTTGCCCTAAAACAATTAATTGTGCCAAGCCCTAAGGTTTATGACTCGGACTTAAGGCATCTCATAAAACAGCGTGTAGGTCGAGATATCTAGCTCTAGACCCGAGTTTTGGTGCGGCAGATACAGCGGCAGTGGTGCTTGCCTTTTGTGACAAGGGGAAGACAACTGGATGTTGTAAATTTACCCACCCGAACTCTTCAACCGTGTCACAAACCCGTAAAATTTGATCATGCGCAGTCGAACATAGTGTACAGGTAATA
>JAWDGP010005592.1:37500-42500 GCA_033675545.1 Elysia crispata
TTACGAAATAGACAAATCAGGAGAAGTGTTGTTCTGTGCTTGATTACATTCTATCGGATTTTCCCGGATATAAAGAGCTCTGAGCGGGATCTTCAGTCTGTCCCCACAAGACCTCGGCGTCCTAACGTCCAAGATGGCCGCCCGTCCTGGAGTATCGGAGTTATGGTTCCTGCTATCTCTGACCTGTCTTGGTCTGCTGTTCTGCAAGTTGGATATCGCCATTGCTCAGAACAGAGAGAAGATCAGCTTTTACTGGAATTCCTCAAACCCAGCGTGAGTACAATAAACATAGTTAGCCAGTTTTGGAACAAAATGTCATTGACGTTATAACCGACGGTTAGTGCAATGTGTGTGACGTTATAACCGAAGGTTGGCGCGCTTTTCGTGGCGCTATAACCGAATGATAGGCTTAGTGCGCCCTTTTTTATCCAAGAGACATTTGATTTCCCGTTCAGTCGGTAAAGCATTAGATTGATACTAAGAGGGTACCTGACTGGGTCGGTCTGACCCGATGGTTGGGTATTATCTCTTCTAGGATGGTTGGGTATTATTCTCCTCTAGGATGGTTGGGTAATATCTCTTCTAGGATGGTTGGGTACTATCTCTTCTAGGATGGTTGGGTATTATCTCTTCTAGGATGGTTGGGTACTATCTCTTCTAGGATGGTTGGGTATTATCTCTTCTAGGATGGTTGGGTATTATCTCTTCTAGGATGGTTGGGTACTATCTCTTCTAGGATGGTTGGGTATTATCTCTTCTAGGATGGTTGGTACTATCTCTTCTAGGATGGTTGGGTATTATCTCTTCTAGGATGGTTGGGTATTATCTCTTCTAGGATGGTTGGGTACTATCTCTTCTAGGATGGTTGGGTACTATCTTTTCTAGGATGGTTGGGTACTATCTTTTCTAGGATGGTTGGGTATTATCTCTTCTAGGATGGTTAAGTACTATCTTTTCTAGGATGGTTGGGTACTATCTTTTCTAGGATTGTTGGGTATTATCTCTTCTAAGATAATACTGGGAGCTTCGCCTGTAACGGGTTTTATGATGATTCTTTGGGAGGTAACCAAGGTAATACTGGGAGCTTCGCCTGTAACGGGTTTTATGATGATTCTTTGGGAGGTAACCAAGGTAATACTGGGAGCTTCGCCTGTAACGGGTTTTGCACAGCGGAACAAATATGTGTTTCATTATGAGTTCTGTCACATTAGCTTGTCTGACAGGTGCTGTATGAGCTGTCACCTGCCGAGAGAGAGAAAGAGGGGAAGGGGGGTGGGCGGAAGAGAGAGAGAGGGGGGGGTGGGCGGAAGAGAGAGAGAGAGAGAGGGGGGGGGCGGAAGAGAGAAAGAGAGCGGGGGGCGGAAGAGAGAGAGAGAGGGGGGGGGGCGGAAGAGAGAGAGAGAGGGGGGGGGGTGGGCGGAAGAGAGAGAGAGAGAGGGTGGGGGGGGGTGGGCGGAAGAGAGAGAGAGAGAGGGGGTGGGGGGCGGAAGAGAGAGAGAGAGAGGGGGGGGCGGAAGAGAGAAAGAGAGCGGGGGGCGGAAGAGAGAGAGAGAGGGGGGGGGCGGAAGAGAGAGAGAGAGAGAGGGGGGGGGTGGGCGGAAGAGAGAGAGGGAGAGAGAGAGGGTGGGGGTGGGCGGAAGAGAGAGAGAGAGAGAGGGGGGGCGGAAGAGAGAGAGAGAGAGAGGGGGGGCGGAAGAGAGAAAGAGAGCGGGGGGCGGAAGAGAGAGAGAGGGGGGCGGAAGAGAGAGAGAGAGAGGGGGGTGGGCGGAAGAGAGAGAGAGAGAGAGAGGGTGGGGGTGGGCGGAAGAGAGAGAGAGAGAGAGAGAGAGTGTGGGGGGTGGGCGGAAGAGAGAGAGAGAGAGAGGGGGGGCGGAAGAGAGAGAGAGACAGAGGGGTGGTTGGAAGAGAGAGAGAGAGGGGGGGTGGTTGGAAGAGAGAGAGAGTGGGGTGGGCGGAAGAGAGAGAGATATAGAGAGGGGGGGCGGAAGAGAGAGAGAGAGAGGGGTGGGTGGGCGGAAGAGAGAGAGAGAGAGGGGTGGTTGGAAGAGAGAGAGAGAGAGGGGTGGTTGGAAGAGAGAGAGAGAGAGAGGGGGGGGGGGCGGGAGAGAGAGAGAGAGAGAGAGAGGGGTGGTTGGAAGAGAGAGAGAGAGAGAGAGAGGGGGAAGAGAGAGAGAGGGGGAAGAGAGGAGAGAGAGGTAGACTAGCTTTCAAGCAGAGAGAGACACACACACACACAGAGAAAAAGAGAAGGAGAGGGAGGAAAAGGAGAAAAGCCATTGAGAAAGAGAAACAGAGACAGACAAAAAGAGCGAATGAAATAAAAAAAAAAGTAAGATAAAAAGATAAACGGAGAGAGAGAGAGAGAGAGAGAGAGAGAGAGAGAGAGAGAGAGAGAGAGAGAGAGTTTTTTTTCACTTTTTCGTTAATCCAAGATTTAAAAAAAAGATCAATGCAAAAAATATTTGTTTCCAGTAATGGAAAACCCTTACGAAAGCCCATATTACGTGTTATGAACTGTCTGGCTTTGGGTTTCCCAAACAAATAAGGCGTCCGATGTGACACATTATATTACGGAGACAATCATGCCCCAAGTAATTGTCAATTACCATGGAGTAAGCTATACTAGAAATGATCGACCGTCTCAAACTTGTGGCACACAGGGTGTTGTGATTGAGTGGGGTTCTAGGAGTCGTACAGTCAATTACAGAACTTCTAGCAATACAATGAAATGAGAAGTGGAGAAAGAGGGAGAGCGAGAGAGAGAGAGAGAGAGAGAGAGAGAGAGAGAGAGAGAGAGAGAGAGAGAGAGCTGAAAGACACAAAGGAGGTATATAAATTATTTGAAATAGATAAACAGAATCACCGATCCCCTTTTCCTTTCCAAAAAAGTCCAGTTCTCTCTACTGTCATTTCTTTCATGATAAAAAAGACAAAAATCTCTCTTTTCATCCCTACATCTCTCATTTTTTCTCATGTGTCTGATTTTTTGTGTCACCCTGACATAGTTATCTCTTTACAAAAACGATTCCCATCACTCCCCCCCCCTTTTTCTCCCCAAATCCTTTTCTTTAATGTATTATGCTTTGATTGTCTGATGTCTGGTTTAATCTGTCCTGCTCTCCTTGTGCACTTTTCTCCTGATTATAGCTTCAACTGTCTTGTCCCTATTTTTCTGCTCTCTACCCGTCTTCAGCCTGACCCTCCGTGTTGCTGCCCCACTCTCTTTTCATTCCGACCCAGCGAGATAATTTCAAGGGAGAGAAACAATGGCCTCTGCCAACGTCTAACAACTAAATAAGCCAGTTTACATTGATAACACATAGTCTATGCGACTGCCATGTGTCTCTCTAAACAATAAAAACATCTACGCCTTCCTGCGGTCTCTCTCTCTTTTGATCCTTGCATTTTGCCATCATCACTGCTTTAACCTTTTCTAACGTAGTATTACTAGATAGGATAAGATCTTTAAGATTTATGATTGAACCGTTTAAAAACATAACACGCACGATTGGAGCATTAAACCACAGAGGGAATATTTATGATTTCAGCGGCGTTTCAAGAGTGAGACTCTGCACCAGATCAAAACGGTTCTATGTCCATTCTTTGTTGTCATAATGAGGAGCCTTTTTAGGTCTGTCAGGATAAATACTTCCTTCTCGTGTAAAACACAGCCGCACGCTTAAATACGGTGTTTGGATAACAAGAGATGTAAGTCTGCGATTTAGATAAAGATCTATCCATCTTGCTGGGCTCTAACCATGAATTAGATAGCAGCATGATTTGTCAGATGTGCAGAAGAGACGTCTATTAACTGTGAGCGCAAACCAAGAATTATGGAGAAAAAAATGAGAAAGATTTCAAATTATGTTGAGGATAAGCACAAAATCGTGAAGACGGCATGACTCCAGAAAACTGACTCATTTTCCGGAATGTTCCTTCACAGATGTAGAAAGTAAACAGTTAATAGCCGCATTAATAACGTTATCACATGCGCATGCGTTTTTATTTCAAGTCATAGGTAGCTTTTTTTTATGATGTGATGCTTAGTGGAGGCTGGGTGCGAGATAGATTCATACATCGGAATATCTATGTGATGGGAGTGCCTTGCCTGGTCCGGAGCTAGTGGTGGGACGAAGACGCGCTTTTTGATAGTCTTGATCACCATCATCATCATCATCATCATCATCATCAAGCTATTGCTGGAACATTTACTATCATTACTATAACTTCTACTATACAATACTACTACCTCAACTACAACTACAGTTACAACAACGACAACAACTGCTACTACTACTACTACTACTACTACTACTACTACTACTACTACTACTACTACTACTACTACTACTACTACTACTACTACTACTACTACTACTATAGCTGCTGCTGCAGTTATTGCTACTACTACTACTAATACTACTACTACTACTACTACTACTACTACTACTACTACTACTACTACTACTACTACTACTACTACTACTACTACTACTACTACTACTACTTCTATAGCTGCTACTGCAGTTGTTGCTACTGCTACTGTAACTACTGCTACTAGTGTAGGGAGAAATAAAGGGTGAGGGGAAGAGACACCGAGGAACCTTTAGGTCACATACATCACGTGATCACACATTACCAAAGAATCTGTACAGACTTGGCATGGTTGTCCCAGCTCGCCTCCAGCACACCACTCACCACGGTCACCATCAGTGGTAACGATGGGAACTCACGTTAGGGTATCTACCCCTGCTCGATCCTCTGATCAATTCTTCTTGTCCACGGTAAATCATTTACGCTGACGCGAGGTAAAACCGGTTTTATTCGGCGCTTGTATTTTGTTGACCTATTCCTTTTTTTTTTTTAAATCATTGTACCTGAGAAATGAAGTTGCTTATTCTGCGCTTTTACTCTATGGGTTATCTCTTTTTTTAAATAAGAAACTTTTGAACTTAGTTTTGTCAGCAATCGATATAACAGGGTAAGGTTTTCTTGGTGAG
>JAWDGP010005592.1:47500-75000 GCA_033675545.1 Elysia crispata
GATCTCGAGATCTAGGTCTAGATCTAGTTCAGAGCGATTTCAGACTGAAAAGCTTTTTATTTATATAGATATTTTTTAATAGTTTGGCCAATGATATCCAATATGGCTGGCCTGGTTAGATCTGTATCGTTCTAAGCTTGCTTTAAATTAGGAGCTGAACTTTCCTGTTTGGTGCAATTGAGAATTGTCGTGACTTGCTAGCCTTCCTCTATCATTACAGTTTGGCTTAGCTGCTGTTCTGGAGAAAGGAAAAAAAACCTAACGAAAATGGATTTGAAGAGTACATGGATATAATAGAAGGCAGGAAAAAAAAAGGAAGGAAGAGTAAACGCGATAAAAGGTTTTGTGTTTTGCTTTAGATATCAGAAAATGGCAGAAAGTGTTTACTTTTTATTTATTATATCCCCTTACTATTAGAAATTTTACTTATTTATACAGCTAAAGTATCTGAAAACGCTGTCAAATGTTATTTTATCAAACTATTTGAACGTATCAATAACTTTTTCGTAACAGGGAGAAAAATGGTGACGTCAATCGTGGTTCTAAGCAATCGAGAAAACCCAGAGTTCCCCACATCTCATTGCGTCTGTCCATAGCAACACTGGCTTAAACTGCAACAAGTTCTCACTAAACTTAGGACACTCTGGCTGGCTAGTTGCTGCTGCTGGTGGTGGATTGGTTACAACCGGGAACTAGGTGGTGCCGGGGGGGGGGGGGGGGGGTGACATTATGAGTGTTTCCCTCACTTCGTTTACGTCACAAACCACCTGCTGGTTTTACTTGAACCACAATGCCCTCTTGGTAACACATCTTTACACGGTGGCTTGTATTTTTTTTTAAACATGGATCATAAGTGTTAGTTTTTGCTGCTATCGATCAAAATATAAAAAGCCTGAGAGTTTTTGATTTTTAATTTGCTGTCATGACTGTAATATTGCATCATAGTATTTTTTTTTTATTAATTCTTCATATATAAAATAAATTATTCTGTCTTGTTAACCTAATAAAACTCTCCAGTTTTATTGAATATTTTTTCTAACAGATAAGAAATGCCATCCTGAAGAAAATATTCTATTGAATAATTGTATTTATGTAAGGGTTTGGAAAAAATTCTGTAACAGAGCAAAAAATTTATTTAAATTTTTTTTTTAAGTGGCTGCCAATATGATGTCATTTTTCTGAAAGCTCATTTTTGTTATAATCTGCAACAACTCACGATTTTCGAATTTAAAAAAAAAAAGATAAAAAAAAACCACAAACAAATCAAAAAAAAAGAAACAAAAAAAAAAAAAAAACGTGAGAGGCAAAGAAAGGAAACAAAATATCCACAACAAAATTCATTCTTCAATCTTTGCAAAAAAAAAGTCTTTGAACAAAGCTATTTTGCTTTTGTATCTGTGAGCTAAAGTTACTCTAATTAAACATTCAGAGTTTGTTTGACGGGAAATATTGAGGTTGAAACCTCACCCGGTATCCTCCCCCAGGTCTCCCCTACCTCTCTCTCTCTGTCTTTCCCCTGGGCCAAGTTTTGATGCCGGTCTAGGATTTCCGCGCCGAGTATGAAAATCTTCCATTGCACGGAAGAAAATCCTCCAATCAGCTAAGAAATAAACTCTTGAGCTCACGGGTATTGAGCTGGAGGCTCTACCGTCTCAGCCACTCCAGGACGATCAGCGGAGTTAGGTATCAAAACCGGCACGCAAGAAACTCGAAACCGTCTGACGCCGGTTAATTTTCCTCCAGGCGCAAACTCCTAGGGAAATAAAAAAATGTAATTTAAGTCCTTGCATTATTCCCACTCTATCCCGCTAAGAGAAGACGTGAAATTTAATCTCGACCCAGAATTTTGAATCTCGATACATCGTTGCAGAAAATAATAAAAAAAAAATCACGAATTGAAAGAGATTTAATAAGCCAAAAGGCGAAAAATATCATTAGATTAGATTCAGAGTTAGCTGATGTCATTAGCTTTCCAAGTTCTGTCCTCGATGTTGACATTTTGAGATTTGTAGTTATAGATTACTTTTGAAACGTTGACATCTTTTGAAAGAATTATTGAGGATTACGTTACTTTTTTTTTGTACGGCCTCGAAACTAAATTAATTCTCTATCGGTGTGTGCTGTGTTTACCAGTGGAAAAAAAATCAAGACGAAACGATTGTTCTAAATAAAAACAAAAGATATGAAATAAATAAATAATCTTTATTTTCACTTGTATTAATGCTGATACAATTTTATTTCTTTTCTTGTCTTTTTTAATCTTTATTTTTCCCCTCTTGATTTCTTTTATAATCCTCTTGAGTAAAACGGAGACTTGCAAGGGAAAACAAATGTTAATGATGAGATGGGAGACTGGAGAGGATGATGATAGTGAGCTAAAAGTACAATATTATTCTTTCTATAAACCTTAAGTAGTATTGTTACATTCGCCTCAACCGTGATTGTCCTCAATTTATGCATTTTCCGTCATAGTGCAAAAATACATTATATCTCGAAACAATATAATAAAATAAAATTAGGTTCTATGCCTAAGGCAATTACATCGAGATCTAGGGGGAAAAAAACAACAAAAAATAAAACAAAACAATTTTGACTTGATGTAAATAGGATACTGTTTTATTGATATCCTCAGGACACTAAAGAGACATCGCAGTCTTAATTCAGCTCCCGTCACGTTTATGAGTATTCAAACAGGGTGAGACCCCATAGGTATTCGTTGTCGGTCAACAGGGGGAAAAAAAACAGACATGAAAAATAAATAAATACAATAATTAAAAAAAACAATAATAATGATAACAATAATAATAATAATAATAATAATAATAATAATAATAATAATAATAATAATAATAATAATAATAATAATAATAATGATAATAATAATAAAAAAATAAAAATAATAATAATAATAATAATAATAATAATAATAATAATAATAATAATAATAATGAAAATGATAATAGTAATAATAACAATTACAACAACAACAACAACAACAACAACAACAACAACAACAACAACAACAACAACAACAACAACAATAATAATGATAATAATAATAATAATAATAATAATAATAATAATAATAATAATAATAATAATAATAATAATAATAATAATAATAATAATAATAATAATAATAATAATAATAATAATAATAATAATAATAATAATAATAATAATAATAATAATAATAATAATAATAATAATAATAATAATAATAATAATAATAATAATAATAATAATAATAATAATAATAATAATAATAATAATAATAATAATAACTCATCAATTATACCGTCTTGCTTGAGACTTGTCTTCGCTGGTCTCTAGTATTCTCTCCTGACCGCCGTGCCGCTCAGTGGTCAGTCATGCAGTGTTGAGCCACTGACCAATCCATCGTTTTTTATGGACTAATAAAATAATACTAATTTGGACTGATCAAGAAATCAGATTTCGTGGAGAGATCTCTGTCTAGCTGATTTTTGTTTCTTTGCTCTTCTGTCGTTGTCTGAATGTTGAGAAAAAACTGTAGAGATAGTAAGGAGAGCGAGAGAGAGAGAGAGAGAGAGAGAGAGAGAGAGAGAGAGAGAGAGAGAGAGAGAAAGAAAGAGAGAGAGAAACAACATTAACAACGACAACATCACATGTAACAACAACGACTGTCATTTGACCAAGCATAATAAATTGTGAAGTTTTTTGGTCATGGCAGTCATTGTTGTTACATGTGATGTTGTCGTTGTTCCTGTTGTTTCTGCTAATAGTGTTTTCGATAGTTTATCATCGTTTACCTTTTGAATTTCAATAAATTTATCAGAAATTTTATCTAATCATTTATCACGGCCTACTAAATTCTCTCTCTCTCTCTCTCTCTCTCTCTCTCTCTCTCTCTCTCTCTCTCTCTCTCTCTCTCTCTCTCTCTCTCTCTCTCTCTCTCTCTCTCTCTGACTGACTCTGTCCCTCTACTCTGTTTATCTTTCTCCACCCCCCCCCACCCCACCTCTCCTCTCTCTCTCCCCACCTAATATGTAATCATTTAGAAGTCAGTTTTACACCTGCTGAGAAATGCGCAACAGAATCTCTTATCTCTGATATCAGACGAACCCAATAACCACCTGCCTCCGCTTCCTCTCTCTCTCTCTCTCTCTCTCTCTCTCTCTCTCTCTCTCTCTCTCTCTCTCTCTCTCTCTCTCTCTCTCTCTCTCTCTCTCTCTCTCTCTCTCTCTCTCTCTCTCTCTCTCTCTCTCTCTCTCTCTCTCTCTCTCTCTCTCTCTCTCTCTCTCTCTCTCTCTCTCTCTCTCTCTCTCTCTCTCTCTCTGTCTCTCTAGTCATCTTTTGTGATACTCTAAGGAATGACTTTATTCCGTTACCATATCTTTATCTCTTTCTGTCTCTGTCTAGTCTATCTGTGTGTCTCTCTGTCTCTGTGTCTTTGTCTCTCTCTCTCTCCCTCCCTCTCTCTCTGTCTCCCTCCTTCTCTCTTTGTCTCTGTGTCATTGTTTCTCTCACTCTCTCTCTCTCTCTCTCTCTCTCTCTCTCTCTCTCTCTCTCTCTCTCTCTCTCTCTGTGTCCCTCTCTCTCTACCCCCCTCTCTCTCTATCTCCCCCCACTCCCCCCTCTCTCTCTCTCCCCCCCCCCTACCACTCCCTCCCTCTCTCTCTCTTCCTCTCCGTTTCCATCGGTATTTCTTCGATATCTGATACGTCGCCTGCACCAAATTTCGGGCTTTATTCAAAGTTTATGAAGCCTTTTATTTCTCACCACCCCGAGATCACCCCTGTTATTACAGAAGTTTGCTGCGAGCTGCGTCTCTAATTAGCAGGCCTCAGATGTGAGGAGAAAAAAAATGAGGGTTTGGGATGCCATTGGTGTGGGAGGATCGTTGAATTGGGAGTAAATGGAGATGCAAATTGGAGGGGAGGGGCGCAGTTGAGGAGAGAGATAAAGAGGTATAAAAGAGATGTGTGCCGAAAAAAAAAGATAATTATATTGCTTGAGCAACAGGGAGAGACAGATAGAAAAAACGTGGGAACTGAAGAGGTAAATGAAGGAAACGGTAGGGAGAGAAAAGGATAGAAAAAAAGGAGTAAGAGAGAGAGTAAGAGAGAGAGAGAGAGAGAGAGAGAGAGAGAGAGAGAGAGAGAGAGAGAGAGATAAAGACAGACAGACAGACAGACAGATGCAAAGGTAGAGATAGTAAGACGGAAATAGCAACAGGCGACATAAAAAGTAATAGTTATGAAATACGCTGACAAACATCAAGAATGTAGATAAAATATTAACAAAACACTCAAGTCTAGCCATCCTTTCCAGAGCATGAAAATCATCAGTCTAAACTTTTTGCCCTGTCATGACTTAATCACAGATTTAATTATCCAAGATGTAAATCTAGGTCCACTCCTATCTTTTTATTATTTTACTATCCCATCTCCAGCTCTCTCTGCACAGCAAAACCAAAAAATCCGTGGACTGACGTGGAATAACTTTATTACCTTTGGATACGCACGAACTTTTAATTACTGTGAAGATAGTCCAGACAAAACGGAAATACCCCGCAAGGCGCAGCAAGTTGGGGGGGCGCACCAAAAAAACCTGTTCCAGCATTCATAACAGATCTAGAATTGTTATACATACGATGTGTTCCCTTTTGATTGCTTATCAAAAGACTTAATTGTGGCGAAGAGGTAGCTCTGTTCTGCTTTGAAAATGGTCGTGTACGTAAAAAACATTTTGTATTGAGGGCGGCAATGAGAAAATTGAAGAGGAGGAAGAATTAGTTAAGTAAATAAATGCTCGAAGGGGTTTTCAGTTCCACTAAAAATCGTCGTAAAGTTATTATTATTTTATTGCTTTGAAATACGAGACCTGGTAGTTTATCGTCAACATGGTGCCGTGAAATTTATGTGGATTTTGTCTAGATCTAGATCTATTCGGGAACAGTTGACGGGGTGTTGGTGATATGGCCTTTGGATAGTTTTATGTTCACAAGTTTCCATGTTTGTTGGAGAACAGGAGAGGGGATAAGGTGATAAGAGAGAGAGAGAGAGAGAGAGAGAGAGAGGAGAAGAGAAATAGAGAGAATGACAGAGATGAAGAGAAGGATAGAGAGAGCGAGACAGACAAATAGGCATAGATAGGAAAAAGGAGAAAGAAAGATAGATAATTAGATAAATAGATATATACAAAGGTAGACAGATAGATGGATAGATAGAGAGAGAGAGAGAGGAGAGAGAGAGAGAGAGACAGAGACAGAGAGGGGGGGGGGGAGGGAGGGAGAGGGGGGGGGAGGGAGAGGCAAACTGACCTAATCGCAAAGTGTGTGTGTGTGTGTGTTTTAATAGAGAAAACGAAAATTAAAAACATGGAGCGCGAGAACAAACAGATAAGCAAACAAACAATGAAATGCACAAACGATTACAAAGCATAAGCAAGAAATGCAAAAGAACGTATGATTTCATGATAGAGTCTTAACGCTAAGAATTAATTTATAATTGCTCAAAAATGTCCTTCAGCTTTCCTGGCCAGAATAAATAAATCGAAAAAATAGTGCGTGAAATTGTCGGCATCCAGGCGTTCTGAGCTTCCCGGACTAATCTCGTTCTCTGTGGTCCCGACTGCTGTAAACAAGCAGGTGTGTTGGTTCTTTGTGCTGCACTCTGACAAACGTTACGGGGGGGAGTGGCAAAAACATTAGAGGTATTTAAAAAAAAGGGGGGAGGGAGGAGGAGCCAACGCGTATTAATTATTGAAGGGCAGAGGGGGCGGGGCGACGCGGAACGGTTCTTGATTGACGCAAGGGGGCGGGGACGTCAAATTAAGGCTCTTTTGTGTTTGGTTTTGTCATTAATTGTAGTTTTTGTTTTCGTCATGAATAAAGGGAGGTAACTTGAGATGCCACTTCTTCTTGCCCTCAGGGTGGATTTAATGACAAGCGTAAACTGCGATTGGGTTTACTATGAATCAACAGGGGGGTTCGATTACCGTATCCGTATGAATAATACTCGATTAATGAACCTAATGTGTAATACTGGAGTAGTCGTGAGTTTAACGATCGAAACTGGCCAAACCAATGAGAAACCGGCGTTAACTATAGACTGGTACTTTCAAGTGCCCTGCGGGAAACTCCGAAGCTTGCTAAAATTACAGCAGCTGCGCGAAAACTGGGCTACCTGTTCTTACTAGTGCGTTTGTCGTCCGATTCTGTACGACAGTTTGACGGCGGATTTGTTTTTCGAGAGGGAAATAAAGTATTTTTGCTTTTATTTCCTTCATAATTATAAGTTAGTAACATTTTAATGAGGTCTGCTATATGAAAAAACATAAACACAATGATACTCTGTGTGTATGCCCGTCTGTATCTCTGTTTCTATCTAATTATCTAAATCTCCGTCTATCTTTCTTTCTGTCTTCTTCATTCTGAGAACTATATAAAAATCAGTTTAAGTAAGTCAGAAACCGTTTAATTAAATATATTGAGAGAAAAAAATTTACAGACGCTCTGAATGCTTGTAATTTATCTCTCTTTCTGTCTTTTTCTGTCTGTCTCTCTCTCTCTCTGTCTCTCTATCTCTCTGTCACCCGCTCTGACACTGCCTATTTTCCGCCATCAAATTCACTCCAAGAAAAGAAGATTTCTCGATCTACTATCTGTAATGCTAAATCACCTAATCTGTTCAAAATCGGAACGCAATCATATTAACCACAACATAAAGAAAGACAAAAGACCGAGTTTTAGAACACAACACGGAGAGCATGCTGTCCTCGTACAGCTTCGTGACGCTGCGGATGAAACATCATCAGGAAAGTGACCTTTTTAAAAGGTCACTGTACATACTCTTGCCGCAAGCTCAAGTTAAATTCATATCATATTGCTAGAAATTAGTCGTAACGTCTCGAGAGTGAAAGCGAAGAGCGAGATTGAAACATAACAAGCAAATTACGCCCAACGTGAAGAGAGGCATATCGCTACCACAATGATATAGAATTACTCGGCGAGGAGATTTCCCTTAGATTCGCCAGATCTGAAGAAAACATTATATGGTAAATGCATTTGTGAATGTTTTAGATGATAATTATTATAATTTAGTTGTGGTTTGCGAATCAGTGCAAAGTCTAGCAACATGAAGATTTGAAAAACGTAGAAACCGGTAAATGATTCAGTACTCTGTGTAGTGAGCGCCTCAGAACATCCCCGAGTGTGTCGACTTATCCGTGAATGTGGGTACGTTAGGCAGATCAACCGGTAGAGCGTTGGCCTGGCAGTTATAAGGAGGCTGGTTATCGATCAATCATCTCCTGTGCTGGGCTATCTAAATATAGGGCTGGGTCTCGGCTAACCAGCCCTACCCTTAGCTTGACGGGAAGGTACCGTGTCCATTCATGATTCTGCGGGAATTGTATGGGAAGCAAAAACGAATGAAAAGAAAACAAACCAAATTTATTATCTCTCAGTTTCGACTGATGTAGCTATGATCGATCTTAGATCTTCCTCTGCGCTGTTTTACGCCCATTCTAGAAAAATCTCCTGTAAAGGCATCGGTATCTTGTCCCATGATTCACATGAATTACACGAGTTACAGAATGGAACTAACAACCTCTAATAATTCTTCTTCCCATAGTATAGAAAGTTTCTGTCCAGACTCTCACTATCTCTCTCTCTCTCTCTCTCTCTCTCTCTCTCTCTCTCTCTCTCTCTCTCTCTCTCTCTAAATCTCTATCTATCTCTCTCTCACGTGGGGATCAGTTTCAGTGTCTGTGTCAAGATACCTTTTTAAAAGACTCCGAAACAGACTTAGGAGACACAGTGGACAGTGTCATGAGTCATAGAAAAGCCAAACATTGTTTCTTTTCTCCCTCCCTCCTTGTAGCAAGATCATAAATTTACTGCACAGAGCTAAACGCTGTTCCGTTCGTCAAAGATCTTTATCACAAAACACCACAAGATCTGACAAGATGGCGGAACTGAGCCTGCTCACGGATTTATTCGTCTCCTAAGCTTATCGATAAATGTTACAATTATAGGCTAGAGGGAAGTCACAGAGACTGACGGCACGGAGCCGTTCACTGCACTGATACAACGTATCCTAAGTCTGTTAAGGTAATAGTGGACTAATACAACGTCTCTTAAGTCCGTAGGAGGCAAGAGTGACCTTAGAGATATGACCCAACAGTACCTCGTTCAAAATCCGGATGATACGGTGCGTCACGGTGCAAATCAACTGATTTGTTACCTTCACCAAAGTATATGCGATGTCACAATTCAAGAACGCAAAGTGACCCCTGTTGTTTTTAAGTGCTCGTCAAAACCTTGCTTTTTTGTGTTTGTTTTTTTGTTGTTTTTTTTTCCCACTTTAAGTTCGGAAATCTCCATATGCTAAGGGAATATATAGCCGTCTATTTATGAAGTATTATAAGAGGCTGTAGTAAGGCAGGCTCCTAACTAAAAAAGTAAGACCATTAAATTAAGAACCTTTTCCTTCGCAGCACGCGATATTTAGATAACTACATCCCCAGTTGTGTTTTTTTACCCTTCTTCTTTGCTTCCTAAGACACATTTCTGGTTGTTTGAGATTACCTCCCCTTCCCCGGGCTTTGTTACAAGTTGCTTCCTCTGGAGGAAAAAAAAAAAAGAAAATTGCAAATCTACTATGATGTAGAAACTAATTATGAAGGCAAGGTCTGCATCTGTGTTTTATGGTGGTACTGGCGTGAAGTAATAAAAAGTCAACTACGGGATGAATACTTGGAGTAATAAAATTTTGGTTGTGTCTTCCGGTACTGGGGGTTGTGAATGGTTGCACACTGGTTGGATGGGTCGTCACATGGCATAGTGGGTGGAGCAGTGGATTGACAAGAATAGAGTCCCAGCTTTAATCATGGCTTGGGGTCAAGTAAAGTAATGGGGGCGGTTCTCATCTAACACGCCCTATCCTTGGTTGTATGGATTAAAAACAAAAAATAAATAAACAAAAGCTGTCTCTATCTGTTTATTCGGGAAACTTAGGAGATGGAAAACTAAGAAAAATGAAAGGAAACCAGAACGGAAAACTCAATTTATTTCCTTTTAGTTTCATGCCGCGCAACAAGACAACTTTTCAGATAGATTAAGGGCTGTTCAGATAGATTAAGCACTATTCAGATAGATTAAGCACTATTCAGGCAAAGAATCGAAAATGTATGTCGTCACCCGCTACAGTTAAGTCTTACAAACACGTCAAAACTCCCTTTGAAATTATAAAAATAATTATTAAAAAATCCGACTTTATCATTCCTCCACACTTCCGAGGAGTTCGCAATTCGAACCCGTCACGAAGAGCCCTGAATATCTAACACAGGCCACGCCCTATCCTCGTACCGCCATTGCTCCAAATCAACATCTCATTCTTTAAACCAAAATCCGCTCAAATTTCGGTTCGTTTTGTTTCTTATCAAATCGCCATTACTGCTCCCAAGTTTTTTATTTGCCTCCTTCTCCCATAAAGGATTCCTTACCGGCGGACCCCAGCAGATTGCACCGAAAAGCATCATGCATGAATAATACTTCCTCTCATCGGGAAATCCCTGTAAAAAAAACTCCTCCAGGAAACTTGTGGAACGGGAAAAAAAACCCAGAGAAACTCCGATTTCTTGTTCAACTGATGTTGTTTAGGCTTTAATTAGACGAGACCGAGTCATCTTATCATAATATCAGACATTAAAATTTTCTCAACTCCTGAACACTATATATATAATTATATATATATTTATATATATAAAAACCTACATATCTAACTTATAAAATAAATAAATAAATAAAAATTTATAATAAAAACAAGAACTGTTGAGGATAAAAAGTGAAGTTTAGGAAACAGAAGATATGAGAGATTTAGGGGTGAGTCGGGTGGGTATTGGTGAATCTAAATCAAAGCATTTTTTTGTCATTTTGCAACCAGTGTTACACAACACAGCAATAATCAAAAAATCAATTGTCTTCCCCGGGTTGTTATACTCAGTCTGCATTCAAGAACGCAATACCTTCCTTATTCAAACACAACAACGACGACAACAACAATAACAGCAACAACGACAACAAAAATGTTTCTTAATACATCTGGTAACAACTTGTAGTTTTGTGACATTCAAAATAAAGGTTCCTCTTTGTGACCTCTGTAATTAGAGGAATGAGCGTTGCGCATGCTCCAACTTTTAGCTAGCAGAAATTTGTATGTACTTCATACAACAATCGTTGCAAAAATACTTAAACACATTGTTTAGGTTAAATAGCCGTAATGTTCCAAACCATGATTCTTCTCCGTTCCTTCTTACACTCCACACGTTTTCCTTCGGCGGCGAAAATAGATTGTTAAATATATTGATCAAGAACAATAACTCCTAATGGAATAATTACACATTATTTTTTAAGAAAAAAATGTTTGCCTTTTCTCTCTCTCTCTCTCTCTCTCTCTCTCTCTCTCTCTCTCTCTCTCTCTCTCTCTCTCTCTCTCTCTCTCTCTCTCTCTCTCTCTCTCTCTCTCTCTCTCTCTCTCTCTCTCTCTCTCTCTCTCTCTCTCTCTCTCTCTCTCTATCTCTCTCTCTCTCTCTCTCTATCTCTCTCTCTCTCTGTCTCTATATATATCTCTCTCTCTCTGTCTCTCTCTCTCTCTCTTTCTATATCTCTCTCTATCTCTCTCTCTCTCTCTCTCTCTCTCTCTCTCTCTCTCTCTCTCTCTCTCTCTCTCTTTCTACTCTCTCTCTCTCTCTCTCTATCTCTCTCTCTCTCTCTATCTCTCTCTCTGTCTCTATCTCTCTCTCTCTCTGTGTCTCTCTCTCTCTCTCTCTCTCTCTCTCTCTCTCTCTCTCTCTCTCTCTCTCTCTCTCTCTCTCTCTCTCTCTGTCTCTATCTCTCTCTCTGTCTCTCTCTGTCTCTATCTCTCTCTGTCTCTATCTCTCTCTCTCTCTCTCTCTCTCTCTCTCTCTCTCTTTCTATTTATCTCTCTCTCTCTTTGTCCATATATATATATATATATATATATATATATATATATATATATATATCTTTCTCTCTGTCTGACTCTCTATCTCTCTCTCAGTCTATCTCACTCTCTCTGTTTATCTATTTCTGACTTTATCTCTATCGATATCACGCTATATACTTCTTTCTCACACTTTTCTATCCTTCTGTCTCATACTCTTTCTATCCTTCTCTCTATTTTAATCTCAATTTGCTGAGGAATTTTAAACATTTTGCAAAACTATAGACATTGTCAAAGATTCTACAACAATTATTGGTAAAATCGTTAATGTAAACACGTGTCATAATTTCAAATAAGATTACAATGAATTAATTAATAAGTAAGTAACTGAACTTCTCATCAAATACAGAACTCAAATGTACATCGATGTAACTTAAGACTAACTAGTCTTTCGAAAAAAGTAAAGCAAATAAAGGAAACAGACAAAAACAAGCTAAAAACTATAGACAGCTATCAGTGATCAATACCAGAACAACGCGCAGTGTTATCTTTTAACAGGATAGCAATCAGCAACTTCGGTATTGATCTTCTAGACAAAAGCATATTTTCTTGGTTAAAACTCGTACTGCAAAGTTAGTAAGTCGTGAAAAAATCAGCTACGGTAATTCCAGTTCAAAGACCTCAAATTAATATGCGCAGCAAAGTTTAAGTTCCAGAAAATAACAGAGTGGAAACATAGTAATTAAGATCACAGGGCAAAAAAATTGGTGAGCACTGTAGTTCTAAGACTTCGGGAGAGTTGGCAGGAGAGTGGGGCGGAGTGCTGAGTGTGTTTTTTCCTAAGAAGGTAAGAATTATATTTTTATTTGTTTTTTTTTTTTGACATTTACATAAATGCGCAGCGCCTAGGAGTTGCAGGAGAGTCTCAGTATAAGAATCACTGGGGAACTTAGGGGACGTTAAATTCTCAAAGAAACGTGTTGCAGATGATCGTATTGGCGTTTTATGTTTCATTACATTTAATTAGAATTTTGTTTGCTTTATTTCGTCATTGCTTTAATTGCATTCGCAAGAATGACGCAATCACTGCTTTACTAAACTGGTCAAAGAGCGCCTTGTAGATATATGGGGAATAATTTTGATTAGCAAAAAATTTAAGAACGAGAATTCTTTTTTTTTTTAAAGTTAGAGTTATCATTCTTGTTTCACTATCAAAAATACGCAACTCTGTGAATTATTTTCGGATGGACTTAAATCTTTTCATTTCCTTCTGCTTTTTTCATGTTATCAGCAGCTTTCATGTGCGTAGTTTGTCTTCACTTAATTTACGATTCGTTTCAATAGTAGTGAGGCGAAGCTATTCTAGAATTCTATGGATTTCGGAAAAAGAAAATAAAGCGACCTAAAAA
Organism: Elysia crispata; assembly: GCA_033675545.1. Lineage (NCBI taxonomy): Eukaryota > Metazoa > Mollusca > Gastropoda > Plakobranchidae > Elysia > Elysia crispata. Next base: position 60,861 of record JAWDGP010005592.1, read on the forward strand.
ATAAATAATAGTAAAGTCAGCAACAAGATCCATCTTGAAAAAAAAAGATATAAAAGTAGGTAGTTGGTTTGATTGATAGATTTGGACAGAGGGAAGGAGAGAAAGAAAGAAAGAAATAAAAGAGAGAGAGAGAGAGAGAGAGAGAGAGAGAGAGAGAGAGAGAGAGAGAGAGAGAGAGAGAGAGAGAGAGAGAGAGAGAGAGAGAGAGAGAGAGAGAGAGAGAGAGAGAGAGAGAGAGAGAGAGAGAGAGAGAGAGAGAGAGAGAGAGAGAAAGCGGGGAGAAAGCGATACCGAGATACAAAGCTAGAAGGAAAAGATCGGAGTTAAAAAATAAAATAGGACATGCGCTAGGTTTTGCCCTGAACTCGAATCTACAGTTCTCTCTATACACCTTCCTTCCTTCCTTCCTTTATGTATCTTATTTCATATCCTGGCATAACACCAGGATCTCCCCTTCCTCCCGTCCTTCCTTCCTCTCCAAGTCCTCCAAGCCCTCTCCTCCAGGGCTGACACTGGATGCCACAGGCGAGCCGTGTCATCAAATCTTATCAATAATTACTGGGACACCGTAAACCATTTCCAGTGGGTTGCGGCCACATTCATTGTCGCGACCGAGACATATCGCATATCCCCTCTCTAGATGATGGCAATAGTAGTTATATCTCGCGACAATAGTTTCTCTTCGCTATCGACCTCTGGGATAAGTTGGAACACGACATAAACTGTTACTGGTGGCTCCTTGTTTTATCATTTGATCGTTTGAAACTTTTCCCCAGCAACACATTGCTCCCATAGCTACACTATTAGGATAAGTATTTTTATAGGTTTTTGATGAGCGCTTCAGGATCTTTTATTAAATAGATTGGGAAATAACTGACTTATCTGTTTTTCAGTTTAAAGCATTAAAAAATGGTGAATGAATTTCGGGCTATTTTTCGAATTTTTCCCAAAACGAATACTACACCTATATCAAATCAGTAAATATTTTGCTGTGTTGGTGGGAAATGTGCTTACTCAATGCATATCATCTGCAGCACAAAATAAAAGCAACAACAACAACAACAACAACAACAACAACAACAACAACAACAACAATAATAATAATAATAATAATAATAATAATAATAATAATAATAATAATAATAATAATAATAATAATGTTTAAAAAAAATAACAACAACAACAACAATAAAAAAAATAATAGTAGTAATAGCACCGCAGTGTATCGGAAAAGAAAAATAAAGCACCGGGGTTATGCTCTAGACTATTCAATCTCGTTGTTTTTGAAAATTTCAATTTAGAAGATTGCTCTTTGACAGAAGCTGATCTTTGCAAGATCCTCACGTGACACCCGGAAGGCAAATCTGAGCGCGGATTTTCTGCCATCGTCTGCCGCCTGGTCCAACCAGAGATTCCGAGTTACTTCCTCCTGTCACGTCATCGTCTACTACTTCCTGCTTAGCGTCAAGTTTGCGTCTGCGCACAAAAGAGCAATACTATCTTTGGCTGCCGCTTCTATTTGTTCTGCATACTTTCTAGAAGCAAAAAATGAAGATGGAGAGAGAAAAAAAACCTCTAATATTATGACGAAAATAAATTTTATTAAATTGTCCAATTAAAAAAAAAACCCAGGATGATCGAGTAGTTAGAAAAACAAACATCTTTTCCTAAAACGATACTCTTGCTCAACGTATAAAAGGAAACGAATATCTAGAAAATATCGAAATGTAGCCGCTGTCCTCATGAAGGCTGGTGTACACTGTATTCAAGTTTTTCTGTCGTACCAAACACACACACACACACTCTCTCTCTCTTTCTTTCTCTCTCTTTCCATCTTTCTCCCTCTCCCTCTCACTCACTCCCCTACCTCTCTCTCTCTCTCTCTCTCTCTCTCTCTCTCTCTCTCTCTCTCTCTCTCTCTCTCTCCCTCTCTCTCTTTTTCTGTGTCTCTCTCGCCCCATTCTTTCTCCCTCTCTCCACCAGATTCTGGACTTGTTAGTTCTGCGAAAGAACAATTTTCCCCCTTATTTCTTTCTCACAAGCTGGAACACACATCCTAATATTCATACTAATTATTTCCGCATTGGATTGTTTATTCGTGCTCATGTTCTTTATGTGGACAAGACACAACACTTGGGTGATGCACAGCTAGATATTGGTATGCGGCTGCACTTAGCGAATCTCCATAGATTCTAGATTAATACGCTCTCTCGCACTACATATTGTAAGCAATTGAGAGAGAGAGAGAGAGAGAGAGAGAGAGAGAGAGAGAGAGAGAGAGAGAGAGAGAGAGAGAGAGAGAGAGTGTTGGCGTTATGTATTTGAGAGACCTTAGCATAGAATAATTTAGCCTTACTGTTGGTTTTCTTCAATTTTTAATAGATGAAAGAGGCGAGTGGTATTAATGAAAATTCGAATAGTTTGTATCTTACTTGTTTTCTGATCTCCCAAACTAGTTTGAGTCCTTTTGAATTCTCATTCTTTTCAATACCTTGTTTAAAAATTATACTTTTAAAACAGTTTTTTTTTTTAAGGCAATATTATTTTGTTACTTTGGCAAATAAGTCAATATTCAATTCTATTGGAAGAGAAAATAAAAGTTGTACTTGATGTTTTTATTAAAAAAAAAAAAAAAGCACGAAGGATTCGTCAGCAGCCCAAACTGCCCTGGCATAGAAACTCACCAAGCAGCTTGCTGTTTGCTTGGTGTCACTACTTCTATCAGTTAGAACCATCCAAATACATCAACATTAACAAAAATAATAACCACAAAATGTTACAACTGCAACAGCCAATATCATGCCAGTTGTTGAAACTATTTTGCCAACAAATTCATAGATTTAAAAGTGACAACAGAAAAAAAGCAAAAGAAAACAATAAAGAAACCCAAGTTTATTTTAAAAATTATTTTCAATCTTTATTTTGAATAATTATGAGGATAAACACCAACTCTTTTCCCAGACACACATAACCAACGACGGCATAAGAAATCCTGAAATTCCAAACCAATATTTAACTGTGACAGACCTGGGTTATCGCTAGACGGAGACTTATGTCTGTTTATTGTCATTGTCGAAACCAAGTTATCAAGCGCCGTCTGTTTTTACAGTAACCCGCTATTCCGTCTCACTAGGAATGTTATTGCGAATTAGCTCGACTTAGCCACGAATATTTGTTTTCTTAGCTTAGCAAGACATTCTGTAAACGCCTGGCAATGTTATTGTTTTCACTTCTTGTGAACAAGCTGCGCTGAAAAGAAAGATTAAAAAACAAAAATTCTTTCAATCCCCTAGCAAAGTCTCTCTCTCTCTCTCTCTCTCTCTCTCTCTCTCTCTCTCTCTCTCTCTCTCTCTCTCTCTCTCTCTCTCTCTCTCTCTCTCTCTCTCTCTCTCTCTCCCTCTCTCTCTCTTCTCTCTATCTATCTCTCTCTCTTTCTCTCCCTCTCTTGCTATCTATCTCTCTCTCGCTATCTATCTCACTCTGTCTCTCTGTCTCTCTGTCTCTCTGTCTCTGTCTGTCTCTGTCTGTCTCTCTCTCTCTCTCTCTCTCTCTCTCTCTCTCTCTCTCTCTCTCTTCTATCTCTCTCTTCTTCTCGTGGTCCTTCTTTCGTTTTCTCTTTTTTCTGGCTGTTCTTATGTCTCTTCCAAGGTGTTGATCAATAACTCTGTACCTAACTGCCGCTGTGAAGTATACAGAATTCTGTTGTTGAAGTTATTAATTCTATTCCAATCAATTGCCACATGATATACCATTTTCTATCGCTTTTAGATCTAGATAATTTGTGTGTGTGCGTGTGTGTGTTTTTTTTTTCCCCTCGTGATTATTGATGCTACCAGAAATTCTTAAATGTTATGGGGGAAAAAACCCCGCATAGTTTAATCAATACAATTATTACCATTACCTTTAGGCGATTTGTTGTTTGTCGAATCCGTAGTGATTCTATCATATTCCATGAGAAACGATATCACAGGGTTTCATACATAATTCATGTGTGGGGAAAAACGCATTTAATTTTACTACATCAAAGACTCAAACACGGAGGGAGGACAAATACATGGTGGGAGGAGCCACACAAGGGAGGAGGGCTGGTGATAGAGCAGCTTGGAAGGAAAGAAAAACATTTTTTAAAATTAATTTATATAATATGTAATATATATAATTTATTCATATACATACATATATATATATATATATATTTTTTTTTTTTTTGGGGGGTGGGGGGGGGGGGGTAGGCGCTTTGGGGTGTAAGGACGGACCAGTTTATTTGAAGATCATCTCTTTTTTGTTACCAGCTTGTTGCTTTTTTTTTGTTTAGTTTTTTTGGTAATACATATTGAGTGAAGATTAAGAAAAAGTGGCTTCATTCCTTTATATACCGTTAGAACTAGCCTTAGCCCCCGTCGGTCAAAATGGCGGTGATAATGAGAGAGGGCCCAAGACATCCAACAAGAGTAGAATGTATAAATTCTGAAGCCCAGTCGGTATCAGAGACAATACCTTAAGCCTCAATCAAGACAGATTTAACTTTTTTTAGAGATCGTTTTTTCATAAATTGTGTGCCAACAGTTGACAGTTTGTACTTACTTACATCCGTGAATTTATATTGTTTCATTCGGTTAGTGAACTTGGAGTAACAATTCTTTCACTGTTCACAATGATATAAACTTAGTAACCTTGCCATTTGGTAATACATAAAGATGGTAGCTGCGCCACCTCGCAGGATTATGTGCTGGATGTAGTTGAGAAATAGATCTTTACAGTGGTTGTTGTTCGTTCGGAACCCGGCATCCAGTATCCGGATATACCCGGATACTCTCAGTCTGAGGGTGAAGACTGGTGCATTCAAAAGGACCGGGCAGTTGAGCGTGATTAGTTTTACACCGAGGTGCAATGCCCTGATGCTGTGTCATAACCAGTGAGACTATTGTCCAGTATACAGTATACTGAAATCTCTGGTCACAACCTATAGCCGGGAGCAAGGCAGGGTTGGTGGGATTCGAACCTGAAGTCTCGCGTGTGGAGAGCCTCGGCCTTGACTTATGGCCGTAGATCTCCAGTATTACCGGTCCGAGACTCCGCCGTCCCACATGTGGAGAGCCTCGGCCTTGACTTATGGCCGTAGATCTCCAGTATTACCGGTCCCAGGCTCCGCCGTGTCGCATGTGGAGAGCCTCGGCCTTGACTTATGGCCGTAGATCTCCAGTATTACCGGTCCCAGGCTCCGCCGTGTCGCATGTGGAGAGCCTCGGCCTTGACTTATGGCCGTAGATCTCCAGTATTACCGGTCCCAGGCTCCGCCGTGTCGCATGTGGAGAGCCTCGGCCTTGACTTATGGCCGTAGATCTCCAGTACTACCAGTCCCAGGCTCCGCCGTGTCACATGTGGAGAGCCTCGGCCTTGACTTATGGCCGTAGATCTCCAGTATTACCGGTCCCAGACTCCGCCGTCCCTCATGTGGAGAGCCTCGGCCTTGACTTATGGCCGTAGATCTCCAGTATTACCGGTCCCAGGCTCCGCCGTGTCACATGTGGAGAGCCTCGGCCTTGACTTATGGCCGTAGATCTCCAGTATTACCGGTCCGAGACTCCGCCGTGTCGCATGTGGAGAGCCTCGGCCTTGACTTATGGCCGTAGATCTCCAGTATTACAGGTCCCAGACTCCGCCGTGTCACATGTGGAGAGCCTCGGCCTTGACTTATGGCCGTAGATCTCCAGTATTACAGGTCCCAGACTCCGCCGTCCCTCATGTGGAGAGTCTCGGCCTTGACTTATGGCCGTAGATCTCCAGTATTACCGGTCCCAGACTCCGCCGTCCCTCATGTGGAGAGTCTCGGCCTTGACTTATGGCTGTAGATCTCCAGTATTACCGGTCCCAGGCTCCGCCGTGTCACATGTGGAGAGTCTCGGCCTTGACTTATGGCCGTAGATCTCCAGTATTACCGGTCCCAGGCTCCGCCGTCCCACATGTGGAGAGTCTCGGCCTTGACTTATGGCCGTAGATCTCCAGTATTACCGGTCCCAGACTCCGCCGTCCCTCATGTGGAGAGTCTCGGCCTTGACTTATGGCCGTAGATCTCCAGTATTACCGGTCCCAGGCTCCGCCGTCCCTCATGTGGAGAGCCTCGGCCTTGACTTATGGCCGTAGATCTCCAGTATTACCGGTCCCAGGCTCCGCCGTCCCTCATGTGGAGAGTCTCGGCCTTGACTTATGGCCGTAGATCTCCAGTATTACCGGTCCCAGACTCCGCCGTCCCACATGTGGAGAGTCTCGGCCTTGACTTATGGCCGTAGATCTCCAGTATTACCGGTCCCAGGCTCCGCCGTCCCACATGTGGAGAGTCTCGGCCTTGACTTATGGCCGTAGATCTCCAGTATTACCGGTCCCAGACTCCGCCGTCCCTCATGTGGAGAGTCTCGGCCTTGACTTATGGCCGTAGATCTCCAGTATTACCGGTCCCAGGCTCCGCCGTCCCTCATGTGGAGAGCCTCGGCCTTGACTTATGGCCGTAGATCTCCAGTATTACCGGTCCCAGACTCCGCCGTGTCACATGTGGAGAGTCTCGGCCTTGACTTATGGCCGTAGATCTCCAGTATTACCGGTCCCAGGCTCCGCCGTCCCTCATGTGGAGAGTCTCGGCCTTGACTTATGGCCGTAGATCTCCAGTATTACCGGTCCCAGGCTCCGCCGTCCCTCATGTGGAGAGTCTCGGCCTTGACTTATGGCCGTAGATCTCCAGTATTACCGGTCCCAGGCTCCGCCGTCCCTCATGTGGAGAGTCTCGGCCTTGACTTATGGCCGTAGATCTCCAGTATTACCGGTCCCAGGCTCCGCCGTGTCTCATGTGGAGAGTCTCGGCCTTGACTTATGGCCGTAGATCTCCAGTATTACCGGTCCCAGGCTCCGCCGTCCCTCATGTGGAGAGTCTCGGCCTTGACTTATGGCCGTAGATCTCCAGTATTACCGGTCCCAGGCTCCGCCGTCCCTCATGTGGAGAGTCTCGGCCTTGACTTATGGCCGTAGATCTCCAGTATTACCGGTCCCAGGCTCCGCCGTCCCTCATGTGGAGAGTCTCGGCCTTGACTTATGGCCGTAGATCTCCAGTATTACCGGTCCGAGACTCCGCCGTGTCGCATGTGGAGAGTCTCGGCCTTGACTTATGGCCGTAGATCTCCAGTATTACCGGTCCCAGGCTCCGCCGTCCCTCATGTGGAGAGTCTCGGCCTTGACTTATGGCCGTAGATCTCCAGTATTACCGGTCCCAGACTCCGCCGTCCCTCATGTGGAGAGCCTCGGCCTTGACTTATGGCCGTAGATCTCCAGTATTACCGGTCCCAGACTCCGCCGTCCCACATGTGGAGAGTCTCGGCCTTGACTTATGGCCGTAGATCTCCAGTATTACCGGTCCCAGACTCCGCCGTCCCACATGTGGAGAGCCTCGGCCTTGACTTATGGCCGTAGATCTCCAGTATTACCGGTCCCAGACTCCGCCGTCCCTCATGTGGAGAGCCTCGGCCTTGACTTATGGCCGTAGATCTCCAGTATTACCGGTCCCAGACTCCGCCGTCCCTCATGTGGAGAGCCTCGGCCTTGACTTATGGCCGTAGATCTCCAGTATTACCGGTCCCAGACTCCGCCGTCCCTCATGTGGAGAGTCTCGGCCTTGACTTATGGCCGTAGATCTCCAGTATTACCGGTCCCAGACTCCGCCGTGTCACATGTGGAGAGTCTCGGCCTTGACTTATGGCCGTAGATCTCCAGTATTACCGGTCCCAGACTCCGCCGTGTCACATGTGGAGAGTCTCGGCCTTGACTTATGGCCGTAGATCTCCAGTATTACCGGTCCCAGACTCCGCCGTCCCTCATGTGGAGAGCCTCGGCCTTGACTTATGGCCGTAGATCTCCAGTATTACCGGTCCAGGCTCCGCCGTGTCGCATGCGAGAGATACGGGCTACAACTATCTGGGTTTTTCCAGCTCCTTGGGCAGCGGCTAAATCTAAGTCCATTATCGGGGTAATCTCAATAAATTTGTAGGCTAAGTGGTGGTAGGAAATGGCAAATATTGCAAATATTGCTTATTTTAGTGTTAGTGAATGAAGGGGTGTTTGTTGTGAGAGTAATAAATTGTGACAATTATAAGGTAGTGTTGGTAGTGAGAGTATTAATTATGATATGGTCTATATTGGTTGTGTTGGTAGTGAAAGTAAAAAAAATCATGACAATTGTATGGTGCTGTTACTAGTGGAGACAATGGTCGTGGCTTAAGTGATAATGATAATAATAATAAAGATGATGATGATATAGCAAGAGCAAAGCGTATTCCGTCTCGCAGACTTTTTTCTTAAGTCATTTTATCTGAGCTGTCTCCTGGCCAGAAAAAACGGTGTTTAAAAACCAGCCGTAAACACCTTGATCGTTTCCTCTAAACAAACCGTTTCCATTCGCCATCTTGCTCAGTAAACAGGAGAGTTATGTTCCCCTGTCAAAAGAAACCACACAGCGGTTATACCAGGAGCTGCTGTAATGTACAGAAAGAAATAAAAATAACGAGGGAAAAACAGCTAAACCTGGGCTTTCCCAAGCTATTTAAAGATCCTTCTAAACGCTTCTGCAAGTTTATGAATTCCCGCAAAAAGTGTACAGACATGCACAGCCCTGCGAGATTCATACATACGCATTCATTGTTTTTAATCTATCATAATAATAATATCAATAATAATAATAATAATAATAATAATAATAATAATAATAATAATAATAATAATAATAATAATAATAATAATAATAATAATAATAATAATGATAATGATAATTATAATAATAATAATAATAATAATAATAATAATAATAATAATAATAATAATAATAATAATAATAATAATAATAATAATAATAATAATAATAAGCGTTTAAAAGGATCTATAAACAAAAAAGTATTGTTCAAGATTAGCTAACTCATTTTATTTTTAAACTTTCTCCGCTTATGAGGAGGGGAGTAAGAAAAAAAAAAACCTGCTGGGTTTCCCGCTAAACTGGCTTTTCCTTGAAGAAAGCCGGAACATACAAGCGATGATCATGATGCTTTGGGTGACCTCGAGGTCATGGCAGAATATTTATTTATATAGCCGTATCGTGTGACCATTAGACGATCACCAAACTTTAGATCTACAGCTGTAAATATTGATGCCACTACTGGGGACCTAACAAGTGTTCCGGACATAACATGGCCAAGTTAGATTTCTGTTTTTCTGGAGTAGGATCGGGATATCACTTGGCCAAGTTAGATTTCTGTTTTTCTGGAGTAGGATCCGAACATGACATGGCCAAGTTAGATTTCTGTTTTTCTGGAGTAGGATCGGGATATCACTTGGCCAAGTTAGATTTCTGTTTTTCTGGAGTAGGATCCGAACATGACATGGCCAAGTTAGATTTCTGTTTTTCTGGAGTAGGATCGGGATATCACTTGGCCAAGTTAGATTTCTGTTTTTCTGGAGTAGGATCCGAACATGACATGGCCAAGTTAGATTTCTGTTTTTCTGGAGTAGGATCGGGATATCACTTGGCCATGTTAGATTTCTGTTTTTCTGGAGTAGGATCCGGACATCACATGGCCAAGTTAGATTTCTGTTTTTCTGGAGTAGGATCGGGATAATACTTGGCCAAGTTAGATTTCTGTTTTTCTGGAGTAGGATCCGGACATCACATGGCCAAGTTAGATTTCTGTTTTTCTGGAGTAGGATCGGGATATCACTTGGCCATGTTAGATTTCTGTTTTTCTGGAGTAGGATCCGAACATGACATGGCCAAGTTAGATTTCTGTTTTTCTGGAGTAGGATCGGGATAATACTTGGCCAAGTTAGATTTCTGTTTTTCTGGAGTAGGATCGGGATATCACTTGTCCAAGTTAGATTTCTGTTTTTCTGGAGTAGGATCGGGATATCACATGGCCAAGTTAGATTTCTGTTTCTCTGGAGTAGGATCGGGATATCACATGGCCAAGTTAGATTTCTGTTTTTCTGGAGTAGGATCCGGACATCACATGGCCAAGTTAGATTTCTGTTTTTCTGGAGTAGGATCGGGATATCACATGGCCAAGTTAGATTTCTGTTTTTCTGGAGTAGGATCGGAACATCACATGGCCAAGTTAGATTTCTGTTTTCCTGGAGTAGGATTCCTGGACCTTGCTTCATAAAGCATCAGCAAAATCAAGGATTTTGGGTTGCATAATTTAAATGTTTGCCGCAGCTTGTTTTCAACCCGAGTTCCATGCGGTTTTTAATTTATAAAGAGTAAAATAACCATCACTCTCTTTCTTCAATCTAGCGGAAGACTTTGCATTTTGTAGTGAGAACATAGATGACCGTCGCACAAATTGGGCAAAGAAATTTTCTGGTGGATAAGGTACTTATCCCTCGTCTAATCATCGAATCAATTTCTAGCATTCGTCATCAACTCTAACGGGCAGTATAGATAATTCGATTACAAGTCGCGTAAAGTGGTGGTTGGAGTTGGGACTGATATAGAATCGGTTTGGACCATTTCTCTCCGAATACTACCACTCTTTTGTACAAGGTATAAAGGTATGTCGAGATATGTCTTATTCTCTGTCGGTCTATCTGTCTGCCTGTCTGCCTGTCTGTCTGTCTGTCTGTCTGTCTGTCTGTCTGTCTGCCTGTCTGTCTCTCTCTCTCTCTCTCTCTCTCTCTCTCTCTCTCTCTCTCTCAAGTTATTTCAGAACGTTTTGTCTTTAGGAAAATTATAAAGAGCATAACATAAAGAAAAACCTAGTTATAAAACATTGGAAGCATTGGAGACAGAGTCCTGACTCTAAGGAAAGACGAGACTCCAAAAGCCTTAGTAATCACCAGGCCCCACAGAGCCTCCAAACGTCCCCCAGAAAACCACCTCATGAGCTCCGCACAGCAGCACTGCCATGTCGGTGGTTCAAACCTACAGCCGCGGGCATTCTCGTCTGCCGCTAGTGGCGCCACTTCTGGTTGAGAGTACAGCCCGGTCCAGGCTCCGTTTGGCGGTTAGAGGCTGGACGCATGCGCAGCTAAAGGCCGACACTACTTGTCTCAGTCAACAGTTTAATGACGGCGTACAGAGCATTTGGTTCGAGTGCTAATACTTAGGCCAAGTGAAGAGGCCAGTTATGGTTTTGGCCTTGGTTTGTTTATTTCATGAAGTGCTTGTGGAGTATTGAGAGGGCAAAGCTTGGCAGAGCAATACAAATGTTATTTTCCTGAGAACCCTTAAAATATGAGACTTATTGGGATTAGAAATCAGAGTTTGACATGCTGACGTTTTGAACGGAATATAATTATTATTAAGAAAAAAAAAAAAGAAAATGAATCAGCAATTAAAGTGCAGAACCCCAAAACAAACCGAGAACGCAGAAGTCTCCAGTTTCTGCTTCCCCTACGGTAAACAGTTACTGTAGCCAATCTTGGAAGGCAACAATAATAAAACTCCCCCGCTCTTCAGCTCTCTGAGGACATGTTTTGTCCCATGGGAATTCGTTTTGCGGGCAGAACAAGTAGAACTGGGAAATGTCGACCTTGTCTACAACACGCGCTCTTTCTGCACCTGCACTCTGTCGCCTTGAGCTGATGCAGTGCGTCCTTTAAGGAAATGATTCGACATTTGGCTAATCTGTAACTGCAAAAAAGTATATGCTAAATATATATATGTGTGTGTGTGTGTGCATATTTACTAGAAAAAATTGGTGCCATGACCTTTGTAACTTGTTACTCTGATCTGTAATATATGCGAAAACTACTCAACTTTTCCCAAATCCAGATGAGAATATATGGGGTTTGTTACTGGATAAAAAAAATCTTAAAACATACACAAACTAACCAGGTGTATGTTGTATTTAATCTTTTCTTATAAAAACAGTGCTGCTGGCACAATTCTATAATGTCCTCCATCCAACAGCTAAAAATAATTATTCCTTTTACGGCCTTGGCTGCGTTTTGCCCTAGCTTCCGTTTCCGGTTTCTCCTCCTACGCGCACTTCTTTTTGTTTTTATTTTTTTTGCAACAATTGTGTTCTAGCGGAAAAGTCCAATGTTCCCCCGTAATCTCTTATTCTGTTTATGTGAATTCTCCATACCCAGTGGCTGTATAGCCTTCAGTTTCTTTATCTGGCATTCGCCCTCCTGTAATCTCGAGTCGCTCAAATAAACAAAATGGTATCAAGTAACAAAAGTGAGCCTGGGGAAAGGTGGCCCGTGGCTACATAATTTATCGACAGGGTTTTCAGAGTGCGAGACAAAAATGTAGGGTTCTCATCGACATTAATGATATGATATTATGTTTGTAGCGATATTTCTTGAGAGATTGCGAGAAATAGTGGGGTTTGGAGGGAGAAATAGATAGCAAGATAGATTGATAGATAGATAGATAGATAGACAGATAGATAGATAGATAGACAGATAGATGGATAGATAAATGGATAAATAGATAGATAGATTGATACATAGATAAATGGATAGATAAATAGTAGATTCATAGATCGATAGATAGATAGATAGCAAGATAGATAGATAGATAGATAGATAGATAGATAGACAGATAGATAGACAGATAGGTGGATAGATAAATGGAAAAGTAGATAGATAGATTGATACATAGATAAATGGATAGATAAATAGTAGATTCATAGATCGATAGATAGATAGACAGCAAGATAGACAGACAGGTAGAGAGATAAATAGATAGATAGATAGATCGATGAAAAATAAATAGATAGAGAGAGATAGATAGAGACAGACGTAAAAAGAGAGAGAGATAATTAAATAGATGGATATATAGAGAGATAGAGAGAGATGGAGAGAGAGAAAGAGAGAAAAAGAGAGAGTGAGAGAAAGAGTGAGAGAGAGATAAAATTGCTCTTGAAACCAAAATAATATAAAATATATAATACAAAAAAATACTGGTTAGAGAGTTCCCACTAGTTGTTTGTAACTAAAGGTCACCACAATCTAAAACCCCCAAGATGCAGCTAGCTGTGCATCTTGAGCAACCCCTCCCTCCCCTCTTTCCGCCATCATTATCTTCGCCTTACTCCCCCTTTTCCTCAATATTTGACCTTTGACCAAGAACCATCTTCCACAAGATCCCTGCCCGCTCCCTCCACGGACTATATCAGGTGCACAAGTTGACATTCTCCCTCCCAGGAAACCGCTGCTCCTAGCATCTCTCGACTTTCCCCTCTTATCTGCCCTTCCTTGTCTGGGGCCGGAAGAATAAACACCCCATTATAAGACTCCCCTCTCCCGGGCGCGGGGCCCATAAACAAGAGACAAGAGATACAGGGATACATAAACATGGCGTTCTGAAGGGCAGGAGACTCTTATCTCGGCTTATCGTTAGCGGTCAGGATTGATCTAGACTGGCATTGAACCGCCTTCCGTTTGACTTTTACAGTGAGTGTGCGTGGCTGCATGCCAGACACAATTAGTTTACCGGGCTGAGCGCAGTGGGGTAGACGGGCTGTCTAGCTCCAGACTAGAGTTGGTTAAAAAAAATGGACTGAGGAGTTCATGGTTATGAAGGTGCGGAGAAAGAAGCATGTTTCTCTGGGGGGGTATGATGACCACAAAACAGTCATAGTGATAATGTCACATAGCACGCATGAAATGGTCACTCACAAATAAAAATGGTACTTGTGAGACGGAAGGCGAGACAGAGAAGCACCAGGATAACGAGAGAGAGAGAGAGAGAGAGAGAGAGAGAGAGAGAGAAAGAGACAGAGAGACGGAGACAGAGAGGTAGAATGCAGAAAATGAGAGTGAGAGGTTATGTTTGAGGTTTAAAAAAAAGGGGGGGGGGAGTTAGAGAGAAAGAGAAAAACAAAGCAATACAAACATTGTATAAACAAAATCATGTTTTCGAGTAGAAAAATACGACGATTTAAGAATAAACAAATAAAGAAGTAAATTAAAAAAAACAAAACAAAACAAAAAGACAAAAAACCCCGAAACTTTAAGCACCATGCTAACTGAATAAATAAATAGACAAATAAAAAAATAAAATAGCATAAATAAAACGAATATTCCATCACCTTTAAAACCATATTGAATGGATAAATAAGTAAATAATGAAATCAACAAATGAATGAATAATAAAAAACAA
>JAWDGP010005592.1:80000-82500 GCA_033675545.1 Elysia crispata
CAGAGAGAAAAAAGACAAAATAGCGATACATGTGTTTGATAAAGATAGGTAGAAAGAGAAGAAGACTGAGAGAGAAGGGAAGAGGGGAACTGGAAGAGAGGGAGAGGAGGGGGAAGAAGGTGGGTAAAAGAGGGGAAGGCAACTTTCAACAATCTAGAGGTTAGTTCTAGAGTTTTGACATTTTGAAGACATGCGTTGAGGCCAGACTCGAGTAGTCCCCTCTTGACTGACTGACTGCCCTGCCTGCCTCCAGGCAAGGCTCGGAGCTCAGCAGCTCGAAATATCCGCGGAAATCCGTCCAAGAATCCGTGACAGTTATAGTTGTTTTGCCCGGATAGTTGGCTGGTAATCGAATACTAGATTATCCGAGCACACTTTACTATGAGTGAAATCAAATGGTACCAACAAAATAAATACCGGGACCGATGGAACTGAAAAACCGGATATTGACCTGAATTCACGTCATAATGATTCTTTTATTATCCGACCTAGGATGTCTCAGATTTGACTAGAGTTATGTAACATGCATCATAATTCCTTAACAGTTAGGCCTACTATTTAATAACAGTATTCAGAAAACACTCTACAGAATAAACTAACATGTGCTGAAACAGACATCATGATGGGTGACTTTATTTTGTGTCTTTGCGAGTATCTGTGTATTACACTCTGACATCAATTTAAGAGACGTGTGTCTGAGTATCTACCAAAATCAGCGGTTGAGCCCAATGTTCTTCTCCCAGGGTTTTGGACTGTTTTCCTATGTTAATAATGCTAAACTGTCAATATTGCTGGTTCTGAAGTACAAGGATTGGGTTTTTTTTTTTTTAATTTTCAGATCATTTCTTTTTTGTTTATGTTAAGCTAAGGCTCAGCACTTAATTAATCAGGTAAAACCATACAGCGAACCTTTTCAAAGACTCTCACATTAAACATAACTTGTGAACAACCCGAATCCTCCATATGTTTGCTTAAAGTAGAGCACCTTTAGATTCGCAATTTCGATAAACCCCATTCACTTTATAGATATAATTCAAACATAGGCAGCTAGGAATTCCCGCAAGACTTTTAATCCAATGTTCGTGCAGAAGGGTCTTTAAAAAGGTTGGAGAAATCTACGACATTTACTATTAGGAGGATATTTCGAAAAGTAAAATTATTTACAATTTCCTATTAACGAAAAGAAAACCTGTATTAAATAGGATTAAAAATAATTTTTCTGACACAAAAAATGGGGGGGGAGAAAGAAAAAAGAGAAAAGAAGATAAAAACCAGACTTGCCAGTGCAGCCTGAAGCGATTCTTAACGGCCAATAAGAAAATAATGCAGTGCTGTTAAATATTGGTGAGTGTTGAAATAAAGACAACTACCAAATACTCGGTTCTTGAATCTTTTAATGTCGAATTTTTTGTAATCGACCTTACTTTGTTCTCGGTTTCGGAAGACTTCCAAAAATAGGAGCGCAAAGGTCACCGTGCCTTAACTTCTGTTTCGGGAATATCCGACAGAGCATCTTGACAAGGGCGGTAACTGTCTGGTCCTGGCGACACACGGCATGCCGGTCTGAACTTTGGATGAGCGCTGATCTCCAGGCCTGGGGAGCGGCTCAGTCCCACATGTCGCAACTCGAGGGGCCAGTTTGATGTGGCGGTCCTTGAGGAGTCACCAGTCAACGGACATCTCGATTGTCTGGGGAGCCGCTTCTTAGTCTTCTGTCTGCCTGCCTGCCTGTCTGTCTGTATGCGTGTCTGTCTATCTGTCTGTCGTTCACTTGCCACGGAATTTGTCTGTCAAAGGTCAAGAAAAGAGTTTAAGCCATATAAGATGATATGATTATATCCCCTGTCATTTAGTTCCGAGTCGCTGGCGCCTGAGATTGTAGGAGAAACTTTGGCAAAGCGAGAGAGAGAGAGAGAGAGAGAGAGAGAGAGAGAGAGAGAGAGAGAGAGAGAGAGAGAAAAGACATAATTACTTTCGGTTCTTTCACCCTCAAAATAGTTGGTCCGTGTCTTTGTAACCTCAAAAAGATTTGGGAAGGATGCAACTAATCAGGAAACCCAACTGATCTATGTATGCTCAGACAACTTCCGGCGAAAAAAGACGGGAAAAAAAAAGAAAGATAACAAAATCTGGAGTAAGGACACATTTCGATCTAGCTATACAGCCCTCACCTGGGTTTGAAATGGCAGGTTGTCTGTTTGTTTAAATGTCTCGCCACTTACAAAGAATCTTCCAAGACCACCCTCTGGCGATTGCCTACATTTGTAGACTAATCGTCTGCTCTTATTTACCTCTCAACCACCGCTTGTTGTCTGCACGACAAAACTCAAGCGCCGCTTGCCATTTTGTTGTTGTAGTCTGCTAATATGTTGTGTATAACGCCCGACTGTGCGCCAAGACAGGAAGTAGGGGCGGCGGTGGCGGGTAGGAGACTAGGAGCAGACGATAGACTCAAAATGAGTGCTGTCGCAATCAAACCCTGAAGGTGATGCTTCAATAT
>JAWDGP010005592.1:92500-97500 GCA_033675545.1 Elysia crispata
AAGCAGTGAGCCACACAGCGCGGACGTGTGTTCTCTACCACCTGCTATGTTGGGAGACCCAAGTCTCAGAGAAATGTGGCGGCGCCATTGTTTGTATAGAGCACAGCCTGGTGGGACCCAACCCTGAGCCAGCAGCTGAGCTCTGCACGCGGTGACAATTTTCCCGCCTCCTGCACGATTCCCAACAACACTATCTGTTGACACAGTGACAGCGGCGATATTAACTTGGAAACAGGCGAGGTCTTCAAACCCTGGCTTCCCCGTAGTCAAGGGGCCATAACCCTTTTTCGCGGGTATGTTTTCTTCCTTGATTATAGCAACATCCGGGCAATTTTCCCAACAAAGCTCGGATGGAGACCAAACTGTTACAGGTGTCGATACCTATTTTTAGATCTAGGTCTAGATTTTGTCAAGTACCTTGAAGACTGTTAGCGTTTTTCATGAACTGCACTTTTATAAAAAAAAAAAATTTATGTTTGTAATTAACTTTGTATGTTACGAAATTGATACAGAGCTAAAAACAATATCAACCAAGGAAATAGACTACTTCTGGCCTTTCCCAATCTATTTTTAAATTCTTTTAAACGCTCATTATAAAGCTGTGAATTTCACATTAAGTGCATAAAGGTGCGCTGCACTGCGGGAATTCTTAGCAGCGCAGTTATTTAAACATATACCATAATGAATTAAAAAAAAATACACTTTAAAAAGATTTGGATTGTATAAAGATAGTAAACTTTTCTTGTTAAACTCAACAAATCCGCTTACATTCGAGTATTTTTCTATTCGATACAAAGATCCTTGTAAACCCTTGTTACACGACATGGTACTAATAAAACTTATCTATGGGGACACTACGTTATACCGGAATTCGTAGTTGCCCATTTGACTTATTCGCACCTACTGGCACGCAATGAACGTCTGTAACAGATCTATGATGAACGGTTTATTGATAAATAAAATTATTCGTTAAATCCTCCTATTTCATTACAGGAAAAAAAACGGCAGTAATAAAAACAAAAGAAAAGAAACAAAAACGTTGTAGTCGGAAGTGTGATGGAAGAATTACGTTATTCTCAGTAATTGGTCGTTTTTCAAGGCCTGCCTAAGCTGTAATGTGGTGGGTGATGTATGAGAGCAAGTAGAATGTGCTAACCGTGATGTGTTAAAGAATCTGTGAGGCAGAGCACATTGTGCTAACTCGTGCCACATTAAGCTAAGTTGTCAGAGACAGGATTTGAGGCGAGAGATTTCGCACAACGAGGTTAAAAACTTGGGTCTTACAGCCAAAACCGTGATACAACCCCCGTCAGGCAAGATTGAAACATGAAGGTGTGCACCTTCCAAGACGTTAAAAGGGTTCAAATTCTCCATCAATACGTAGTAGTAGTAGTAGTAGTAGTAGTAGTAGTAGTAGTAGTAGTAGTAGTAGTAGTAGTAGTAGTAGTAGTAGTGGTAGTAGTAGAAGTAGTAGTAGTAGTAGTAGTAGTAGTAGTAGTAGTAGTAGTAGTAGTAGTAGTAGTAGTAGTAGTAGTAGTAGTAGTAGTAGTAGTAGTAGTAGTAGTAGTAGTAGTAGAAATAGTATTAGTAGTAGTAGTAGTAGTAGTAGTAGTAGTAGTAGTAGTAGTAGTAGTAGTAGTAGTAGTAGTAGTAGTAGTAGTAGTAGTAGTAGTAGTAGTAGTAGTAGTAGTAGTAGTAGTAGTAGTAGTAGTAGTAGTAGTAGTAGTAGTAGTAGTAGTAGTAGTAGTAGTAGTAGTAGTAGTACAAGTAGTAGTAGTGGTAGTAGTAGTAGTAGTACTAGCAGAAGAAGCAGCAGAAGCAGAAGCAGCCGGTAAAACGTAATATCAGAACTAGTAAGAGCTGGGCTATTGAAAGAGCGAGACAAACACCTTGGAGCTGCTGGAGACCAGCTTTGGACCGGCCTGTACTGCATCACACCAGTGGGCGCCGATTGTTGACATTCTCAGAAGAGGGTCCCCGCACACACACGGGTGGTATCCTCTTTCAAAAAGGCTAAGGAAAAACTAATGGTTACTTTTACAAAGAATGAACAGAAATGTAGAGCAGTCGTATCGGCTAATTGCTATTATGTCATGGTTTTGGGACATCGTGAAAACAATAGGATTACGGGAGTATACATTGATATCCCTCCTCTCTCTCTCTATTCTCTTTCTCTCCCTCTTTCTCTATCTCTGCCTGTCTGTCTCTCTCTCTATATCTCTCTACCTTTTTCTCTCTCTCTATCTCTCTGTCTTTCTCTTTCTCTCTTTATCTTTTTCTCTCTCTTTTTTCTCTCTATTCGCTCTCTCTCTCTCTCTCTCTCTCTCTCTCTCTCTCTCTCTCTCTCTCTCTCTCCCTCCCCCCCCCCCCCTCTTTTGAATTACCGTAAGGGAACTACTACAATAATCAATATCCCAGTAGTGGTAAATATTTCATCCCTATTTTCTCATATCTACTAAGTCCTACTTAGGCAATAAACCGACAATAATGATTTCCTCTAATTTCATCTAATTTCTCGTCCACTAAGTCAGAAACAAGGCACAAGTTTCATCAGATTCTTCACGTTTTTATGAGAATAATATTATTAACGTCGCCTAAGTCCGTCTCAAAAGAAATCAAAACACTTCTTTCATCTCTGCCGCCGTTTTTATGATTCAGTTTTATCGTCTCTTAAGTCTGTCTCAGCCGGTATCAAGTGATAAAACTTGTCCCCACTGTGAGTCATAATTACTTCTTCTCTCAGCCAATCATCTTCGTCCATTCTCTCTCTCTCTCTCTCTCTCTCTCTCTCTCTCTCTCTCTCTCTCTCTCTCTCTCTCTCTCTCTCTCTCTCTCTCTCTCTCTCTCTCTCTCTCTCTCTATCTCTCTCTCTCTCTCTCCCCCCGGGTCATTAGCAGACGTGAACTTGATGCATTGCCAGGTATTAACCTTAATACTCCTGATTTTGTGAAGAAGACCTTAATCATTTTATTCTATAAATTTTTATTCTCCTAAGTTGTAAGGAGAATCGTTCACTGAGGCAGACCGTCAGAGACCTGACTGGTGGTCCTGCCGACTTCTGTCGCTAAAAATAGATCGGTCACATGCACATCTATATGGGTCACAAGATTTTTTTTTTCATTTACTACTGCTTTATCTTATTTTATTTCATTGATGTATTTATTTGTTTTGTATGCGAGAGAGGGTTGGGGGGGGGGGGGGTATATTTTGCTGCAGCTAAAAAAGTTATTATAATCGGTATCATTATCATCAGTTTTGTTTTCTTCTTTGTTCCTATGTTGGCCGGTAAGAGATAGCTGGTACAGGTTCGATTGGTTGGTTTGTTGCAAACTCTATGGTTTTCTATGAGTCTTTAACATCATTGTCGTCGTCCTCGTCGTCTTAGTCGTCGTCGTCTTCTCTATTCTCGTTGTCATCATGATCATCATTATTATCATCATCATTATTATTATCATCATCATCATTATTATCATCATCATCATCATCATCCTCTTGGTCTTCTTCTTTATATCAACGGTATATTTACCTTCACTGCCGCCACAACAACTACAGCAGCTAAACTCATCATTGCCGTTAGTTATTACCGAAATCCGCAATACACATGCGCTACTCCAGAACACAGCCTTGTTCATCGAAATCGTCCACACAAATAGTATTATCGTGGCCACTTTTGCTCAATTTCTGCGCTTTATGTCGACACTACAAGCATAATAAACACCGCAGAATCAATAGAGGAAATCTCTCACTCGATGTCTGTAATCACAAGGGCATGCCTGGATCCGAAGTCACGATTGCTCTGTGAGGTGGCGGGGGATGGCATGTGTGAGTGGCAGACGCCGGCGGTTGGCAGCAGGCGATCGGCTGACACCTCCCTGCCGAGATACCCCCAGGTAAGAGCCAGTTGATTGGTAGGTATTGGAGATCAACTTCACGGGTGGCAGAGCGGTTAGGTCAATGGATTAACGATAAAAAAAAGTCGGGGGTGGGTGGGTTCAGTTACACTGGAGCTCATCTTCGATTGATTGCTGGTTTAATTTTATCCTGCTCTGTAGTGTGTAAATTTAATCAATTCTGGAGTCGCGTGGAAATATGACTCAAGTTCAAGGGTAATTTTTATATATATATATATATATATATATTTTTTTTTTCCATTAAAACTTTCGAGTATTAGAAGCCGCTCGTAAATTATCTCGTACTGAAGATTGTGATTTCGACACGCGATGTTGACTTGAAGAAAAGGATTTTGAGTGGAATCTCATCAAACGAGCCTTACTTTCAAACTTTGGTAGGTCTGACGAAGTGTGTTACCCTCGGACCCAAGGATTTATGTCTGAATTCTCCAAACTCAATCAAAACCTCTGAGTTGAGAAAGTTAGAGCTCCACTGATTCTTCAGCTTATTTCTCCTCCCCTTCCTTCTGATATCTTTGCTTCTGTCTCTTCCTGCCCTCTTTCTTTTCTGCCGGTTCGTTTGATTCTGTTATTGTTTCTGCCTGTGTGTCCTTTTGTTTCTCTTTTTTGTGTCTATTAATTTGTCTGTCTGTCTCTCTATCTCTCTCTTTCTCTCTGTCTGTCTGTCTCTCTCTCTATCTTTTCTTCTTCATTCCCTATCCTCACACACTAACGTCCTTTCCATTTTCTCTGTATGATATAATTATTTACGGCGTATAACCTTCACGTCACATAATTATTCTGCATTATATTTTCACTCTTCTCTTCCATGCCCAAAGTTCCCCCCCATCTTTTACTCCTCTTTCCTTCCGTTTATAATGAAGCGCCTCCGACAGATTTTCCACCCATTAAGTGTTTTTTGCAGCTCGTTGATTGTCGTTATCTTCCAACCCAAAACTGTCCTTTAGAGAGAGAGACTGGGGCGAGAAGGGGGGAGGGGGGGGGGGTGTTTAATCTTCTGTGATCGCCCTTGTCCAGTTTACCGTGACCCGGGTGCGAGCACTGACCTGAGAAGAGAAGGGATGGCTGAAAGTGTTCAGGTTGATACGG
>JAWDGP010005592.1:117500-140000 GCA_033675545.1 Elysia crispata
CATACTCTCTCTCTCTCTATCTATCTATCTATCTATCTCTCTGTCTCTCTCTCTGTCTCTCTATCTATCTCTCTCTCTGTTTCACTTCCTCATACTCTCTCTCTCTCTCTTTCATCCTTCTTCCCTCTCCTCCCCTTCCCTTATCTCCGCCATACTCCAGTCAACAGCCCGATTTTTTGTCTGCCACCCTCCACCTCCCAATTCGACAATCAGACAAAACCTGAGAGCTCTAGGTGGAAGGCGTGGATCGTTGAACAAATTACGTTCATTCAATTTTACCTTTTTTCCTTCACCTTTCTTCTGTCATTCAAATGGCCTCCTTCCCCCAGCGCCGTCTGCTAGCAACACAAAGGCCGTAGTTTCATGAGTAACCTGTGTAAGTCAGATAAGCTAAGACCCCATTTCAATAGAATGACCCTCTATAAAAATTATCATTATCCTAGTTGGCAAGAGATACTTCAAATCGTTTCTCGGTGGCGCGGTAATGGCGTCAAAGGTGAAGGTCGTCTCAAATATAGACCTAGCCCTTGGTTGAGATAATTTTGTCACCAAATGCTTGCTGTTCTAGGTACGTGTAATCTGACACTTGTTGTTGTGTTGATACTACACAGAGCCAGATTGGTACACGCCAAAACGTACACACTTTTAAACAGGCAATATCTTTCATAATAAAAAATAATGATAATAATAATAATAATAATAATAATAATAATAATAATAATAATAATAATAATAATAATAATAATAATAATAATAATAATAATAATAATAATTGATTGTTCTACATCATAATCCTTTTCTTCATCTTCCTCTTCATCATATTTAACATCGTTATTATCGAAATCTTCACTATCGCCATACCACCACCACCATCATCATCATCATCATCCTTACTCTCATCAATCCTCGTCCTCCTCATCATCATCATCATCAGTTTGATCACCATAAGCATCCTCGCTTTCCTCATAACCATCTTCATCATCATCATCATCATCATCATCATCATCATCATCATTATTCTCATCTTTATCATTAACCCAATGAAAATCTTCATCGTCTCCATCACTGACACAACCGCCACCATTATTATCGGCATCATCTCCTCCGTCACTGTGGTTTATATTCATTGACCTCAGGCACCATCATGGTATATTCATATAGCCTATCGTTGATCAATCATTAGTTCTTTATTATCTCTGTCTTTGTTAAGATGACTGATTACTCCAATGACTTTCCCGCGAACGTAACGACAACATAACTGCTTTTGATCAAGCGATGTTTATACCTTTGCTTTGTTTATAAACACCGGGAATTCTTTCATCTAGATATACGTCCATGTAGAGAGTGCCGTGTAGGGACCTTTGACCTTCCTTACCTGTGTCTTACATAAGAGCATCACAGGAAAACGTGTGACCCCGACCACACACCTGTATCCCAATACTTTTTCCTTTTTTTCGTATTATTCTTCCTAATAAATAAGCTGATATGATAGATTACGATCAACCCTTGTAGTGGACAATCATGATTTAAATAGGGATCTATATGAATCAAGTAAGAAAACTAGAGCTCAAAACTCTTCATTTAAAAATCATGGTGTTTTAAAAGTTATAGAATTCGATCACACAATAGGTGTCTTCAGGCTGAATAAAATATTGAATGATAACAAAGAAATCTGACACAAATTAAAGTCGAGGCCAATTCTAGAAGTATGTGCTTACGGTTTTCTTGGAGTCGCCTCTATCATGATGACCTTCTTTCAAGAAACAGCCAATGAACGTTCAGGGCAATAAAAGAAAAAAAAAATATCTCGAATCCGTGTCTTTAATTCAACCATTGTTTCCTCCTCTCTAGAAGAAAATTTAAAGGTCCACATAGCGGCTAACCGGAGTGCTGAGTGGAGCCTCTGTTACTAGTGATGTCCATGGTTTTCTGCTCCTCTTCTTCTCCCCTCGGTTCTCTCTCTCTCTCTCTCTCTCTCTCTCTCTCTCTCTCTCTCTCTCTCTCTCTCTCTCTCTCTCTCTCTCTCTCTCTCTCTCTCTGTGTCTATTTACCCGTTTATCTATCTATCTATCTAACTACCTTTTTTTTTCTCTGGATTTTCTGTCGTATAAGTTTCTTACCTCATCCCTTCCATGTTTTGACATTTCTCCTTTTAATTTCTATTGTTATTGACTCCTCTCTCTCTCTCTCTCTTTCTCTCTCTCTCTCTCTCTCTCTCTCTCTCTTTCTCTCTCAATCTCTTTCTCTCTCTCTCTCTTTCTCTGTCTGTCTGTCTGTCTATCTGTCTGTCTCTCTCTCTCTGTCTCTCTGTCTCTCTCTTTTCAACCTACCCTTCAAATGTTTTCCCCACCACTTCACTCTGTTTCCGTGATACTCTGTCTCTAGAATGTTTACCATCTTGTAATAACTCTTCTCTGCGCCTCTCCCCGCTGTAATAAAGGAAACACTTGTGACGGGCCCTTAACAAGTGGGCGTCCTCTGTTGTACAATTTGCACAGCCCATAAAGTTTCTCCACCTTCTCCCTGACTCCGGCTCTCTGGGTGACTCTCGTATTGTCCTGCCTGGTCGGGACAAGTCACACCACACTTCATCACTGGAGCCGGGGTGGCTCTGAAGATCTGTGCACGGATATCTTGGAGAGGTCACTTTGCTTCCTTTACACTGCCTCTCTCTCTGTCTCCTTCTCTGTCTCCTTCTCTGTCTCTCTGTCTCTTTCTCTGTCTCAGTCTCTTTCTCTGCCTCTCTCTCACTGTCTCTCTGTTTCTCCCCTCTCTCTCTCTCTCTCTGTCTCTGTGTCTCTCTGTCTCTTTCTCTGTCTCTATCTCTCTCTTTCTTTATTTCTCTGTCTCTCCCCTCTCAAACTCTTAATTTCCTTTTCCAGTCTTCCATTCAATGCACCTCTATAAGCTATACACATACTTTACGTATATACCACGTCACACACATTTTAACCAGATAATAAAAGATCGAGATCAAAGTCTAAAAGTCACGGTCTTGTTACCCTCACTAATCGTCACTCCCTCCCTGGCTTCCCTGTCATTAAGAGATTACAGAACCTGGTCCTCATTGCCAGGACCCGGATGGACGATGTTTTAGTTCCACAGAATTTCACAATCTGCACATTCTGTGACAGCCAGGGTGAGGGAGTTTTCACGGCTGTATTAAACAGGTTAGAAGGAGACCTAAATCTCGCATGCGCGACGCAATAAACTATATCAACAGCATTCTGTTCAGCAGAGTTGTGTTGTGGATTTATTGGAATATCCTGAGAAATTTTCGGAAATATCGGGAGTCAGTGCATGATTTTAAGTTCACAAGCAGATTTCACACAAAGTCTCGCATGCGCAAGGCAAATAATGATCAACATCATCAGAATTGTGTTGTGGGTTTATTTTAATAAACTGAGAAATAGTTAGAAATATCTGGAGTCGAGCCATGATTTTAAGTTCAGAACAGATTTTACACAAAAGTGGTAAAGAAAATGATTGTCTTCAAACGAAGAAACATCTTATATCGAGTTGTTTTGAGTTTTTTTCGGAATAATTGCATTCTTTCAAATGTTTCTTTAGATGTCTCAAGTGAAAGAACCATTCATCGTATACAATCTAACACTAAAGGATTCTAACAGCGTTTGCCCGCATTGAACAAATCCTCGATTCTAGCACACAATGTCTGTCTCTGTGTACACATGAAGCCTCTTGTCTCGATCCAGTTTTAGTCTAATGATTTAACGAAAAGCCAAGATGGTCTTAAGGATAAATCCAAGCGTTCATATGAATAACGTCCAATACTAATTATGATTGGCTGCACAAAGGAATATTTCACACACGCAGTGATATACAGAGTTTTATGAACTGAACAATTATACCATAGATAGACGTTAAGCGAAAAGTACATTCAGCTGCTGAGAACTATTTCTCACAGCTATGTTATTAGTAAATCCTAAATGTCAAGACTACAGCATTTTATTGCTTTAGTTTAGCTTCACTGAATTAAGGAAAAAAAAAGTAAAAAACATTCCGCAACCTTTTGGTTAGTAGAATGCAGATTTAAAACTGAACAAATGAGATTCTTTTAAAAATCAGAGAGATCTCCCTGTATAAACTAAGGGAGGGAGGGAGGGAGGGCAGGGTTGAGGGTGGGCAGAAAACGAGCAATGTGTCTTACTGGCCAGGAACACAAATTTGAGTTTTATTCTCGAATCGAATTTCGAAAGTGGCAACCCCCACACTTCACAGCGTTCAGTCGGTTTTGTCACGCGATACTGGCCGCTCAGTTTATGATCCTGGCAGATGCTGGCAACCAGACCCTGGTGAGCTGGTTGTAAAACCATTTTTTTATGCCAGGTTCTTAAAGCTAGGTCGAAAATCCTGACAATTATCTTCGCAACTTTAGATAAGAGACTGAAACATAACCGGGTGCTTATGTAAAGTGGTCAGCCACTTCAGCTGCGGACAACAGCTGCCTAAGATGTGGGCACAGTCTACCCTGCATAGGGATGAATAGATCTGAAGTTTATGACTCGTTAATTTTTACCTTCAACCAGTGTATTTTTGTTTCAAAGGAAAAAAGAAAAGCAACCGTATAAGATTCTTATAGGGCAATAAACGAAAGAAAGTTATAAGCTGCTTTAGGGCGAATTAATATGTCGGGAACTATAACAGTATACAGGAAGGCTTGGGTAGCTCTTAAGAGAAAGAAAACAGTATAAGCAAAGACTTGGGTAGCTCACAAGATAAAGAAAACAGTATAAGAAAGGCTTGGGTAGCTCGCAGAAGAAAGAAAATAGTATAAGAAAGTCTTGGGTAGCTCGCAGAAGAAAGAAAAACTGCAAAGTTTACCCCCTACTGTCTTCTCACTGTACTGGTCCAACACTTGATGCCTTTTTAATGTGGGCAATCGACCTGGGATAATAAGATTAGATCGTATCAGGGTGAGCTCGTTACCCACAAGACCACCAGAGCCTCCTGATATCGCATGCCTGATGCTAATTTGATATCAAAGACTGTTGTCGGTTTAACAGAATCATAATTATGATTCCAGAGGATTTGGTACTGGTTTTAATGAAATGAGAGAATTTTTGTTTGTAAAGGAGAGTGAGAAAGAGAGAGGGGGGGGAGAAATAGAGAGAGAGAGAGAGAAAAGAGAGGAAGAGAGAGAGAGAGAGAGAGAGAGAGAGAGAGGTAGAGAGAGAAAGAGGGGAGGATAGAAATAAAAGTACAAGTGATGCCAGCTTCGAACTAAAAATTGATATACAGCAGCCGCAAAATTAGAAAAAAAAACAAACAAAAAAAACGGCTAAAACATTTCCTTGTATAACTTTGTGTAATAACGCTGTCGAAGTTACCGTTCCTCGAACAAAAAGCCAATAATATTAAAAAAAATTCATAATCCACTGCCTTCGCACCGTACGATAAAAAATGTTTGTTAAAGTCTTAGCCTAACAGATCGGAAAATTCCTTTTAAGGCCATCGTAGTCATTTGTGTGACTAACTAGTCTCATTTATGAGAAGGTATTCACGTCATAAAGTTTTATGATTCCGGGTGGATTTCATGTTGCCATGAGTTACGCACGTAAACAACACTTGGTAGGTTATGGTTATAACAAGTTAGCAAAATTAATGTTTTTGCCAGCTTTGCTGGATAAGAGAGGTCAACATTCTGGGAGAAGATAGTGAGATATAGATAGCTAGGATGGTGTGGGTGATAATGAGATAGAGAAAAGGATAGATAAATATAAGTTGACTTAAAGAAAGAAAGAAAGAAAGGAAAAGGAAACAAAAAAGTGGAAGAGAGCGAATAGGGAGAGAGAGAGAGAGAGAGAGAGAGAGAGAGAGAGAGAGAGAGAGAGAGAGAGAGAGAGAAGAGAAGAGAAAAAAAAATAAGCAAAGTAAAGGGAAAAATCGGAGAGCGTGGGGTGGAAAGAAAGAGAGAGTAAGAGAGAGAGAGAGAGAGAGAGAGAGAGAGAGAGAGAGAGAGAGATTAGATAAAAGAAAGGAAGGGAAAATGAGGGAAAATAGGAGGGGATAGGGAAAGAGGGAGACAGTAAGAGAGAGAGAGAGAGAGAGAGAGAGAGAGAGAGAGAGAGAGAGAGATTAGATAAAAGAAAGGAAGGGAAAATGAGGGAAAATAGGAGGGGATAGGGAAAGAGGGAGACAGTAAGAGAGAGAGAGAGAGAGAGAGAGAGAGATTAGATAAAAGAAAGGAAGGGAAAATGGGAGGGATAGGGAAAGAGGGAGACAGTAAGAGAGAGAGAGAGAGAGAGAGAGAGAGAGAGAGAGAGAGAGAGAGAGAGGGAGAGTGTGAGAGATTCAAGGACTCATTGAATACCTAACTAAGTTGTTATGGTAATCAACGTTTATCTCAGATATTAAGTTAAATAGAAAAATCTCCAATAAGAGACAGCAAAAATGCAGAATACGACTTCCATCGTAAGTTGGCATCGCCAAGTCACACGATATCAGCTTGGATATTTTTAGCTTCAAAACGAGAATGTCCACACTGATTGACTGTGCGTTATCTTGGCTGTTTTCGTCATGAGGTCTTGTCTACCCACGAACCTATAGAAACCTATTACGAGTATATCTTGACCATTTTTTCCCTTTCTCCACACCACGCCAGTCAATGAGCAACGTTTATTTCCTACCACCCGGGTGATAAATTCCGTCTTGGCGTGGTAGACCAACGCCGCGTGTATCAAATTGTGCTGCCTCCACGGATAAATGCGGGCAGCCAGGGAAGATGCCGGTGGTTCGGTTTATACAGAAACATGGAAAAATAAGGGGCAGGGGGAGGTAATCGGGAAGCTAATTTTTCTCTCAGCTGTATGTATTATCGTAAAATGCCTCGGGCATTTCAATAGACTACCTATTTTTAGATTCCGGAGAGACACTAGCTATTGATTTCCTTATTTTCTAGAATAATAAAAGATAGGTCTATGTATTACAAGAACTAGTTTAAAGGAGCGAGCAAATACTACTATAAACAGAAATTTATATCAGCCTACAAACAAAGAATATAATTACATCCACTATGGCCTTCGAAATAGAGGTGTAAAAGAGAGTTCTGTAAATTTAAAGGATTCCATGATAGAATTTGAATAATGTTTAAAAACGAAGAAATAGACTGAAAAATTATCAGAATTATGTGAAGAGTTAATCAGAGTGAGCTGCGAATAGCCACCTGCCATAACATTTATAGCGAGTGAGTTGCGAATACGCACCAATATACAAATCACAGCCATCATCTATCAACCCAACTTTGTTGTGAAAATAATAAACTATGCCATAATATCCTCTCTGGATGCCTGAAATTTCTACTAAAGATTGAGTCTTTTCGCGCGTGTAAAACAGTCGTACAACAATAAGCCCTGATTAAAAGTTTGTTAATTTTTTCAACAGAATAATGCCGACTAAACAGAAACATTGATTCGATGAAGCGGCCATTTCCTCTGGTCTATTCGGAAAAAGCACAAGGAAATGGAAGAAATGAATTTTAAAAAATTGAAAGAAAAGAAATAAAGTAAAGCAATTAAATAATTAAAGAACTCTTAAGATGTTTATAACTAAAATAACATTATTATTATTATTATTATTATTATTATTATTATTATTATTATTATTATTATTATTATTATTATTATTATTATTATTATTAGTATTATTAGTATTAGTAGTAGTAGTAGTAGTAGTAGTAGTAGTAGTAGTAGTAGTAGTAGTAGTAGTAGTAGTAGTAGTAGTATCATCATCATCATCATCATCATCATCATCATCATCAGCATCATCTTCAGCATCACCATCACCATCATCATCATCATCATTATTATTATTATTATTATTATTATTATTATTATTATTATTATTATTATTATTATTATTATTATTATTATTATTATTATTATCATCATCATCATCATCATCATCATCATCATCATCATCATCATCATCATCATCATTATTATTATTATTATTATTATTATTATTATTATTATTATTATTATTATTATTATTATTATTATTATTATTATTATTATTATTATTATTATTATTGAAGCTGTCCTCAACTCAGCACAATTCGAGAGAACAGCACTGTAGCTGATGTTCAAGTCGTAAAGGAAAGTCATTCTTGTTGAGCGATACCCAATTACCGACCTCACTCGGTTTCAGGATTAAGCCCCCTCTTGTCATAATCATCGTGTAGTTTCGAGAGCTGCTGCCAGTCTGAATCAATCTTCGGGTCCTTCATCTTGATTTGTGGCATTACTCGAGATGGTTGTACAGGAAGTTTTAAATTGCTGTTCAAATGTTAAGTCGGTCGTTACATTGTAGATGGGGCTTAAGAAAAATGAACGAGATTATGAGAGAATCTTTCTGTCTATGTCTCTGAATCTCTCTCTATCTCTCTCTCTCTCTCTCTCTCTCTCTCTCTCTCTCTCTCTCTCTCTCTCTTTCTTTCTTTCTTTCTCTCTCTCTCTGTGTCTCTCTCTGTCTTTTTCTGTGTCTCTCTGTGTCTCTCTTTCTCTCTTTATCTTTCTCTCTCTCTGTGTCTCTATCTGTCTGTCTGTTTCTCTCTCTCGATAATGATAATGAGGATAATAACGAGGATGAGGATGAAGAAGTTATGATCAGCTGGAAGCACTGATGAATAGTGAGAGCATCAGGGTCTCTGTTTGATGGGGAAAGTTGAATGAGACCACAATCATTTTATAATAGTCTTCCTCCATCATCATCGCTGATCCCTATCTTCCGTCATCCGCAGTAAGGCTATTTTGTCTTTCGCCTGCCACCAGCAAACTATCAAGAAATGTAATCCACACACCACCACCTTGTACCTTCTATCTTGCCAGATAAAATCACCACCACCACCACCACCACAACCACCACCACAACCACCACCGTCGCCACCACAACCACCACAACCACCACCACCACCACCACCGTCGCCACCACAACCACCACCGCCGCCACCACAACCACCACCGTCGCCACCACAACAACCACACAAATTAGCCGTTACATGTACCAACGAGGCTGCCGTACACACCACCATCTTCATCGATCATGACGTGACAACACTTACCCTTTCACCCACTGGTCTCAACCCCCAGCATCCCACACTTCTCAGCCAGTATCATCAACAGCCTTGGCAGAGGTGAATTAGCCTGACGTCTACCACGGACACAAGCTCATCATCCGTCTATTGTGTGGACAAGAAATTATTTTCTAGACATTCTCCCCGAGCCGTTCTTTCTGCACGATTCTGCACTAAAAGCCACCATACACGCCGTGGTTGGGCGAGGCGCAGGGGTCAGAGTTCACGAGTCAAGCGCTGAGCCACTGCGTGTGTGGGAAAACCGCATGAAAAAACCCGGGTATAGATGGTATGTGTGGTATGTAAAAATACAGCGCAGAATGCCTTACACATATATCTTGTGTAGCGCCTAGCATCGCCTCTGTGTGTATGGTGGGTCCAGGATTCACACTAGTACCAACTATCTAGATATGTAAAGAATATAAAACAGTCAATACTTTAACTCAAGGACAATGAACTAAGTAAAATCAGTTGTATTTAACATAGAAGGCATTTCGCCTTATTGGCTTCATCAGTAACTTTACAAAAAAACATACAAAAACTTAGAGAATGCGATTCAGTAATGAGTTCCGTTCAACGATCGATCTAGATAGATGGTACTGGTTCAGACTCACCCACGGTTTTACTGGCGTGCTCGTGAGTGACGCCGTGTGTCCCTAGAATTTTTCAAGAGTTATACACCGCCACATTATGATGAGCTAGGCCGAGGTATAATTATCCAGATCTAGCTAGTGACCGCTGGTCAGTACAGGCGGCACTCAACTAGTCATTATTCCGAGATGTAACCGGTGATGGGTTTGACCTCAGATTGACCTGTGGTACGGCCTGGACTTACATCACCTGACGGCCTCATTTCCTGTCAGAAGAAGATCTACATCTAGACTAGTATGACGGACGAGATAGCTGTCAGCCTCTTAATAATTAAAATTTTCGGTCTCTCTTTATGTGTCTGGCAGAAGGTTTCTTTTCTTTTATTTCCGTTCTGTTCGTTTGTCTCTGTTCATATCTGTTTATCTTTTTGGATGTTTTCCTGTCTTTCTGTCTTTGTCTCTATTTCTACCTCTGTCTCTCCCACCTCTCCATTACACACTCTTTCTGTCACTGTCGATATCCTTCTCTCTCTCACTTTCTCTCTCTCTCTCTCTCTCTCTCTCTCTCTCTCTCTCTCTCTCTCTCTCTCTCTCACTGTCTCTGTCTCTGTCTGTCTGTCTGTCTCTCTGTTTCTCTGTCTGTCTGTCTCTCTATCTCTCTATCTATCTATCTATCTATCTATCTATCTATCTATCTATCTCTCTCTCTCTATCTATCTATCTATCTATCTATCTATCTCTCTCTCTATCTATCTATCTATCTATCTATCTCTCTATCTATCTCTCTCTCTATCTATCTATCTATCTATCTATCTCTCTCTCTCTCTCTCTCTCTCTCTCTCTCTCTCTCTCGCTATCTATCTTCCATCCCTTTTTCCATCTTTACTGCCTATTTTTTTTAATTCATCTTTTTAATTCATTGTATCTACCCATTTCAGAATCTCTCCGCACTTACATACTTATGTTAAGCGCCCCCCCCCCTCCCTCCTCCCCCCTTTTTTTCCTCTTCCCTCCATACCAAAACTCACACTTTTTTTACAGTTCTCCTTATCAGTTTTCCTGACTTATCCTGCTACCAATATTATTAATTATTATTTCTATTAATTATCTGTTCCATGAGTTGCAAGTGTCCGTCGTGTAATAATATTAATTTGACCTCACTCCTCTCTCCTCCTCCCCCCCCCCATCCTCTCACCCTCCCTGATAATCTGGGTCGAGGTAATATGGGGGAACGATGACGAAAATTACGCATGCGCTTCGGGTCCGTTGTCATGGCAACGCAACAGTTTACAGTGTTGAATCACGGACTCTGGCAGTGGCTGATGTCCTTGTGGTACATGTATCGTGTTGAGTGGGCTCTCAGGGTGAGAGTTGGAGACAGAGACAGAGACAGAGACAGAGACAGAGACAGGTAGATAGGCAGATAGACAAAGAGAGAGGAGATTGAAAGATAGAGAGATGGAGAGAGAGGGAGAGAGAGAGGGAGAGAGAGACAGAGAGAGAGAGAGACAGACAGAGAGACAGAGAGAGAGAGAGAGAGAGAGAGAGAGAGAGAGAGAGATAACGATGCCGTAACGTTGCTGATTGTAAGAAATACCTTACGCCAACCTTTAACAACCGCAGGATGGCGGAAGTTTTCAAAATCAGAAATAATGACATTCATACAAGCTGAACAAAAACTCCAGGTTTACTAGAAATGGAGCATTCTCTCCATTTTTTTTTCTTTTTTATTGCCAGTTTAATTTCAGAGGAACAAAGCAAAGTACGAGTTAAATAATTTTCTATCAATTACCATCGGTTTGAAAAACAGCTTAAGACGGTTGTTTTCTGGATAAATGAGACCTCCATAATTCTAAGAGCAGCTGCGATGTTTAATATTGTGGGAATGAGATACGTAATTCTATTTCGGCGCAATAACTTTTTTTTTTCTAAAACAGTTTTCACAAACTACGATCTAATGGGAAAAATAAACGAGTTCACAAAAAAGTCATTAATTCAGTAGAGCATTATCTTTAAAGCACAATGCGGCATGGTTTTATGAGAACAGAAGCTTTCGTAAAAATTTTTTTTTGGATTATTCTTTTTCCTTGAAGAAAACAACAGTAAAAATAAGAGATTCTGAGCCCACGGATTTCAATGGCAACAGTTCCATCGTCATGCTGTAGTAATCCAAAGATTGAGGAATAACTGTTACAAAATCTAGGATGAAATTGATTTTTTTCTCCTTTTCTTTTTCATTTTTTTTTAAAATTTCAATAAAGAATTAATGTCATCTCTGAAATGAAAACGGAAATCTGACAATGGTGTCTGCTTAAAACTTGAAATCTCATTGTGAATGGCGGGCTTTTAAACCTCTTTGTTTATTTTATTGATAGAGCTCTTTAGTCGCAGAAGGAAAAAAAATAACAAAAGTTACGGTAATATCAAAACAATGGGGCTTAAAGACAAAGGCTTAATGGAATAGATAAAGAGATATTAGGATGAGGTTGAAAAAAAAGGGGGCGAGGGGTGGAATCTGGGGTGGTGTAAGCTGGGGGGGTGTAAGCTGGAAGCTGGGGGGGGGGGGGGGGGGGGTGGTGGTGCAGTAGTAGTGAAAGTGAGAAAACGAAAGATGGGAAGGTTGATTGCGATTTGAGAAAAAGGAAAAACTAAATGAATTATTGTTTAAGCTACTTCGTAACATGCTCTATTAATAGAAAGAGCGGTAGAGTGAAAAGATTATAGGGTTTAGGGGGGGGGGGGGGTAACGGAGAGAGGCTTAAGATATTGTAAATTCGATTAGATGAGAGAGAGGAAAAGAGAAGGAGAGAGAGAGAAAGAGAGAGAGAGAGAGAGAGAGAGAGAGAGAGAGAGAGAGAGAGAGAGAGAGAGAGTAGGGAGTTGTCAGCAAACGAGATTTATTGGTAAAGTCGTGAGCAGAGAATGAGAGACAGAGAAAAGGATAAAAGTGTCAGAAGCCAATTAATGGAGAGAGAGAGAGAGAGAGAGAGAGAGAGAGAGAGAGAGAGAGAGAGAGAGAGAGAGAGAGAGGCAGACAGACAGACAAAGAGAGATAGAGAAAGATTTTTTTTAAAAATGCTACCTTAGAAACAATGGAATCCCATGATTCATCCTCGAGCTTTGATCACCTGACTTATGAGACAAAGAATCCACGTTGCCTGACCCATATCACACAAGCCAAGAGTTGATTGGCCGCTCGGACTAACGTGTTTGATGAAACACGCCGGAAGTGTCGGGTGATGACACGACACACCTCCCTGACTGTGACACACCGACCCCCTCAACTAGGTGTTCACTGACCACCGCCCAAATCGACTTCACCATTTTTTTTTGTCCTGGAATACTGACCAATACAACTGCCCGCTATTACTGTTACACCAATGTCTTCAACTTAATTTGCGGGCAGATGGCGTTGAAGCGTTCACAGATGACCATATCAGTAGGGTGTTCTAGCAGAGGTTCGAACTTCCACTGCCATTGGGTTATTGATAGCCTGAGATCAGATAGCCCCACACGTGACGTGTACCATAGTGACTCCACAGGCAACGTTTTGCGTCTTCAATTCCCCGCACCTAGATCATACACTATCTCAGCCACTACTTTACTACTACACGTTCTATTAATAAGGGAAACATTTTTTGTTTGATACCGCACTGTGACAGAGAGGGCCATGCAATAATAGTATTTTGACCCTACCACAGAGCTAGTAAAACAGACCTAAACAAACCAGAATTTCAGCGTCTGTTTCATCGAACGCGATTGGGTTGTCTACCGTCTGGACAACATGATGATCGTCAATGAAGGAAAATGGTAGAAAAATTAAATATTGGAAAACACAAATAAATTTAAAATTTCCTCATTTGGAAAAAAAAAATGCATGAATATCCCAGCTAGTTTCCTCAGAGACTTTGTCTAGATCAGTCGCAATGCATGAATATCCCAGCTAGTTTCCTCAGAGACTTTGTCTAGATCAGTCGCAAGGACCATACAGAAACCCAGACAGTTTAAATTGAACAAAGCAGCACCAAAGAAAGAGTAAGATTCAGAGAGGAAAAGTGAGAATAAACCAAATCAGATCAAATGTTTCCTGATATAGCTTTCTATTATCATACATCTGTTTTCTCTGCCAACAAGAATTTTAACGCGGGCTTTAAGCATCGATCGTCAAATTCAAATCAGACGAGATAAACATAGAATAATCTCACAGTGGCGGGAATGATCTTATACAGCGATGTCTGCATTTGGTTGGTTTTTTTTTTCTTTCTTTCTTTAAATTGATTTTCCTCAAGTCCCAAGATATTTCTTTATGGTAGCGTCAATCGTTATACAGACACATCTCTTACTGTAAGCAAATTCTCTCTCAGATTGGGCGAAAGTTTCTTTTTTTTTTTCGTTTGTTGTTTCATATAGCTCGATCACAACACGTTGGTCTGAGACCTTTCCACATATCGAACTCAAACCCTTGCCGAGCAGGTCGAAGCCGAAAAGATGAGGCCTCAATCTGACCTACCGATGTTGAAGAAAGTCCCTGCAGATATCAGGGCGTGCGCTCTAACCCCTCAGCCACCAGAGCTCATCTAGGCTGGTAGTAACGGAGAACCCGCCAAGTCAGAGCTCGCGTCCTCCGCTAGACAGTGCGTGCGCGCAACTTAAAGGCCGCAACCCGTGTTTTTAGGCTGGGATTTATAACCGTATTCTATGATAGCCCATGATAGAGTAGCTTTGAAAAACATATTAAACTAAACATTTGATTCCATAGTAGAGAGATGAGAATAACTGATTAAATGGCCGTTTCTTTCTTCATGAAGCTTCCGCGCAATAGATGTGTGTGAGTTTTGTTTCTCAATGACTTTATAACTTCTGAGGGTAACATTCCCCTATAGCCTTGCGCCCTGATATTTTATTTTGACAAACATAATTATGATTTCTTTCCGGTTTTCGTAAACTATCCTCTGTGATTAGTAGCTTTATTGTTTTGGGTTTTTTTTTGTTTGTTTATATTTTTTGTTTAGTTTTGCTCAATTTACAATAATACTATCTTCTTTCTGTTCTGTTCTGTTTATTATTATTATTATTATTATTATTATTATTATTATTATTATTATTATTATTATTATTATTATTATTATTATTATTATTATTATTATTATTATTATTATTATTATTATTATTATTATTATTATTATTATTATTATTATTATTATTATTATTATTATTATTATTATTATTATTATTATTATTATTATTATTGTTGTTGTTGTTGTTGTTGTTGTTGTTGTTGTTGTTGTTGTTGTTGTTGTTGTTGTTGTTGTTGTTATTGTTATTATTATTATCATCATTATTTTTAGTATTTTCTTTAATAACTATGTATCTTGAAATATTTAAACTTTTCCGGTGAAGTTCGGATCTAGTACCATTCTGTTCTCCTAAAATCTCAACTCGTAGCGCTGTGCATTGGCCTGCATGTCTGTCTGGAAGCCGCGCTACCCGAGCAGTCCAGGCTAAGCAGTCCCAGCTCTGGTCACTGACCACTGTCCACTACCCGGGGACAGTTTGGGCTGTCAAGTGGCCGGTTCTGATGGAAACTTAATGATTAGAGGGTATGAGTCCTTACCAACCACCCCCCTGTCCAACCTGCTCAGCTGATGGCTCCGGCCTCACGATGGACACAACGACACTGGACAGCTGCAGTTATCTGCCCCTGGGACCCGGGGGATTCGGGGATTTCCGCAACTCCTTTACACGGTTTCCGCCCCTGAGCGCTCCAGAGTTAAGGTTCTTGAAATAGACAAAGTTGGTGGAGGGGAAGAAATTTGATGGTTCAGGGATATTATGAATGCCTCCCACCCCACCTAACCTACAGAAACACTCACCCAAACAAAGCATTATCTCAAGAATATGATGATATCTAATTAAAAAAAAAGGCACGAAATCTGAATCTAGGTTAAAACTCTGCTCCCTCCCGCTCTCTCTCTCTCTCTCTCTCTCTCTCTCTCTCTCTCTCTCTCTCTCTCTCTCTCTCTCTCTCTCTCTCTCTCTCTCTCTCTCTCTCCAGTCCGTAGAACTGAAAATACAGTAGCGCAGTAAGTCATCCCTAGTGACCTTGCAAACTTTTCCTTCAGTGGATCCAAGAATGAAGCTCCATCACCCCATGAACAAAATATAACAGTTCGATATGAAGAAAAAGGTTAAGGTCATCCTATAATGAACGGGCTTTTGCAGAATAATCAAGCAAAAACTTTAAAACAAGACAAAAGATTTTGGAATCCCAGCATGCAACACGGGGCCTTTTATTGTTTATAGAGAACTATAGGCGCTGTTGTCCCTAAACTAAACACAGAATGGAATAATGGGTCAAGAATAACGGGAAGAAGGGAAAAAAAATAAAAAAGGGAAGCAGCAAAAACTGATTGTTTTGCACTTGCGACCTTGCTAGATAAATTCTGTTACAATTGTCTCCCTCTCTGCCTCTTTACATCTCTCTCTGTCTCTGTCTGTCTCTCTCTCTCTCTCTGTCTATCTGTCTGTCTGTCTGTCTGTCTGTCTGTCTGTCTCTCTCTCTCTCTCTCTCTCTCTCTCTCTCTCTGTCTCTCTCTGTCTCTCTCTGTCTGTCTGTCTCTCTCTCTCTCTCTCTCTCTCTCTCTCTCTCTCTCTCTCTCTCTCCCCCCCCCCCCCCCCACCCCTCAATCTCTATTTCCTACGACAATTTCTGTTGCCCGAGAGAGAACGACAACACTTCTCTCGGTTACGGCTGTTTAAACCAGTTCTACACAGAGCGCTATGTCACCGATACTTCCATGATGGGAATGATGCAAACACCTTTCTGGCGGGACCAAAGTGTGTAGTAGTAGTGGTAGTAGTAGTAGTAGTAGTAGTAGTAGTAGTAGTAGTAGTAGTAGTAGTAGTAGTAGTAGTAGTAGTAGTAGTAGTAGCAGCAGCAGTAGTAGTAGTAGTAGTAGTAGTAGTAGTAGTAGTAGTAGTAGTAGTAGAGAGAGAGAAAGAGAAAGAGAGAGAGAGAGAGAGAGAGAGAGAGAGAGAGAGAGAGAGAGAGAGACTGACAGACAGACAGACAAACAGACAGATAGAGACAGAGAAAGATATATGGTTACCGAATACAGTTACATGTCAGGAATGATAGAACTGATGCAGGAAGTGAGTGATAGATTTAGATAGATAGATAGATAGATAGATAGATAGATAGATAGATAGATAGATAGATAGATAGAGAGAGAGAGATCTAGAGAGAGAGGGTCAGCGATACAGAGAGATATGGTTACCTAAGAAAGTTACATGACTATCAGGAATGATAGCACTAATGATGCAGGAAGCGAGTGCTAGGCGCATCTTACTGATAGACTGATAGAAAGATAGATAGAGAGAGAGAGAGAGAGAGAGAGAGAGAGAGAGAGAGAGAGAGACAGACAGACAGACAGACAGACAGACAGACAGACAGACAGACAGAGACAGAGACAGAGAGATATATAAAATTATGGTTACCGAAGATAGTTACATGTCAGGAATGATAGAACTGATGCAGGAAGTGAGTGCTAGGCGCATCTTACTGATAGACTGATAGATAGATAGATAGAGAGAGACAGACAGAGACACACACACAGACAGACAAACAGACAGACAAACAGACAGATAGAGATAGAGAAAGATATATGGTTACTGAAGATAGTTACATGTCAGGAATGATAGCACTGATGAAGGAAGCGAGTGATAGGCGCATCTTACTGATAGACTGATAGATAGATAGATAGAGAGAGACAGACAGAGACACACACACACAGACAGACAAACAGACAGATAGAGATAGAGAAAGATAAATGGTTACTGAAGATAGTTACATGTCAGGAATGATAGCACTGATGCAGGAAGCGAGTGATAGGCGCATCTTACTGATAGACTGATAGATAGATAGATAGAGAGAGACAGACAGACAGACAGACAGAGACACACACACACAGACAGAGACACACACACACAGACAGACAAACAGACAGATAGAGATAGAGAAAGATAAATGGTTACCGAGGATTGTTACATGTCAGGAATGATAGCACTGATGAAGGAAGCGAGTGATAGGCGCATCTTACTGATAGACTGATAGATAGATAGATAGAGAGAGACAGACAGAGACACACACACAGACAGACAAACAGACAGACAAACAGACAGATAGAGATAGAGAAAGATATATGGTTACTGAAGATAGTTACATGTCAGGAATGATAGCACTGATGCAGGAAGCGAGTGATAGGCGCATCTTACTGATAGACTGATAGATAGATAGATAGAGAGAGACAGACAGAGACACACACACAGACAGACAAACAGACAGACAAACAGACAGATAGAGATAGAGAAAGATATATGGTTACTGAAGATAGTTACATGTCAGGAATGATAGCACTGATGAAGGAAGCGAGTGATAGGCGCATCTTACTGATAGACTGATAGATAGATAGATAGAGAGAGACAGACAGAGACACACACACAGACAGACAAACAGACAGATAGAGATAGAGAAAGATAAATGGTTACCGAAGATTGTTACATGTCAGGAATGATAGCACTGATGAAGGAAGCGAGTGATAGGCGCATCTTACTGATAGACTGATAGATAGATAGATAGAGAGAGACAGACAGAGACACACACACACAGACAGACAAACAGACAGATAGAGATAGAGAAAGATAAATGGTTACCGAAGATAGTTACATGTCAGGAATGATAGCACTGATGCAGGAAGCGAGTGATAGGCGCATCTTACTGATAGACTGATAGATAGATAGATAGATAGAGAGAGACAGACAGACAGACAGAGACACACACACACACAGACAGACAAACAGACAGATAGAGAAAGAGATATGGTTACTGAAGATAGTTACATGTCAGGAATGATAGCACTGATGCAGGAAGCGAGTGATAGGCGCATCTTACTGATAGACTGATAGATAGATAGATAGAGAGAGACAGACAGACAGACAGACAGACAGACAGATAGAGAAAGAGATATGGTTACTGAAGATAGTTACATGTCAGGAATGATAGCACTGATGCAGGAACCGAGTGATAGGCGCATCTTACTGATAGACTGATAGATAGATAGATAGAGAGAGACAGACAGACAGACAGATAGAGATAGAGAAAGATAAATGGTTACCGAAGATAGTTACATGTCAGGAATGATAGCACTGATGCAGGAAGCGAGTGATAGGCGCATCTTACTGATAGACCAGGCGAGCAGGAGAAGTTAATGTTGCGTCACGCAATAAAAACTCTGGGCGAATCTAGTGTGAATAATTCAACACGCTGAGGAACTATATTGTTCTCTCTCTCTCTCTCTCTCTCTCTCTCTCTCTCTCTCTCTCTCTCTCTCTCTCTCTCTCTCTCTCTCTCTCTCTCTCTCTCTCTCTCTCTATCTCTCTCTATCTCTCTCCCTTGGTTGAGGACACAAAGAGAAAAACACCGTTGGTGGTTGAATGTTCTGGCATCCTTACCACAGGGCAGCGAGGGAGGGTAAGATTTAGGGAGGATGGGGTGAAGGTTGGGGATGGGAGGAGATGTGGTGTGGGGGAGGAGTAGGGGTGGGAGGAATGGAGTTAATGGCAGCGATAAGAATACACAGATTGAGAAGATGCTCCAAAAGAATAAAGGTGGAGGAAAGAGTACGAGAAAGGCCAAGGAGGGAAGGGATACATACATACATACATACATACATACATACATACATACATACATACATACATACATACATACATACATACATACATACATACATAGAGAGAGAG
The DNA here is from genome assembly GCA_033675545.1 of Elysia crispata. Classification (NCBI taxonomy): domain Eukaryota; kingdom Metazoa; phylum Mollusca; class Gastropoda; family Plakobranchidae; genus Elysia; species Elysia crispata. Next base: position 136,983 of record JAWDGP010005592.1, read on the forward strand.
ACATTATGGCATGGAGGAGAGAGGGAGAGAGAATACTCCTGCACCCCTCCCCCTTTCCCCTCCATCCCCCATATTAGTAATTGTATGAGCATGAATCATTAGATCATTCTATTTCTCTCTCTCTCTTTATCTCTCTATCTCTCTCTGTGTCTCTCTCTTACTCTTTTAACCCCCCCCTCCCCCAACCCTCTTCCTTAGCAATTTACGATTCCTTTTGAACAATCTATGAAAAGTGCAGTCGCTGACGTGTGTTGTCTTAATTGTTTACAAATGAAAATGAGAGCATCTTCAGCACAGCCTTACACTATAGCTGGAGGGAGAGACAGACACAGCGAGTGAAAGAGAAAGCGATCCAGAGAGAAAGAGAGAGAAAGAAAGAAGAGAAAAGAGAAGAGACTGAAAATATGTAAAGATGGATAAACAGACAGGAACAGTTCTATAAATATATGAAAGTATATAAAAAAAAGAGACTGATAGATTGAAAGATTGAAAGATAAAAATTGATGTATAAACCAATTATTAGGATGCACAGAGAGAATAAATCTAAATTAAATAAAAAAAAAAAAAAAGCGTATATTCCAGGCACACTCCAGGTCCATGACGATCCCTAGCGTGTCAATCCGTTGATCTCCTGGACCTCGGGGTGGTCAACGCATGAACCGCGAGTAGACCTTGAGTAGGTGCCGCCCTAAAGACACACGCCACGCGAGTAGACCTTGAGTAGGTGCCACCCTAAAGACACACGCCACGCGAGTAGACCTTGAGTAGGTGCCGCCCTAAAGACACACGCCACGCGAGTAGACCTTGAGTAGGTGCCGCCCTAAAGACGCACGCCACGCGAGTAGACCTTGAGTAGGTGCCGCCCTAAAGACACACGCCACGCGAGTAGACCTTGAGTAGGTGCCGCCCTAAAGACACCCGCCACGCGAGTAGACCTTGAGTAGGTGCCACCTTAAAGACACACGCCACGCGAGTAGACCTTGAGTAGGTGCCACCTTAAAGACACACGCCACGCGAGTAGACCTTGAGTAGGTGCCGCCCTAAAGACACACGCCACGCGAGTAGACCTTGAGTAGGTGCCGCCCTAAAGACACACGCCACGCGAGTAGACCTTGAGTAGGTGCCACCCTAAAGACACACGCCACGCGAGTAAACCTTGAGTAGGTGCCATCCTAAAGACACACGCCACGCGAGTAGACCTTGAGTAGGTGCCGCCCTAAAGACACACGCCACGCGAGTAGACCTTGAGTAGGTGCCGCCCTAAAGACACACGCCACGCGAGTAGACCTTGAGTAGGTGCCGCCCTAAAGACACACGCCACGCGAGTAGACCTTGAGTAGGTGCCGCCCTAAAGATACACGCCACGCGAGTAGACTTTGAGTAGGTGCCACCCTAAAGACACACGCCACGCGAGTAGACCTTGAGTAGGTGCCACCCTAAAGACACACGCCACGCGAGTAGACCTTGAGTAGGTGCCACCCTAAAGACACACGCCACGCGAGTAGACCTTGAGTAGGTGCCACCCTAGAGACACACGCCCCATACCATACACATCGCTCAGTAACAGGGTCACTGGATAGAACCCCACAGGTCTGAGCTACCGCTGCTGATACACTTGGGGCAACTTTCTGCATTAAATTAAGACTGCATCTAGTCACACCAAGTTTGGAATATATTTTCTTTTTCGGAACTCCGTCATGCATGACTAGACTAGGAACTGGTAACATTTTGATGTGGAGGGTTTATATCATGTTGATAGCACACACATACACAACAAACTCTCTTTTTTTGCCTCATTGTCAAATATAAAAAAAAAAAAAAAAGATATCTTCTTCTTCCTTTAAGTAACCTACCGAGACTCCTTATTTCAAGAACTGAAAACCTTTCATAGCTAATTTAAACACGAAAGAGACATTGAGTTCTGGATTTGTCTAGTACCCTGGGTACTCCTGTCCAGTAATGTCTGCTCTATACATAGCAACTTATTCTTCTTCCCGCCAAAAAAGGAGTGAAAATTACATGAATTTTGGCTTCGGAACTGAATATGATGGCACATTGGGCCGATAAGTCATCACTGTGTATCATTCATGAAGTCCCAGCCAGACCCAGAGCTGTGTGTGCCGGGCTCTGGGAACCACCAATTATCGTCTGCTGATAGCGATGGCCGCCGCCAGCTCAGGCCAGTGCAACATGCTTCTGTTCCTGAACGCTCCCCGAGGGTTTGTAAAAAACCTGGAGTGGAGAGCAGGAGGGGGGAAAAATGCAAAAACGGAAAGAATAGAATGGCAAAATGAGGGGTGTTCACTTAAAATATTCAGTTTACAAGTGGGGACACAGTTCATTTTTGTTGTCCAATCTACATTAAATGGCCGTTTATGATTTACTAAGTTGAATATGTAACGGTGCAGTGTAGCTGAATATTGAATGAAAATTGCAAAAACAATGACAAAAAAGGGCAGTTTTGTCCATTTTCTCAGCTTTATTTTTAGAATGGTGTTTTACCCATTTTTGCTTCGTCTGTCTGATTCATAAATGAGTGTGTTGTGTCTGGGGTTCGGGGATGGGGTTTTGCATTGCTTGAGATCTAAGGTCTGCCCGTACAAATCATGGATAAACTGAGTTTAATCTCCAACCCAAACATATCGCAATGTGGATTTGTTAGTGGGTGACTGGGCATAACAATACTAATTATTTGCGGAAAAAGCATTATAAATGAGTCTGTGTAGATAACTATAATGATGGATACAGAAAATTTTAATTTTTCGTTGTAAGAATCGTTAAAAAAGCCATTATAAAAATAAGATTGATCAATCTATTGTGTGACTGTTTTAGATATATGTTTTGATAATTATGTGTCGATCGTTACTTTAATTTTGTTATGACAAAGGCAGAAAAAATATAATAAATAAAATAATATTTGTATAAGATAACGAATGACGGGGGTAAAAATCTTGCCTAAAGCAACTTTTATCTTTCCCCTGCCTACTGTAATACGCTCATTTCCAAACACACCCACAC
>JAWDGP010005592.1:147500-152500 GCA_033675545.1 Elysia crispata
CAGTGCTTGGAATCTATACTTACCATGATATCAAGTTGCACCTTCAATCTTTGGGGTTCAAAACGATACATTCAACTTTATGTCTTTTCTAATGGCATCCGTGGCTAGAGTTTTAGAGCTCCAGTCTTGAAAATTCCCAAGGCCAGGATGCTATTGTTTCCGCAGGATTAAGTCCCGCACACTAACGGTGTGTGAGTTTGGTGGGGTCCCGCACACTAACGGTGTGTGAGTTTGGTTTAAGTCCCGCACACTAACGGTGTGTGAGTTTGGTGGGGTCCCGTCGTTTCTGCCGCGCCTTGACCAAGGGAGCTTGTACAATATGCCGAGTTTCTTCCGGGATCACAACGATGTGGTTCGGTTATAATTTTCAAACTATCAAGTTTATGACAAAAGCATTGTAATGTCTGCCCGAAAGAATTCATGTTCACTGCACTATAATTACTGAGATGAATCTATCTCATTGTCGCTTAACATTCGACTGGAAAAAATGAGAGCTTAAAAACAAAGCAAAACAAAGAAACAAAGAGGCGTTACAAATAATTTGAGTATTCTTAAGAACCCGGTACCACAACCCCTCCTCTTTCAGTCCAAACCTCTCCAGTTTCGTGTCAAGCACTTTCACAGTAAGGAAGAGGAGCTCCTCTAGCTACACCAGCTTTCAGTTGTCTCCCCTACTTTCTCTTGCCTGAGTGGTCAAAGGCCCATCCCGTGATGACCACTGGCCACGAGTGGTCGAGTGGTCACTGCGCACGGATTGGACATGCCACTGACTCTTTAACCACAGTGATCAGCCCGTGCTCGAGTGAGTGGTAATGAGCTAAACACAGACTGGCTTAAACGTCTAGGCTTTTGGTGCGGCAGAATGGGGAAGTTTTTTAGCCATTTTTACGGTTAAAGTGCTTTCGTTGTGGGAGGTACGTTTGGAGATGAAGAAAGGCAGCCGCGGGTAGAAAAAAAAATTTTGTTTTGTTTTTCTAACTATCCTTTTCTAATTTCCAGAATGCTCGATCTGTTGTTCTTCTTTGGTTTGGTTTTGTCAATTTTTCTTTTTTTTCTTTTCTTCTTTTGATTATATTTCTTGCACTTGTTGCGATGGAAATCAGCCTTTAGTACCCGTGAACCCGTTACTCCCTAACTATCCAGCCTCGGAGACCCTAGCTTTGTAGCCCTTTATTTAGTTAGATCTACCCTGTAATGGCTTTTATACACTATAATAAGTGAAGCCCGATATTGTAGCATCTTGACTTTATAGCACTTCGGCATGCAACCTGATAATATAGCAATTAAACATTGTAGCAATCTGACATTATAGCGCTCCGTCATTGGAGCTACCTGATAGTGTAGCACTCCGGCGTTGAAGCAACCTGACAATGTAGTAGTCAAGCATTGTAGCAACTTGACATTGTAGCACTGAGATTGAAGCAGTCTGGAATTGTAGCACTCCGTCATTGTAGCAACCTGGCATAATTGTAGAACTCAGTCATTGTAGCAACTTGACAATATAGCACTCCCGCATCGTAGCATTCAGGTATAGCAGCACTCCAAAAATGCTCCATCTTGACTTTTTAGCACTCACGTATTGAAGAAATCCGATATTGTAGCCCTGTAGCTCTGTAGCACTGTAGCAATCTGCTTTTAAACCATAGTAGAATTCTGGTGTTCTTGAGCGCTTTTGTGGGTTTGTCAGCAAGACTGACCCGAATTGGTCAAGGCGTTCCGACAGAACTGACCATTTCAAAGACAGGAGAACGACACGAGTCTGTAATTATTGCTCCACATGAGTTACCGTTCCTTGCTGGCTTGGTTTTCTCCCTGCTCCTCTTGGTCCTGTCAACTTTGATTACACTGGGCTCGATAGACTGAGGAATTTGGTCGTTGGTAGTTCTCTCAATCTCTCTCTCTCTCTCTCTCTCTCTCTCTCTCTCTCTCTCTCTCTCTCTCTCTCTCTCTCTCTCTCTCTGCCTGTCTTTCTCTTCTTCTCTATCACTCTCTTTCTGTTTATTTGACTGTCTGTCTCCCCTATCTGTCAACTTTGATTACCCTGGGCTCGATAGATTGAGGAATTAATGGTTGATAGTTTTTCTTGTCCTCTTGCACTTTAAACCTTTGTATTTTGCATCACTGTCAAAATGAAGTCTTCTGTAAATATTCGTGAGCTATAAATAACACAGGATTCCACTGGTTTTTAAGTCAAACTTGTTAATCATTATTTTAACAATAATTATCACATCCGCAATTGTTATATTCTTTCGATGATGTAACTCGTCAGAATTGTTACAAGTATTATTGTTGATATCGTCGTTTCTTGTAGTATTTCTTTTCTTCGTTGTTTTGTTTGTTTTTTTCGTTTGTAACTGCAGATCATAATAATGGAAATAATAAAAATGTGAGCAAATGTAGTGGTTGCAGATGAAGATGAAGATAATGGTAATAATGATGAAATGATGATGATGATGATAAAGAGGATAGTGATGATGACGTTGATAATAATAATAATAATAATAATAATAATAATAATAATAATAATAATAATAATAATGATTTTAATGATAAAGATGATAATGATAAAGATGTTGGTGATGATGATGATGATGATGATAATGATGATGATGATGATGATGATGATGATGTTTGTGGTGGTATCGGTTATGATTGTGATAATTAAGATTATATACAATGATAATTTGAAGGTGAGGCCAAGTGTCTCCGGCTCCACTCTCTATCAGCTAAAACAGTTTTTTGAAAGATGACGATGAAATTGATAAAGCTGGTGCTGATGTTAGTATTTTATTTTTCAAAAATCTGTCTCTCTACTTTGACTTTTCAAAAGTAAAATCTTTTAGATCAAGCGAATATAATGTTAACGCAAATAATTTACAAGTATCTCACATGAAAAAACAGAAAGAGTTCGTTCTAGTGTTTCCAAAACCGTCGATTGAGGCGAAATATTTACAGGTTCGTTTCACTTCACTGCCTCTTTGGTCAAATTTCTAATTAAGAAAAAAATGGCGACGCCAAAAAATGAAAAGGTTACTTCGGCAAGATTTGTCAGTTTCTAGTAAGGGAAGCCGCCACAAGGCGTTGACTACACCCTCTGGTTTCTGATCTGGTTTTATTTTTTGTTTGTCAGGACTCAACTTCTTGTTTGCATTTCCCTAGTAATATCGGAGATGGTATTCTCTGCCTCAACGAATTTTCAGGAAAGATTTTTTATGAAAAGAATTCGCGCGGAAAATCAGAGAAGTCTTGTCTCTATCAAATCTTTTCTTGTTTCTGGCTTTCTCTCCGCTCCGACATCCGCGGCCGCCGTTCTTGAACAACGCGGCGAATTGTCCGCGTCACTGATCACGTGATTTATGAAGCGTCACAAAGCGTCGCCGAAGTCTGAGCGGAAGTCTTACGCGCCGAGTTAGGTCGGAGATTTCCAATTTTCTCGGGTTTTTTAGCTTTGCTTCACGCTCACTCACCCCCCGGCGGTAGAATTCCGGCGAGCAATCTTCCGATAAACCCCCCCCCCCCCCCCCCACCATTCCAACTGCCCAAATTCACCTTTGTTTCAGAATATTTTCATCTTTACCACCCCGCAACCCCCCCCCCCCCCTCTCTCTCTCTCTCTCTCTCTCTCTCTCTCTCCCTTGCTACATGCCCATCCTGATTTCAATCATCTCCCCTTTTTCCCGGCAATAACTGACTCGTGTGGCTTTGTTTCCACCTGTTTGACGTGGCTCATGACCGCAGATTTTGTGTTGAGGTTACATGTCTTACTTCTAGTATTGTAAATATGGACAGCAACATGTGGTTACCGGATGGTTTATGTCTGGTGTCTGGTGTGTGATCTTCGAGGAAGAAAGCACGCTATTTCTCACTTCTTGCCTTTATTTTAAAAATTCATTTTACTTTCTTTCCGTAATCATACAAGGTGAGGAGATGGAAGGAAAACGGTGACATCCGACGGTGGTCACGTGGTTTACGTGACAGCCTCTCATCTTGGGTGCCGCTGCTGGTAATTAGAATGTTCGAAAATAGTAAAATTAGCCTCAACAAACCAACACTTAGCTACCTAACACTGATCTTCATGTCTGGTGAAAGTTCCAACAAGGCACTGGTCATGATAACTAGGGAGGAAAAGTTTCACGTCATTGCTGGTTCTAAACAGTCTGATTTACATTAAATTATTAGAGTTGGGCTTTCACAATATGCGAGTTTTGAACCACCTGTTAGAAGTCCCTTTAGGTTTAAAAGCATTCATTACACCACGCTGCCGACACCTCCGTATCCCACGTGTTGACTCTTTATCCCCTTTTTTTCCTCCTTGTTTTCGTCTCAACCTAAGATCTCGGTTTGCAAAGTTCTCCGCTGGTATTTGGGGACTCTTTCACATTTTATAAATCATACACGAATTTCACACCCAACTTTTATCCAATTGACTCCAGTTTTTGGTTCAACGAATGTTCCACAGCACAAGTGTTTCTGATTATCTTTAAACAAAGTTAAAAGAAAAAAAAAGTATTCATCACTAAAGAGATAAACAGCCTGCATAACGATACTTACACCCGAACCAGGGCTAACCTATCCAGATGACGTCACACAACGACTCCTATTCGTTTCTCCGAAACACTCCCCCTCCAGCCTCCACCACCTCCTAAGTCGGAGCCTTGTCCAGCCGTACAGTCCGAAAACTCCCATGCGGAAGATCACGTGACCACCAGGCGTGACATGCTCCTTGCTCGGGTCCTCCCCGACTCCTCACACTTCATTACCAGCAGACGAGACACGAGAGACCAGCAGACGGCGGTGGCCAGGGTGAGACACGGAAATCTGAAAACTGGGGAGAAAGACATTGTTTTTTAATTAAAGCGGCAAACTGAATGCGGATGACAAAGAAGCCATTGATAATCATTGTCAAAAAGCAGTGGAGACTGGGAAATTGGCATAATGATGTCATATGACACCGCGAGTTCGATTCTTAGGAGCCTCTCTCTCTCTCTCTCTCTCTCTCT
>JAWDGP010005592.1:157500-176920 GCA_033675545.1 Elysia crispata
CGCCCTGCTATGGGCTGGTGGCTGTGGCGCTAGAGCGATCGCCCTGCTATGGGCTGGTGGCTGTGGGGCTAGAGTGATCGCGCTGTTATGGGCTGGTGGCTGTGGAGCTAGAGTGATCGCCCTGATATGGGCTGGTGGCTGTGGGGCTAGAGTGATCGCGCTGTTATGGGCTGGTGGCTGTGGAGCTAGAGTGATCGCCCTGCTATGGGCTGGAGACTGTGGGGCTAGAGTGATCGCCCTGCTATGGGCTGGTGACTGTGTAGCTAGAGTGATCGCCCTGCTATGGGCTGGTGGCTGTGGGGCTAGAGTGATCGCCCTGCTATGGGCTGGTGACTGTGGGGCTAGAGTGATCGCCCTGCTATGGGCTGGTGACTGTGGGGCTAGAGTGATCGCCCTGCTATGGGCTGGTGGCTGTGGGGCTAGAGTGATCGCGCTGTTATGGGCTGGTGGCTGTGGAGCTAGAGTGATCGCGCTGTTATGGGCTGGTGGCTGTGGAGCTAGAGTGATCGCCCTGCTATGGGCTGGTGACTGTGGGGCTAGAGTGATCGCCCTGCTATGGGCTGGTGGCTGTGGGGCTAGAGTGATCGCCCTGCTATGGGCTGGAGACTGTGGGGCTAGAGTGATCGCGCTGTTATGGGCTGGTGGCTGTGGAGCTAGAGTGATCGCGCTGTTATGGGCTGGTGGCTGTGGAGCTAGAGTGATCGCGCTGTTATGGGCTGGAGACTGTGGGGCTAGAGTGATCGCGCTGTTATGGGCTGGTGGCTGTGGAGCTAGAGTGATCGCGCTGTTATGGGCTGGTGGCTGTGGAGCTAGAGTGATCGCCCTGCTATGGGCTGGAGACTGTGGAGCTAGAGTGATCGCGCTGTTATGGGCTGGTGGCTGTGGAGCTAGAGTGATCGCCCTGCTATGGGCTGGAGACTGTGGGGCTAGAGTGATCGCCCTGCTATGGGCTGGTGACTGTGTAGCTAGAGTGATCGCCCTGCTATGGGCTGGTGGCTGTGGGGCTAGAGTGATCGCCCTGCTATGGGCTGGTGACTGTGGGGCTAGAGTGATCGCCCTGCTATGGGCTGGTGGCTGTGGGGCTAGAGTGATCGCCCTGATATGGGCTGGTGGCTGTGGGGCTAGAGTGATCGCCCTGATATGGGCTGGTGGCTGGCATGGGGTTAGAGTGATGGGCTGGTGGCTGTCAGGGCTGAGTGATCATGCTATGGGTGGGAGACTGTGGGGCTAGTGAGTCTCCTTCTTCCCCTGCTTCCAGGCTGAGTGGCTGTGGGGCTAGAGTGATCGCCCTGCTATGGGCTGGTGGCTGTGGGGCTAGAGTGATCGCCCTGCTATGGGCTGGTGACTGTGGGGCTAGAGTGATCGCCCTGATATCTGACATAACATTCTTCATGGCTCGATACAGCCACACCGCCGGAGGTGAGAGTTTGGAGCCTCACCTTCTCAACCCTGCCTTGCCATACGGGCTTTATTCAACAATCAAACAAGCAAACAAGCAAATAAACAGACGATGCATGTAAGGCTAGTTGCAGCTATCAATATTAAGTTATCAATATTCTATGAGTTTTAAGGCCCCTGGTGTCTCCCTTTCGATATAACTAATTTATGGTGTTTTGCTGCACATGAGGATTCACTTTCATGGTTACATTGGTCTGGAAACAGTTGGTCCAGGTTAAATAATTAACACAGATTAACGATTCGTGAGATAGACAGCAAATAAAGGAATACTCTTAGTCTTGCGAAATGGAAAGAATTATACTTCTAGGAAAATGTTTGTGAATTTTATTTTTTTTAATTAATTAATTATTTTTTTAAGCACAAATGAATCAAATGTAATCAACATAAATGTGAAAACGACAAATCACAACAAAAATTTTCTTCTTGTGAATCTTTCCTACCTTTAAAATAAAAAAAAATGGGAAAAAATTGCCGTATTGATTTTGGCGACCCTATTCTATGATGAATTATTAATTTTTTTTTCCTTTAGAAACCATAATGTCGACCAGTGTTTTCCCAAGACCAGACAGCGCGCTGAATCCATCTACATCCTCTCATTGATTGGTTCTCCTTCTTGTTTACCTGCTGATTAGCTTGGTCTGATAGAGCAAGCAAAGGCCAAAACTAAAAGGGGAAAAAGCTATAAAAATGTTCGTCACTCCAGATCTAATCAGGCCTTGGACAAAAGATTCTTGTCCGCTACGGCGCTCTGGTCATTAATCTTTTAAAAGTGGGCAGCGGAAGTTTATTAAACCTCGCTCCAACTAGAATCCTCGGCCTCAAAATGGCTGCTATGTCTCAAAACTTCGGACTAAATCTAGATCTAGTTACTAGAACGAAATCTGGTCGGTTCGGGCTGTAAAAAGATACATAATTGATGGCGAGACGTCAAACGTCTTAGATGTAGGCGAGTAACTCGCCCTTTATTTTATTTCATTGTTTGTCCCTGTGACTTTGTTTCGCTTTTTCTGACCAGCATTCAGTGATGATGTACTGGACACAGGTCCGGTGCCAAAAGTCAAGAGCGGCCGCATTGCTTTAGTTATTTTTTTTGTTCAAATTCCTCTCTCGTTCTCTCTTTCTCATTCTCTCTCTCTCTCTCTCTCTCTCTCTCTCTCTCTCTCTCTCTCTCTCTCTCTCTCTCTCTCTCTCTCTCTCTCTCTCTCTCTCTCTCTCTCTCTCTCTCTTTATCTATCTATCTCTCTCTCTTTCTGTCTCTCCCTCCCTCTTTCTCTCTTTCTCTCTATTTCTCTCTCTATCTATCTATCTATCTATCTATCTTTCTGTCTCTCTCCCCCTCTTTCTCTCTTTCTTCCTATTTCCCTCTCTCTTACTCTCTCTCTCTCTCTCTCTCTCTCTCTCTCTCTCTCTCTCTCTCTCTCTCTCTCTTTCTCTACTATCTGTTCCCCCAACCTCATCTCGCTGTACCTCCAACCCACTCCCACCTTCTGTCCTTCCAGTCGAAACAGCCCTTTGTCTACAGCACTGATCTTTGTCTTGGACAACAAAGTCCCTATTGGTTAACTCTAACCTCTGAAAACTAGAGTAAAAATTGTTAACAATCCTCAAAGAAAAGGGAGGTAAGCATGGACGTGGGACCTGTAGTGGTGTAAGACACTGCGCAGACCGCCCTAGGCAGACATGTTTGAGACACTATGGCAGGCTTGTGCTCCCGCTGTGCTGTCTTCTGCTTCCAGTCTCAGAGATGGGGTCAAAAGACACCTGCCTTTTGGCAGGAGAAAAAATACAAGATTGCTCCAGTCACACGCTTTCTGGTGTATGTGTGTGTGTTTAGGTGTGTGTGATTTTATGAAAATTGCCATTATTTAATTATATCTTTCATGTATTTTTTTTTTTTTAACTTTTTGATGTCTGATTGACATATAATACAGGAAGTGATTGTTGTTGTCTTTGCCTCTCTTTAAGTTTATTATTAAATTTTTAAAATTATTTTCATGATGTTTATTTTCTGACTTATAATTGATATTTTTACTTCATTACTTCTGTTGGGTACATTTTCTTGAGAGAAGGGCACTTGACGGAGAAGAGGACGAAAGAGATAGTGAGAAAGAGAAAGAGAGAGAAAGAGAGAGAGAGAGAGAGAGAGAGAGAGAGAGAGAGAGAGAGAGAAAGACAGACAGGCAGAGAAAGGGAGAGCGTGTGTGAGAGAGAGAGAGACACACACACACACACAGAGAAAGAGAAAGGAAGAGATTGAGAAAGAAAGAGAGAGAGATAGAGAAGGAGAAAAAGAGGGAGAGAGAGAATAGGCGGAGAAAGGATATAAAACATAATGTCCTCCTTCCACCTCATCATGATTTCCAAACGACCTGTAGCTCAACGTCATTATATTCTCTCATGACGTGAAAACCAGGCAGCTTAAAATATCGTTGGTGAGGTGAGAGCTAACCTTAACACCGATAATTGAAGATGTTAGATGTGAGGCACAAGTCTCCTTGACCCTGGGACACCTAGTGTTTTCCTCATGCTTCTAATAATTTAGTTTCTAAGCTTCTCTCTTTCTTGTGAGGATTACACACAAAATAAATTTCTAAATCTTTGACATGCAAAGGAAAACCAGTTAAGAAAGTGCTGAGTGTGGGTTTTTTTTGGGTTTTTTTGGATTTTTTTTTTTCCTGGTAGCTCTATATAAATCTAGCACAAAGCCCACGGTGATTGTGGATTAGAAGTTTTCTTCCATTTTAAACACACTTTTCTGGGTTCTGTTATCTATAATGGAGCTATACAAAAAATGAGGACCATCTAACCGAGCATTTGTAGACGACCTAGGGACGTCAAATTTGGCATAAAGTTGTAAATTGCCCTAAAGAATGGAGTGGCAATATTATTTTTTCAGCAAAATAGTATTTTTTGAAAATTAAAGGCAAAAATGTGATTGCTATTTTCTTAAAAGAAAAAGACGAATGTGCGAACTATTTCCTGTAAGCACAGCTGGGCAGAGATGGCAGGAATGAAACTGAAAGTACGCATACAAGTTAGGCGGCGACAGATCTTAAACATCTGGAATAGATCTAGATTTATAACTACATGATATAAAGTAAGATCTAAGTAAAGAATTTAAAAAGATTGCTCCGTCATAGATTCTAGATCTAAGGCCTAGATATTTACAGAAGTAAGACTCAATCAAAAGGTTAAGATCTACAATTAGAGAAATCTAGATTTTACTTTGAGGCTTACATTTTTTTTTTTAAACTTTCTTTATAATGTAGCTTTAAATATCTGCCCAACTAAGAATTCCCGCAAGGGCAGCGAATTTTTATGCACTTAATGTGAAAAGTTAAAGCTTTTTATAAGCGGTTAAGAGAAACTACAAACATGTTGGGAAAGTATGGAATTAAATGTTAGTCAATTCCTTTTATTCGGAAAGGATTTAAGTCCTGTATCTAAATTTTTTGTTTAGGACAGGAATTATCAGGATATCTAGATTCTAGGTAAAGATGGGTAGGTGGAGGCATATATCTGGATCATTTAAGAAAAAAGATAGATATCAAATCCATTTAGAAGCCTCTTTAATATGAAGCACCCCAGCCCCGGCAAATTGACACCATGGTCCCGTTCGTAGGACGGGATTTACAACTTGTAACAATAATAGGTTTGGAATTCGATTTGCTTCCGGAAAAATCGGGTAGATTTTCCGCCTTTAATGTGAACATAAGGTAGCCGGCTACATATCTACCACAGCTTCTATCTTTTTTAGATTTTTAATTTTTTATGTGAGTTGCATAACATAGAAAAGGCATAGAGGCAGAAAAGTTCCACTGATACTCAGTGAATGAAACAGAAACTACCCAGATAGACAGACAAAAAGACAGACATAGAAATAGTGTTGCGTTTTGGTTTTGTGTGGATGATGCGACACGAACAAAACTTGAACCAATTCGAAAAGGCTTGTCTGGGCTTCCCTATTGGTTTGTCTGACGAGATTGCCGAAAAGGCTTGTCTGGGCTTCCCTATTGGTTTGTCTGAAGAGATTGCCGAAAAGGCTTGTCTGGGCTTCCCTATTGGTTTGTCTGAAGAGATTGCCGAAAAGGTTTGTCTGGGCTTCCCTATTGGTTTGTCTGAAGAGATTGCCGAAAAGGCTTGTCTGGGCTTCCCTATTGGTTTGTCTGAAGAGATTGCCGAAAAGGCTTGTCTGGGCTTCCCTATTGGTTTGTCTGAAGAGATTGCCGAAAAGGCTTGTCTGGGCTTCCCTATTGGTTTGTCTGAAGAGATTGCCGAAAAGGCTTGTCTGGGCTTCCCTATTGGTTTGTCTGAAGAGATTGCCGAAAAGGCTTGTCTGGGCTTCCCTATTGGTTTGTCTGAAGAGATTGCCGAAAAGGCTTGTCTGGGCTTCCCTATTGGTTTGTCTGAAGAGATTGCCGAAGTTGACTGCTGGAAACTCCACTACCCTGCTATAGCCTAAGGGGCGTTTGAGTCCCACAGACTCATCAAGGGGGGTAACCAGCTGGTTTCATATGTCGTGTAATTACCGTTCCTAACAACAACAATAACAACAACATCCCTAACAACTAGGTCTTTCAATGGTTTTTCTTAGAAGCGTTTTTAATTATCTCGCTTGATTTGTCGGATAAACCTGTTGGACTATTACATACAATGGTAGTTCTCCTCTCGCTCGAGACTTGACGAGGAAACACGAGAAAGAACACCAGTAGGCACCAGTAGGTCACACCCTGAGGGAAATCCATGCGGGCGGTTTTAACCTGTTGAAGTCGGAGAACTTACGGAGAATTATTTAGGTCACGAGGACATTTTTATTTTTCATAAAGAAAGCTAATTTTGCCGCCCATCTTTTTTATTCTTTGATTTAGCCAAAGTGTTTTCTTAATTTGAAGGGGAAAAAAAAAAAATTCAGTACCTTCAGAAGAAAGAAATGAATATTTATTGTTGTGTTCGTAAATTATAATTATGGTCATAAGTGATTAGTTGTTTTTTTTTTTGTTTTTTTTTGTTTTTTGTTGTTGTTATTTTTCTTTTGTTGCTGTTTTTTCCTTTTGTTGTTGTTTTGTTTTTGATTTTGTTTGTTTTGTTTTGTTTTTTACTTATTTCTGGGGGGGGGGGTTAATAGTTTCGTTCTATTTTTATTTTCGATTTGTCATTGTGTTGTTTCATAGGGTCCACCTTTAAGCGAGTGTGAATCCTCGTAACCTATAGTTCTTAGAAATACGTAATTATGACAGTATTTTAAAAAAAATGAGTTTATCTGGATGGCTTTGCGGTTTGTTTGTTGTTGTTGTTAATTATTTTTTAATAAAAAATTCTTAATTTTTCTCAAGATTCTTACACGACGACAAACACATTGCTTGAGAGTTATCTAACTTGTTTGCAGGTCCCTAAATATTCTTAAGCAGCGAAAGACAAGCGACGCGCTATTCATGTCTATTTAGGGAAAAATTAATGAGCCTCCACATCTTTTCATTCTTTGAATTCTTTTCTTTTGTTAAATTTTGATTTGAAAAGAAGAGACAAACAAAGCAGTGAAAAAAGAAAAACAAAAGAATTTTCATTCAGCCTTCAAATGAGTAGCGTTATCCTATCAAGAAAGTAGTCAAGTCAGAAATGAATAATCGCCCTCGGGTTAATGGTATCTCTCGGGATGGCCTCCCCTTCCTCGCCACACCTGCTCACTGCTGGGCCGGTTCGATACCAGCGCTCAGTCCAGTTACACGGGGCGGGTTCGATTCCCGTTTATACTCTAATTATGTTCTTGTGGGGTTTGTTTTTGTTTTTTTGTTTTTTCTTTTTGTTTTGTTTTGGTTTTTTTTTTGGGTCGGTGGAAGGGCGGAGTTGATTAATTTATTTCGTTTATTTCTTATAAAATCTATGTTATTGGTTGCGTTCTTTATTGGCTCTATTTTTATTCAATTTGGTCACGATTTCATCTATGTGGAAAAAGCATTTTTAAAACACTTGTAAAGAAGTCATTGAATGCAAAATATTCTGAAATAATGGACACAGAGAAGAGAAAAAAAGAAAACATCAAAATGAAGCTGGGAAAATACTACTTTTTTTGTGTTAACAATGAGCAATATAATAATCTGTTCTGCAGTAAGGCAATGACCTGCTCTCTCTCTCTCTCTCTCTCTCTCTCTCTCTCTCTCTCTCTCTCTCTCTCTCTCTCTCTCTCTCTCTCTCTCTCTCTTTCTCTCTCTCTCCCTCTCTCTCTCTCTCTTTCTTTCTCAGACTCTCTTCCTCTCTCTCCCTCTATCTCTCTTTCTTTCTTTCTCAGACTCTCTTTCTTCCTCTCTCTCCCTCTATCTCTCTTTCTTTCTTTCTCAGACTCTCTCTCTCTTCCTCTCTCTCTCTCTCTCTCTCTCTCTCTCATCTCCTCCTCTCTCTCTCTCTCTCTCTCTCTCTCTCTCTCTCTCTCTCTCTCTCTCTCTCTCTCTCATCTCCTCCTCTCTCTCTCTCTCTCTCTCTTTCTCTCTCTCTCTCTCTCTCTCTCTCTCTCTCTCTCTCTCTCTCTCTCTCTCTCTCTCTCTCTCTCTCTCTCTCTCCTCTCTCTCTCTCTCTCTCTCTCTCTCTCTCTCTCTCTCTCTCTCTCTCTCTCTCTCTCTCTCTCTCTCTCTCTCACTCTCTCTCTCTCTCTCTCTCTCTCTTTCTCTCTCTCTCTCTCTCTCTCTCTCTCTCTCTCTCTCTCTCTCTCTCTCTCTCTCTCTCTCTCTCTCTCTCTCTCATCTCCTCCTCCCTCACTCTACACCCCTAAATTAGCCTTGTGACTCCCCAAACCACGGAGCCCCTCTTTACCCGCTCCCCCAGCGTCCCCTGTTTTGCCCTGAGGCCGTGCTCGTGCCAGAGACAGGGGCGTGTCCACAGGGCGAGGATCTCCACAACTACCCGGGCTAGTTACACTTCAGGGGCTTCTCGATGGCTCTAATTACCCCGGCTATCGACGTTTCTTGGTTTTGGGGGGAGGGGGGGGGGGGTCAACTACCTCATACTAGCCAGCACAACTGTCCGATTCCGGGTTTGATTTCTTTACTTTAGGAAGGAATCGAGTCGCATGTGTCATGTGCATCTTATATCCCGATAAAGGAATTTGGAATTGGAAACGCATTCTTTGGTAATTTTAATTATAAATATACATATTTTCCCACAGCGAATCTCAAGGTTTGGCTTATTTTCAATGTTTAAACACGAAACCCTAGCTATGTTGAAAATAAGGCTTGATTTAGCCGAATCTAAACAACCGAATATTTTCTATACCAAATAATTTACATTCGATTCCAACCTAAGCTCTCTCCTTTGATCCGCAAGTTTCGCCTGAGGATGGTCAAGGCTGACATTTGACCCATGACCTTCCATTGCCATATCATTAACCTGTAGGATTCACAGGACGCCCCGGACCAGCGGTTCCCAAACTTTGCCCCCGGGCGAAACATCAACTACAGCGGTCCTCTGTTATCGTGCCGATATTAATCATATTCAGGCTGTGTTTTATTTTTTGTTTTGTTTTTTTTTAATTGTTATCATCATAATTATTATTATTATTTTGTTATCAAGGTAATTATCACTTGTTTAGGGTTATGAAGTTCTTTCTTCCTGTCTATTTTCTCCTTGGTTCCGGCATGCGATCTTGACGCTGGTTTTAGAGGTGTGAAGTGTGTGGGTGTTCGGATCTATGTCAGAGGCCCACTGTGCTCACAGGCTGCACTGGCTTCCTGTAGATGGAAGCCTTTCTCTCTCTAGTTAAATAGAAGCAAACAAAGAGAACACCCAGTCAACCACCAACGGTGAGCTCAGAGCTTCCGTCTCAATGTTACAGCACTTTTCAGTATTGTTTAAAACTTTGTTGGTACATATAATAGTGGAGAGAGAAATCGTGGGGTCTTGAAATGAAAGTAGGCTTCTATATTTTATTTCGCTTTCTTTTTTTTTTCTTTTTATTAATTTTTGATCGTTTGATATATCTCATCTCAACAAAGACAGTGATCTCAGACACTGTTTGCATATCCAACCCGCTCCCGTCGGGCAAGGCGAAACTGGAAAGCTGAGGACTCAAACTCACCACCTACATTCTGAGGCGCGAACCCATGAAGGGAGTCCCAGCGGATATCTCGATCTTTCATCATGGCTGCCTATTACATCACATCCGGTGATTAAGGCACCATAAATCCTTTCCGAGTCAGTTCTGTTCTTGTCTTGTACATGCACATAATGCCACAACAGCGCACCCTAGAGCACTTGTTATGAACGCGCAGGAGCACAACAAGTCCACTGTTATCCCCAGAGTCGGGAATCTCTGGACTTTTCATACCTCTAGCCTATGTACTCGAAGATAGTTTGGTTAGGCGATTTCAGTCTAATCCTCAAATTTCAAAGCTCAAAAGAGGAACGTTTTCGCCTTACAACATTCGCACGGCATGACGTCCCGACGTCCACAATGCCGTCACGCCATGCTCAAATAGAAGACATGCAAGTGATTGTGTTTTATCCTCGCACGGCATGACGTCCCGACGTCCACAATGCCGTTACGCCATGCTCAAATAGAAGACATGCAAGTGATTGTAGTTTATCCTGGAGAGCCTTTTGTAAAAGATTAATTACCGGATTTGCATTTTGATGCGGACATATAAAAAGCGAATGGGAAGGTATAAACCTTGGTTTTTAAGACTTGGTCTTGTCTGGTTCATTGTCAAAAGGTGTGTGACAAATGGCGTGCTGGATTTTTAGCATGTGTAATGGTCACACTTCATAATTCATTGAAGGTATTTGGATCGGTTTTCTCAATCTTAAGCACTAAGCAACCTTCTCACTATTCGGCCGTACTGCTCCAACAAAACTTGAGATATCTTGTCTTTCAATGAGTCCAAAAGATTACGTATACTGTTTCTCAGTCTTTTGGATTCCTAACTCTCTCTCTCTCTCTCTCTCTCTCTCTCTCTCTCTCTCTCTCTCTCTCTCTCTCTCTCCCTATCTCTCTCTGTCTCTCTGTCTCTCTCTCTTTCTCTCTCTCACTCTCTCTCACTCTCTTTTGCTCTCTGTTACTCCCCCATATTCTCTCTCTGCCCATGTCTCTCTCTCACTTTATCTCTTGTGCTCTCTTTCTCGCCCTCTTTCTCTGTCTCTGTCTCTTTCTCCTTCCCTCCGTTTCTCTCCTTTTCTCCCTTCATGCTCTTTATGTCTTTTACCAGATTTAAACCTGTAGATCTTAAAACCAGACATGCATCTTGCGACACCTGCTTCCATTTTCACCTAGTGCGCATGCCTTACTAGACAAACCAGACTTCCTGCAGAGCTGTCTTCCACAAAGTGTTGACACTCTTGTTCTCCAGACAAGCATGCGGCCATGCATCCACCCTCTGCCTTCTAACCAAGAATCCATAAAAATTCCGCTGTAAAACTTCTAATTCTCCACCACATGAAAATTCCGCTGTAAAACTTCTAATTCTCCATCACATGAAAATTTAGTTCTATCGGCCCGAGGTTATGAAAGGGTAAATTGTAAATTATAAATTGTAATAGCTTTTCTACACCACAATCTTTTTCGAAATATTCATGAGGCTCCTTGCCCCTCCCTTCTACCCACCAAAAAAATCAAATCATAATTATATTATATCGATTCAAAGAAAAACTAAAATCATTTTATCGTAAAAATTAAAGCTCTTCTATATTATTCAAAGAAGCTTTCAGTGAAAGTCAAGGGTTTCCATTGTGGAGGTCTGCGCTCTGTAATTCCATGTTCCTGGGCTAATCCAAATCACTGCCTCAGAAACACCAGCCCTAGGTCTAACCAAAGTGGCAAGAACCAATTTAATCGGCTTACACAGACAAGCTGTGACTATAGAGAAGAAAAAATCTCAGTCTATCGGATATTTGAGCGGATCACCTTTTATGAAGTCATCAGTCAAGGTCAAGTTAAAGTCGCAATTGGCAGGTATTTTAGACAATATCTAAATAGGTTCAAAAACTAGAAAACGCTATTCTGGCTGGTTAGTGACTTGTAAGGTATTTGAGACTGAGGTTAGCACAAGCGCTTGACTGCTTGTAATTATCGCCTTAATACCGGGAATTACCGATATATCTGAAGCACGCACGGAAGAATTTCTAGTGTGTTGTGCGACCCCCTTAGTTACATGGCAATACACGTAAAATCATATGCGAACAAACACAACAAGAGAGCGTTGTCCTACATGACTTTGGATTTCCTAGATATCCTTATTCAATGAGGTATTGAGGGCTATGTAGGTGTCACTTTTTGTTAGACTGTCGGTATTGTAACCAATTGACAGGATTGGATTTCGGATCAGTCTTGGACTAACTCTTTTAGTCTTTTTTGACTTATGATAATCTACCGTTTCTTATACTTGGTCTTGTTGTTGTTGTTGTTGTTTTTTTTCTTCTTCTTCTTCTTCTTCTTCTTCTTCTTCTTCTTCTTCTTCTTCTTCTTCTTCTTCTTCTTCTTCTTCTTCTCCTCCTCCTCCTCCTCCTCCTCTTCCATTTCTTCTTCCTCATCCTTTCAAATTGCTTTGCTTCGTTCTTGTCGCTGTCTTTCAAACTAAACACATCTGTATACAACATAATTATGACATCTTCTTTATCTCTTACTCTTTCCTTTCCTTCTCTCGCATCCGTTATCTCATCTTACACATCGCTCCACTCTCCCCTCTCTTTTGTTTTCTTGTCCTTATCTCCATTCTCTTTATACTCATTTGTCCCCTTCCCTGTCCCACACCTAAGTCCTCACACTCTGTCGACAACAATACACCTCCACATCCACACAGCCCGATCTCAACAACTCTCTCAGATAGCAGCCCCCTGCTGGGCTCTTTTGTGGAAGTCAACACGGAGGCCCAGCGGGAAAACCCGATTCTTTCTGGCCGTGCCGACGCCTCGCCAAACCAAGATATGGTGGGCCACGGCAGGTCACAGTCTCAGACCTGTCCTAGAGGTTGACTCTTAGACCTGGGACATGCTGTGATTCCCAGCAGTTCCTGGCGCGCACACACCAGGCTAATCACTGGATGGTGTTCAGAGACGCTCAGACCTGTCCTAGAGGTTGACTCTTAGACCTGGGACATGCTGTGTTTACCAGCAGCTCCTGGCACGCAAACACCAGGCTAATCACTGGATGGTGTTCAGAGACGCTCAGTCCTGGATTTGTCAGTCAGACAGCCAGGCTGTCTTAAACAGCAAGACTGGAACAGCTGTAGAAATAATAAACACAGTAGCAGCCAGACAATGACAGAGGAGGCACAAACTGTTAGATCTAGGCACCGGTTTACAGATGCACCAGTGACTGACAAGTGTTATCGTAGAATCAACAAAGGATGCAACCACTAACCTAGTTAGAGAAGTAGAAACAAATAAACAAAAGACAGAACGGGGATCGAACCCGCTTCATACAAGGCCCCCACCGTTCCCAAGCCAGTTCAGCGAGGTAGCCATGTCGATCATCCAGCTATCAAAGAGGGGGGGGGGGGGTCAACCAACGGCTGATGCCTTAAACTAAAGTCACAGACAGAGGTGTCAAAAACTGTTGGTGTTTAGATGAGAGGTACTGGAATACACAAACACCACACGCCCACTTATTCAAAGTTTAAAGTGAATATGGGTCAATAAATAAAGACGTCTGCGGAAAGAAGATCTATCTGGTTTTGTTGTTTGAGAAGAAGGAAGAATACCCCTAGAGCTGAAACAGTCAAACAAACGCAGTTCTTCAAAGCTTCTGTTATGGGGGAACGCGTCCGACGGCTGGGAAGAAATTGTCAGAAGTTACCATTTTGGTTTATTTGTGTTGCTTTTTCTAATAGTAGCGGACGTCAATCCAGTGGACTGCAGTTATATCCGATAATCTAAGGTATATTGAGGCAAAACTGTCTTTAATGTTTTAGTAGCACACATAATTTTGAATTGTTTCAAAAATTAAATAAAGGAAATCGACTCAGTCTGTTCTTTTCCAATCTGTTTTTAGATCCTTTTCTACGCACATTAGAAAGCTGTGAATATTCACATACAGTGCATAAAAGTGCACTGCCTTGCGAAAATTCTTCGCCGCGCAGTTATTTAAACTTACATGATAATGTAGGTTTGAAAACGAAATCTGGAAATAGATTTTGTTTTTTACAAAATTAGTTAACTTTTTCTATTGCCGTACTTTTTTCCGGGATTTTCCGCTATTTGGTTTTAGAAACCAAGATGGTGTTTTCTTTTTCCTTTCCATCTGCACTATAATTCTATTTCTACATTGTATAAAACTAGCCTATTTTTTTATCTTTTTCTTCTCATTTCGGTCGTCTCTTTCTTCCCTTGTATCTCTTTAGGCTCATTTTCTCTTCGTTAACAAATTCACCAAATTTAATTATTTTAAGAAATGAAAAAAAAATTCAATTCTTTCTATCTCTATCTATCTATCTGCTTATCTATCTATCTAGCTAGCTAGCTAGCTAGCTAGCTATCTGTCTGTCTAGCTATCTATCATCTATCTATCTATCTATCTATCTGTCTGACTATCTATCTGTATACCTCTCCATCTATCTATTTATTTATCTATCTATCTAACTATCTATCTATCGATCTATCTATCTATCTATCTATATACCTCTCCATCTATCTCTTTACCTATCCTGCAAATCACCTTTGTCAATAATCTAAAGCTCATTTCCGTTTCTCCTCCTTCTTTTTCTCACTCACTTTACCTCTATGAAGATCTGAGCCAGCCACCCCCAGCTAAACAGACAAACGTCCAAACCGTGTCTGTCAGCCTACTGAGCGATACTCTTCCGATGTTTTCTGATGGCAATCCATCACTGTGGGGTCAGATTCTGGGCTCCATGGTCAGCAGCTGAAGTCTCCAGGTCAAGCTATAGCTTCTCGTGTTTCTCTCGCCACAGATCATCCCTGGGTAGTGAAGATGAAGACCACACGTCGGGCCAGCATCAGACCAAGACCAGTCGACTCTTGTTGCTTAAAAAAAAAAAAGTTTTTTAATCTTGTGCTATTGAGATTATAGGACAAAACTATACGTATTTCCAAAGAACAAAGCTATCGAGGTCATTGCAATTAGAAAAACAGTATACGTATTTCCAAAGAACAAAGCTATCGAGGTCATTTCAATTAGAAAAACAGTATACGTATTTCCAAAGAACAAAGCTATCGAGGTCATTTCAATTAGAAAAACAGTATACGTATTTCCAAAAGGACAAAGCTATTATAAAATTATAATAGACAAAACTATATCGTAACCTTTAAAATTATGCTTTTGTCACAGTTATACCTACAACTTTTTTTCCTTGTTATCCTTAGGAGTTATACTCTCCTTGTAAGCTTTCACGGGAAATTTTCGGGAACCAAATGTGTGACAGTCCTCAGACATTAAGTGTAAACAAGGCTTGACGTTTCTGACATTCAGTTCCAACACATTCTAAGCTGAACTTTAGCGCATTCTTGTGGTCAGTTGCGATTTCAAATCGGGAATTTCAGACTAATCCAAACGATTTAAGGAGATTTTCCAAGTGTGTCTTTGGTGCGCGCCCTTATCGGTAGATTGTGTTTCCCCGTGCTGACAGCGAAGTGAGCGATCTGGATAGTAATTTGTGATACTTTGTGGTTTGTTGTTTTGGGTTTGTTTTTTTTTTTTTTTGTTTTTTTTTTGTTCTTTAATCTCTATTCCGTTTTAGTCTTCCTGTTTATTTGACTAATCCTATTTTTCAAATAATCTGTCTGTTTATTTAGACCTCTAATTATTTCTCACTACTATTCGCACTATTTCTTTATCTATCTCTATCTTTATTACTAACTGGTTCCTTTAATTTTTTTTCTTTATTTATCTCTTCTCTCCTCACTCCCCCCTCTCTCTCTCACTCTCTCTCTCTCTCTCTCTCTCTCTCTCTCTCTCTCTCTCTCTTTCTCTCTCTCTCTTTCTGACCTCTTGGCCCTCTTAGAGAAGACTACACTAACACATATCAAGTTTTGAGGTAATTTTTTTAAAAGGAAGACCAATGGAGTTAAGTTCTCTTGACGAAACGGTTGTGATTCCAACAGAACCAAAATTTAAAGTTCCAAGCTTGGTGTTTACATTTAACTATAAATATGAGAGCCACAACCCCTAAACACTCTAGAGATAGAGAGAGATGAGAGACAGACAGACAGACAGACAGACAGACAGAGAGGGACAAAGAGGCAGACAGATAGATAGAGATACAGAGAGGGGGATAAAGAAACAGACAGGCAGATAGATGGAGAGAGATAAAGGATAGAGAGACAGACAGACAGACCGAGACAGAGAAATACAGAGAGAGACAGACAGACAGACAAACAGAGAGACAGAAAGATAGAGACAGAGATAGACAGACAGACATAGATACAGAGACAGACAGACGGACAGACAGACAGGCAGACAGACAGAGAGACAAGTGTCCAGCGCTTGACCATAGTCCACACCACGGGATGAGCTTGGCCATAAGATAATCTCCCAGTCCACTCAGCACACCCCGGGTGTTATCACCTAAGATAATCTCCCAGTCCACTCGGCACACCCCGGGTGTTATCACCTAAGATAATCTCCCAGTCCACTCGGCACACCCCGGGTGTTATCACCTAAGATAATCTCCCAGTCCACTCGGCACACCCCGGGTGTTATCACCTAAGATAATCTCCCAGTCCACTCAGCACACCCCGGGTGTTATCACCTAAGATAATCTCCCAGTCCACTCGGCACACCCCGGGTGTTATCACCTAAGATAATCTCCCAGTCCACTCGGCACACCCCGGGTGTTATCACCTAAGATAATCTCCCAGTCCACTCGGCACACCCCGGGTGTTATCACCTAAGATAATCTCCCAGTCCACTCAGCACACCCCGGGTGTTATCACCTAAGATAATCTCCCAGTCCACTCAGCACACCCCGGGTGTTATCACCTAAGATAATCTCCCAGTGATAATCTCCCAGTCCACTCAGCACACCCCGGGTGTTATCACCTAAGATAATCTCCCAGTCCACTCAGCACACCCCGGGTGTTATCACCTAAGATAATCTCCCAGTGATAATCTCCCAGTCCACTCAGCACACCCCGGGTGTTATCACCTAAGATAATCTCCCAGTCCACTCAGCACACCCCGGGTGTTATCACCTAAGATAATCTCCCAGTGATAATCTCCCAGTCCACTCAGCACACCCCGGGTGTTATCACCTAAGATAATCTCCCAGTGATAATCTCCCAGTCCACTCAGCACACCCCGGGTGTTATCACCTAAGATAATCTCCCAGTGCTAATCTCCCAGTCCACTCAGCACACCCCGGGTGTTATCACCTAAGATAATCTCCCAGTCCACTCAGCACACCCCGGGTGTTATCAGCTAAGATAATGTCCCAGTCCACTCAGCACACCCCGGGTGTTATCACCTAAGATAATCTCCCAGTCCACTCGGCACACCCCGGGTGTTATCTCCTAAGATAATCTCCCAGTCCACTCGGCACACCCCGGGTGTTATCTCCTAAGATAATCTCCCAGTCCACTCGGCACACCCCGGGTGTTATCACCTAAGATAATCTCCCAGTCCACTCGGCACACCCCGGGTGTTATCACCTAAGATAATCTCCCAGTCCACTCAGCACACCCCGGGTGTTATCACCTTAGACCAGATCTGCCAACCAAATACCCAGACCACAGAAAGGAATTTCGATCTTTCATATTTTTCAGTAGCATAAGTTTCTGGGCTGGGATTCTCATTGCCGGGTCTCATTCGTGTTAGCCTCTCTAATTTTAAAAACAAGGTTAAGTCAGTCGTTAAAAAAAATAACGGGTTTTGCCAGTGCATCCTTTACAGATGATGTAAAAATATGGATTTTCCAATAAACGAACACTAAGATAAAAGAGCTTAGTGTGCGAATAGCCTTGACCTTTGTTAGTCTTGACATGGAGGACGCCATGATTATTGCGCACCATGAACATCGTGATCGAGATTTAGGCAGACGATGGTTTTGGTTGAGACGTCATGTGGAAACCATGAAAGACCGCTCTACTGGGATCTCTTTGGTTACCCAAAACTCCTTAGTTTGGTTGTGTAAAGCTGAGACTTTGTCATGTAAGGCAGAAAGTTACTTGCTCTCCACACAAGCTAAACAAGAAAATAAGCTGTTTTCATTATGGTAATTATGCTTTGTTCTTCTTGTCTCAAGCGGGAGCCTGTTTCAGGAGTTCAAATTAGTTTCTGTATGCCTAACAAGATGCCTGGTTTTCATAGATATTTTTTTAGACTTTTCCGTGGTTAGCGCTGTAGCATTACTGAATCACTCATTCCCCCCACCACACCCCCACCGAAATGACGTCATAGTCTCCTACTTGGACTTCCTTAGACGTTTCGTTCAGGCTCAGCGAATTTTCCGTTTACAATTTGATACCAGTTTATGATTAAGGGAGTAGTTTATGCTGACAAAGCGAAATGATAGCCCCTGTATTTGGTGAGTCAACTTCCATTATATCCGGTATCTGAGACAGTATAATGCTCTTAGCGGAGACGTTACTCATCA
Organism: Elysia crispata; assembly: GCA_033675545.1. Classification (NCBI taxonomy): domain Eukaryota; kingdom Metazoa; phylum Mollusca; class Gastropoda; family Plakobranchidae; genus Elysia; species Elysia crispata. The sequence goes on from JAWDGP010005592.1 coordinate 175,488, forward strand.
AAGTATCAACACGATGTGACCCTTGTCCTTGACCCACAGCCTTAAATGCGACCCACCTTTTGACAGGAAGCTAACAGTTCAACGTAGAATTGTAACTCACGGGTTTAAACCGGCAGCCGGTTATGACAAATCCGCAAAGCAACAAATAACAATATCCGCACATTCCAAAGTTTCCAACTTTTCGGATTTCCTAGGAAACCTTTCCACCGCGTTCCGTAGGCCAACGATAACAAGGAGAGAAGAATTTCGTGTATGAGAGTTTAAAAGAAATGGCCAAACTTTTGGCTTCTGTAGCAGACGATGAGCTTAGCCAGACGGGAGCCCTGATGAGCCCCTGATGAGGCCCTAGTGAACCCGCTGATCCAGTTGTATAGATTTTGTCCGCGAAAGTAAGCTACATCCACCATTGATCTTGGGAGGTTAGAAACGTTAGATAATAGTGCTTGAGCTATTGCCAAGCAAGATACCAAAGTTGCCGTGCCTCTATGTTTTTGATAATTGTCTCTGGGTGCGAAAAAAGTGTTTCGCTTATAAATAACGTTTTGCTATAATTAGATATTGAAATAGACAGTTTATTACAAGCTAATTTAACGGATGTTCAAACGCTATCTCGAAATATGCTTTACCTCTGAGGTGTTTTTGCTATTCATGGTCTCTGAGGAAGTAAGAACCGATATTACACCTATCAAACAAATTGCTCTATTTAGACGTTAGGACAGTTTATTGTAATTTATTTAGGGAGGATAAAAAATTATAGCCAAACGCTTCGTCGGTATTAACATTTCCTCAGACAGCGTCAAGAAAACAACCCGAATTAGTTGACTTAAGTCTGGTGTTAAGTTGTTTCTCTCTCCCTGTCTCTCTCTCTCTCTCTCTCTGTCTCTCTCTCTCTCTCTCTCTCTCTCTCTCTCTCTCTCTCTCTCTCTCTATCTATCTATCTATCTATCTATCTATCTATGTTTCTATCTATCTATCTCTCTCTCTCCCTCCCTCTCTCTCTCACTCTCTCTCTCTCCCTTTGTCTCTCTCCCTACCTCCCTCTCTCTCACTCTCTCTCATTTTCTATCTTTCTCTCTCTCTCCCTCTCTCTCATTCTCTCTCTTTCTCTCTCTTTCATTCTCCCACCCCCTCTCCCTCCCCCCTCTTTCTCTCTCTCCTCTCTAGCCCTGGTAAGGATGAGTTAGGAAATCAATCTCCTCCCTTTAAACTCCAGCCTTCATCATAATTATAATCTGGCCAATCAGATTTCTCATCAACAGAGTTGCTTTTACTCTCACTTTAACAATGATTTAATTCAATTCTGCTTTCATTCACGGTTTATTATTTTTGTGTTTGGCACTATTGTCACTCGATGATTACTTGTTCTATTTTCTTTTATAAATTCTTTGAGTGATTTAACTATTTTATCTTTCTCTCTACCCCATTATCTCTCT
>JAWDGP010005593.1:0-35000 GCA_033675545.1 Elysia crispata
TGCAGGAAGACAAACCACCATGTTGATTAAAAACCACAACAACCTTTTATTCACCTTTCAAAAACAAGAGCTCAATACACATGTGACATAATCACTGTTGATCTAAACTATGCAAGGGAAGTAAATATGACCGTTCTAGTTGGCTTTACATTATAACTGGTTATTTCCCTTATTACATCTCCCCCTTTCCTTGGAGTTAAACCATAGAACAAGATTTTTAAATTTGCTCCTTTACTTGTGATTAGTTTACATGATATTGAATTACAGATGATTGATAAACTTAAACTTTCTTAAAACTTCCTTATAAAACTCATAAAATGTTTCTTATAATATCTTAACTCGGATAACCATACTCCCATGATGGACATAATATTTCAAGCTTATAATTACCATATTTATTACATGTCTTATCAATACTTGATGATGAGCAGATGACAAATATTTAAAACGAAAGTTTGAACTCATAAACCATTAGATCTATAAAGTTAACTTTACAAAGTTGTACAAAACTGATCATAATAACCATAAGAAAATAACTGAGGCTCTGAAATAAAAGTAAAATTAAGGTCCATAGTTCTGGCTCTTGACATCATAAGACTTGTCTTGAAAATGTTCACCTGGAACAAGTGCTAATGGTTATTGTTCATTAATAATCACACTGTATGTTTTGTTAGAGAGTAACTGTAAATTTTTTAAAGTAATTTATCTTTACTCTCCTCTCCTTCCTCTTGTTGAGCATTATTATGGCTCACCCTATAAAAAAAAAATAGACGATGAAACGATTGACATGGCGTTGAAGATCCTAATGATCTAAAAAAAATAAAGGCGACAAGACGTAACGAGCATTGTCTTGTTTTTACGTCGGGGCCTTTGATCCAGAGAGCCCATCGAAGAACGAACGAAATAAAATGACGTGCTCGATTTTTGACTGGGGTTGCAGTCAATTCATTATATAATCTTGAAATTTTACTGGCAACTTTCTGGATCTGGATGGTTTCTGATTTCCACTAGCTTCCACATGTTCAGGCACGGACAATCTGGTTGGACTTTGGATAGATTCTGGACGTGGAGAGCCAGTTGTGTCATCCTCTGGGTCCAGTTTGTCGTTGGAATCTTCTTCTGTCAGTAATTCACCAGGAATGGGAGCACGGGGTGATGTCTTGAAGAAGCTGCTGTTTCTTGTTATCGACTTCTCGTTCCTCCTGGCTGTGAGCATTGAGCCTTTCCTGTGAGTGACTGTGTATGGAGTAGGCTCATAGGGAGTTGCAGGTTTTATCTTCCTTGTGTCTTTCACCAGGACGTGTTCACCAACTTTGATGCTTGAAGGCTTCACAAAACTCTTTATGTCAGCGTGTTCCTTCATTCTAGACTTTGCTGACGCATCATTGTGTCGAATTTATAACAGAATCTATAGGATGTGGTTGATCTATAGGTGGTTCTGGCAGCTTCGTTCTCAGGTTCCGTCCAAAAAGTGCCTGAGCTGGAGACAGTCCTGTGGAACTGTGAGGAGTTGATCTATATGATAGAAGAAATCTGTAAAAGTTCTTGTTTCCAATTTTTCTGTACCGCCTCTGCTGCCTTGATGCTTTTCTTGACTGTTCTCATGAATCTTTCTGTTTCTGCATTTGCTCGCGGCCATAGAGGGGTGATCTTTCGATGTTTGATGCCCATGTTTGACATGTATGTTTTGAACTCAGAGCTGTTGAATGGCGGTCCATTGTCAGTCTTTACTTGTTCTGGCAGGCCAAATTCAGAAAAAATTCTGTCGAGGCGAGGGATAATTGCTCGCGCTGATGTACTGTAAGAATGTCGACAACAACATACCGAGAATACTCGTCTGTGACAACGAGAAGCTGTTTCCCATTTGGAAGGTGACCAAAGTCTGCGCTGAGCTCTGTCCACGGTTTGCTAGGAAGAACAGACATCTGAAGGGGTTCTCTCGCTGATGTTGGTGTTGCCACTTGACATGCAAGGCAGTTCTTCACGGTTCTTTCCACGGCAGCTGACATTCCGTAGAACCATACTTTCTCTCGCAATAGAGCTAATGTCTTTGTTTGTCCTTGATGTCCACAGTGTGCTAAGTGAACTGCTTGCTCTTGAAGTGAATGAGGAATTACAATTTTTCTTGATTTTAACAATAAACCATCCTGTGTGGTGGTTAATTGATGTGCACATTGTTTGAGTGTCTCAAACATCTTCTGGTGTTCTGAAAGCACTGTTGTTGCATGTTTGTACCACTGTCCAGTTCTTACTGCACTCAATACAGCTTGGAGTGTATTATCTTTGCTTGTTTCCTCTTGCACTTGTTGAAGAGACATAGCTTTTGGTATTGAGTTATCTGTTAAGTACTGGATATACTCTTCTGCTATTTTTTCTTCTCTTGAACTGGCTTGCTGTTGAGCTGGGTGGCGACTCATATAGTCTGCAGGGTTGTCCTTCCCTGGTTTGAAAATTATGTTCATATTGTAGCCTTGGCATCTCATGACCCATCTTTCAACTCTCGCTGGTAGTTGAGCTTTAGGGCGTCCGAACAATGTCACAAGGGGTTTATGATCTGTGTAGATCTTAAATGATGGAGATCCATAGAGATAGATGTGAAAGTGTTCACATGCCCATGTCACAGCAAGGGCCTCTCTCTCTGTCTGGGAATATCTCTGCTCTGTTGGAGTGAGGGCTCTACTTGCAAATTGAACAACTTGTGCAAGTTGATTGTTGATGCTTTGTGTGAGAATCGCTGAGATTCCAACAGGGCTTGCATCTACATAGACTTGAGTTTCTTTGGAGGGGTCAAAATAGGACTGATGTACAGACTCTTGGAGTTTCTCTTTCAGATGCTTAAGCGCTTTTTCATGGTTTTCTTTCCATTCAAAGACTTTGTTTTTCTGTGTCAAATTCCTTCTCTCAGACGTGAGAGTGGCATAGTCTGGAATGAATCTGGAGCCACAGAAATTCATCATTCCCAAAAGACTTCTTACTTCACTGATGTTTTTAGGAGCTTGGATGTTCATAATGTCCTTGAGCTTGTTGGGGCATGGTTTAACGCCTTCCACAGTGAAAATATGTCCTAAAAATTTAATTGATCTCATTCTGAATTGACATTTATTAGGATTGAGAGTCAGGTTCTTTTCCTTTAGTCTCTGAAGAACTTGCTTGAAGTTTTCATCATGCTCTTGTTTTGTTTTGCCATGAACTCATTTGTCAGCACTAAAATTTACAACTCCATTTAATCCATTCAGTGATTGTCTTATGGCTTCTTGAAACATTTCTGCTGCACTATTGACACCAAAGTTTAGTCTTTTGAACCGGTAAAGACCCATGTGTGTTGCAAATGTAGTAATGTATCTGGATTCTTCATCCAATTCTATTTGATTATAACCTTGATTAAGATCAAGTTTGCTGAAGTATGAGGCACCGGCCAGCAATGTTGATAATTCATCGAGCGTTGGCATGTTGTGTCTTTCACGTCGAATGGCAGTGTTGGGTGCCCGCATATCCACACAAACTCTGAGTTCATCTGGATTCTTTGGCTTTGGTACAATGACCAGTGGGGATACCCATGGAGTTGCTCCTGTTGCCTTTTTAATCACGCCTAATTCAATTTCTTTGTCAATGTGCTTCTCTAGCTGTTTACACATGTGAAAGGGTATACGTCTATATCTGTGGGCCACTGGTTGCACTGTATGATCAATGTGGAGTTTGACTTTGTGGTCTTTGAGTTTCCCCAAGCCTTGAAAGATTTCAGGAAAGTCACTTTGGATGTCATCACTCTCAACTTTGTTGACCTTTTGCAGCAGTTGTAGTTCTACACTTGTTTTCCAGTCGATGATTGGTGTTTCTGAAGTTTTAACTACTTCAAAGGTAGCAGGTTCGCTTATTGATTTGTGCTCTATGGTAGCTTGAAACTTGCCCAATACCGTTATTGGCTGGCTTGATGAGAAAGGGTAAATTTTGTTGTTGCAGACTTGAAGTTGGGGCTTACTAGGTAAGTCATTGTATATCTTTTCAGGCAAAATATTCACACCTGCTCCTGAATCAGCAAGGACTTTAGTTTTTCTCTCATTGATGAGGACTTCAAAGATAGGCATGTCCTTACCAATTATGCTTGTCATAAAGACATAGTCATCTTCTGAAGAGGAGTCTTCGTTGATATTGTGTACACGTTGCTTAGTCTTACCCTGCTGGGGGCTTTGTCTTTGCTGCTTGGATTGCATGTTTTTAGACTTGCATACTGTTGCAAAATGATTGGCTTTGCCACAAGAATTGCAGAATTTGTTGAAGGCTGGGCAGTTCTTTTGTCCACCTTCATGAGGCCACTGCCTGCCACAGTTGTTGCATAATTTCAAGTTTTTTTCTAGTGTTGGTTGTGATTTGCGGTTTGCAGCTGGTGTTTTCCATGCACCTGATTGTGGTCTGCTCCTGTGCTGTGTCAACTTCTGAACTGATGAAATTTCTTTTTCAACTTGCTTGGAATGTCTTTGCGTTAGTTCACATGTTCGGGCAAATTGTAGAAAGTCATTGACTGTCATGTTGGGATTGTTAAGTCCCTTTTCCCTCACTTTTCGGGAACGGCAGCCTGTGATCAGTTGCGACTTGATTTCCTCCCCTGGGTTGGTGAACTCACATGACGGTGCCATTTGTCGCAATGATGTGTGAAAATCTTCAATCAACCCTGTAGTCTGATGTAGGTGGCGAAAAGCATAGCGCTGTATCTCTTTCTTAACTTTAGGATTGAAGTGGCGATTTAATGCTGAAACAAGTTTTTCAAAAGGAGACTCATCTGCACCCGGTTGGGTTTCTGAGTCAGGTAGAGATTCAACAATGTCGTTGAGGTCATTCCCAACATATGTAAGAAGCAAGGCTTTTTTTCTTGACTCATCAGTTATGTCATAGGCTACAAATAGGTTGTTTGTTAGCCTTGACACCCACTTGGACCATCTGACAGCTACTTCTTCTGATTTTGCATCAAAAGGTGGATATGAAGGAAGCTGAGCAAAAGTTATGCTTTGTGCATCTATTTATATCAATCTAGATCTAGATTAACAAAGATATTTATTTTACTAGGATGTTAGTAAATGTAGGCAAGTTACCAATTGTATAAGCAATGCAGATGGCAAGAAATGGTGCTGCTGAGAAGAGGGATTTAGATTCTAGATCATTGTTTTCAAACTTTTTATCCTCGTCGCCATTGTCATGCAGGAAGACAAACCACCATGTTGATTAAAAACCACAACAACCTTTTATTCACCTTTCACACACACACACACACACCTATATCTGTCTGTATCTCTTTCGCTCTATTTCCTCTCTCGCTCTCTCTCATTCAGTCTGTCTCTCGCTCTAAGCCTCTACATATCAAGTTTATCTTTGTTCCTGCTCTGAATACCATTATATCTTTTTGTCTTTCACATTCTGTCATTCCTTCTTTTGCTCTTGACGTGTCACTCCAGTGCCGGTATCTAATGCACTGTACCACTGTGTTACCAAATCTCGAAGAGGTGTACATGTGCATCTGAGTTTCAAAGTGTAAATATTTGAATGTATTAGAAATTATGATGACAAGGGACGGACAGTGTGTGTGTGTGTGAGAGAGAGAGACAGAGAGAGAGAGAGAGAGAGGGGGGGGGGGCGGAGGGGTATAAGTTGGATTGAGCTAGAGAGATGAAAGAAGAGAGACGGCCAGATATAGAGCGCACATGGCTAGCACCTATTATCATCTATCTAGCGCCGCCTCCCCCCCCCCTCCCACACCCACACACACTTTTTCCACACACATAGACCTCTGTCTGTCTTTATCTCTTTCGCCCACTCTCTCTCTCTCTCTCTCTCTCTCTCTCTCTCTCTCTCTCTCTCTCTCATTCATTATTTTATCTCTCGCTGTAAGATTCTACGTAGTATGTTTGTTTTTGTTCCTTGGTCGAATTCTACAAAATTATAATCTCTGCCCCTTTCTCTCTCTCTCTCTCTCTCTCTCTCTCTCTCTCTCTCTCTCTCTCTCTCTCTCTCTCTCTCTCTCTCCCTCTCTCTCTCTCTCTCTCTCTCTCTCTTCATTTGCTTCTTCCGACTTGATACAAATAAAAACTCTCCTCTGATGTACGTGTACTTGATGTGTCACTCCAGTGCCGGTATTTAATGTACCGTACGACTGTATTATCAAAGATCGAAAAGGTGTACATGTGCATCTGAGTTTCTAAGTATTTGAATGTATATCCTACATGTACTTAGAAGCTAAATTGAAGAGGAAAGGAGGGAGAGAGAGAGAGAGAGAGAGAGAGAGAGAGAGAGAGAGAGAGAGAGAGAGAGAGAGAGAGAGAGAGAGAGAGAGAGAGAGAGAGAGAGAGAGAGAGAGAGAGAGAGAGAGAGAGAGAGAGAGAGAGAGAGACAGACAGACAGACAGATAGACAGACAGACAGAGCGCACATGGCTAGCACCTCGCAGACCGGCCCATCTGAATAATGTTACGTAACCTATGAACAGGCCTCTTAGACAAATGGTATTGGCTGGGCCACATATATATATATATATCCCCTGCCCGCGCCACCCAGAGCCATGTGACCCGATCCTCGACGATAATAAAACTAAAAGTAGACTCCAGCACAGGGTTGCCAATTTGGCCTTTTGAAGGCCAAATTCGAGAAATTTGGCCTTTTGAAAAACCATTTGGCAGTGACGTAATGCAGTTGGCCGTTTGGCCTTTATTTGGCCTTTTGGCCATTTTGTTTCAATTTCTTCAGATATGCACTATGTATATATATATATATATATATATACTATTGGGGTATTTGATTTATAAAAAATTAATTTGGTGGAAAATAGTGCATATAAATATATATATGTATATATATATATATATATATATATATATATATATATATATATATATATATATATATATATATATATATATATATATATTTGCTATTTGGCGGTTTGCCGAGTATGCACCTGGCAAATTTAAATAAATTCTTTTTATCGCCAAAATCATTAAATAAACTCTTGTTGCCAAGATCTACCAAATTCTACAACAATGCCTAAGTGGAAAGGTTCGTACGATTCTAGTCGAAAATACAAGCAATAAAAAAAATCATTCCAAGGTAAGATCATTTTAATTTACAGCAGTAAATTGTTTTGATAACGTCCTTTGACATTGTAAAGCCAAGTACATATGAGTAAAATGTAACCAATGTTTGAAAATGACATGGTGAATTTTGGCCTTTAAATTTGGCCTTTTCGAAAAAATATTTGGCCGCCATTTGACCTTTTAGGGCTGGTGATTTGACCGTCAAGGGTCAAAAATAGTTGGCAACCAGCAGGCCAGCATTACCACTTGCCGGGACTTAGCACTTGCCATTTGGACAGACAATGACAGTCTGACACAGCGCACTGTTTTAATTTGTTACAAGGCTGTTGCAACGTGAAGATCCTTTAAATTTAAATTTTATTTCATACATATCCATTAAGTCCACTCCGATTGTCTATCTAGCCTCAACTGGGATATATTTCTTATTCCTGAATCGTATTTTTTCAAAAAATGAGGTAAGAAGATTCAGAAATCGCTTGTTTACAGCAAAGCTAAGACATTATATATTCTATCCAGATGAGTCGTTAAGTAAAATAACGCGATCTAGACCTAGATCTAAAAATCTTTTGAGAGACTTCATTTATTTAAAAATTGAATAATATATGATCATGACGAATACTTGGGACTAAACAAGTTAATATTCAAACCGCATTGAACTTTGTTGCAATTCAGTTACAATGCGAATACAATCTTTAGAATTTAAATGAGTTTATTTGCGCAGAATTTTAATCGTGTTTTATATGAAAATGAAAATATGAAATATGAAAATGCACTTTATAGAGATATGGCCCGTTCAAACAAACAGGTTGGGAAGACAACTTCATTGAAGAAATGCAAACTTCACAAAAATAGAGACTTATCCGCCAGGGCCATACTTTACGACAATGAAGAGAAGCGGGGAAGACTACTAGATCTAGTACCCTACTACAACTAAAGCAAATTTTGCAACAATAACAGATACACCTCCTCCAGAGCCACTCTTACTACAGTTATAAAATATGTATTGATGTACATGAATAAAAACCTTGAGAAACTCAAAGATGAAGAGAGAAATTTTCATGCATTGCACAGTTTTGCTATTTAATTTTTCTGTTTGAGAAAGGTGTAAACTGGTTTTTTTTTATACCGTATCCTCACTTCTATCTCTCTTGTCTCTCTGCCTCTCTCTCCCTTCTCCCCTTCTACTCATACTTGCCTGAGCTACTGAGAAATGAAAAAAAATAATCTTTAAATTTGCCTGCTTTAAAATGATCCTTTGCCTGCTATATATTTTATTTCAGAGCCTCAAAAATAAAATTCTTTTTGAATCCTCACATAACAGGAGTATAGATTATGTATGCCAATTCTAAAAACTAATGATCAATTAAAAAATATATTTATTCAAAAGCTTGTCCTCTTTTTTGGTGCGATTTCAAGTCAAACTATTAGTTGAAATCCTAAAGTGTGTTATAATTGCTGATAAATTTGTTTTCTTCATTTTAGGGTTCTGATGTCAACCTTCATGTTTGTGACATTGGTGAAATTCACTGGAAACAAGAGCTTTTGTCAGAAAGGAACGTATATGGAAGTTCAGACCAATGGCCAGTTCACATGCAACCCTTGCCCGAAAGGGACATTCAATGACGAAAACGAACATGACAAAACGTCATGTAAACCATGTCTAGAAGTATCTAATAGCAACCCGAATTATAAAGTCAAGTTGGAATGTACCCCAGAACACAATGCTGATATAGAGTGTGTGCAAGGTTTCTACCGTGTCTGGCACTTCCCGAATGATCCCTGTAGAATCTGCAAAAATTGTTCCCTATTGGGGTATTTTGTTGATAAACCATGCACTGCCAATAACAACACAGTTTGTTGCCCAGAGAAGGGTAAAGAATGTGCAACATCAACAAAGCCGCCACCAAGAAAAACTCCTAAACACAATTTAAGAGTTCAGTGCAATGGCAAGGTCTTAAAAGCTAATCTTGACACCATTAGGGATTCTAATGGCTGCCTGCAGGGAGAATTTTATGTGTGTGATGCTCACAATGGATCTGTATTTTGCAGTTCCTGTCCTAGAGGAACATTCATGAATCATTGCCTCCATTTTGAGAAGTCATGCATGCAGTGTACCCCAAGGCCAGAAAATTCAGACATCCTTCAAAACTGCACCAGGGTCAACGATGGGCAATACCAAGATCGCAAGAAGGATAGCAATATATGTATATATATTATTATTGTTCTTGCTTGTCTCATTGCTTGTCTCATTGCTTGTCTCATTGCTGTAATATGCTTTATGTGTTGTAAATACAAAATGTGTTGTAAATACAAAGCAAGGAAAGAAAAGCCAAAGGATGAGTGTGATGTGACGCTGATGAATATTCTTCCAATGTAACAATGATTTGATGTTGGATAATTAGCAAATTTAAGAGTTTTCCAGTCTCAAATATAGCCTGACTTAACTGGGATCTGCGTACCCAGTAGTACCAGCCTGATGGTTGATGGGATTGATTGTGTTCATCACCTTCCAAGCAAATGATCAAAGATGTGTGCTATTTATGCAAATGACAAGCTGAGAGAATCTATATCTCAGTCATATCAAGTGAGGATAGATGATTACATATTTCAGCACTTTTATGTTTGCAATGGTATCTAAAATATTTTTACAATTTTAGGGGCCATAAATTAGTTTTTCACTCTTGTTCATTCTTATAGATGAAGTCTGCAATAAAAATGGATGGCACAGTCTTGCAAATGACTAAACATGTAATCCTCATAGTAGCAGAGAGATACAGTTGGAAGTTAACTGTTGTAACAGTTGTAACCCCTTGAATCACAGGTTTGCAAAACTTATCTCCACGACACAAAATTAAAAAGATGAAGATGTCAGAGTACTGTTATAGCAGAGATCATCAAAAGCGTCTTATACAAGGCGACTGACTGTCTTACAAGAAGAGAGGGTGAAGTAGGAGCTGGCAAGAAGAGGGGGAGAGGTTCTATGGTAGGTCCAGTGTCAAAATATCGAATTAAAATCATATACTGGTACAGAGACAGGCGCTCTGGTAGTGCAGAATGTATAATGACAGTGAAAGGGAGAGGGATGGAGGAAGAGGAGGAGATTGCTGTCAGTGATGACCATGCACAGCACTTTGCTGACTGACTTGAGGCATTTCGGTTGGCTGCTGAGTATATCAGTATAGGACTAACAATTTTAACTGGTCTTCGTCCTTATAGTTATTTTAACAGCTCCGCGTACCTTCAGAAAGATTGTGGTTGCTGTTATATCAGTTAACTTTTGCTATCGTTTAATAGGAGAAAAAAAAAGGCGAGGGAAAAGTGCCGTTATAGCCCTTGCTGTTATATATGGACTGGACTGTATCTTTTGTAAGTAATTGACAACTTGCTGTATTCTTGATATCTCAAAAGGTCATGTCAATTTTTTAATTTAAGGCTTTTTTTCATTTTGTATTTTTATACATAAAATGTATGTTTCTAGTAACTGTAAGCATCCTAAGGATGGATTAACATTATTCTAAAGATAGTTGAGCATCTCATTTTGGAAAGAAAGCTATATTTTTCCAATATTGTCATATACTTAGACGTAATGATGACACAAATTTTGCCATATTTCATAATTTTGTTTTATGAATTATGTCCCTACTTGATTTTCAAAAGATAAATTGAGTTAAATACTGTCTAAATGATAAACTAAAAAGTGAAAATTAAAATACTTTTGTAGGGAAAGGAAACTTTGTGTCACGGTTAGTGATACCTCAAAGTCAATCATTGCCTTAGAAGTTTTTTTTTTTTTTTCAACAGTCATATTAATTCATTAATAAATGCTCATTTTGAGTATGTATTGTCAATATCTAAACATTCACATCAAAATCAAACGAAATTCTTATTTGAAACATATAATAAAAAAAAACAACCAAACACAATTTTGTTCTCAGACACATTGATGACATGAATTGTGTCATCATTACATCTAAGTACTAACCAAGACAAAATAACTATTACAAGCACCAAAAGGAGAAAAACCTATCTATATTACAGTATTTGTGACATGGATCTAGGCTCTATATCTAGATCTAGTAGATGCATTGATCTAAACTGCCTCATACACATTCAAACTAGGTATTATCCAAAATAAAAGCTCTCTGAACTTTAATCGCAATGACACAGTCATGAAATACTGAGAAACAGACCTTTATTTTCAGTTCAGTTGACATAAAATTATGCCAATGTACTTCTAAAGTAAAGTTTGTTGATTGGCAATGCTGGTGAATCAGATTGGATTAATTCTCACATCAGGTTGAGGTTTATGAAAGGCTTTTATTTCAATGAGCCTTGATGACACAATGCAATACGTCTAAGTAGAGACATAAAATATGTTTTTCATTGCAAAACAGTGATGAATAAAGAATTACGTTCTTTAATCATTTCTTTTGTAAGACCAGTTACCATTTTACTCTGAAAATGAACTGGACAAAAGCTGAAGGTCAAAGAAAATCACCGCCCAAAAATGTGACAAAAATCCACAAGAAAAACTGTGTTTTTCCGTTTTGAACTTCTCATAAATTTTACAAGACACGCATGAACAACCTGATATTGTTGAAAATATCTATTTATTAATACATGTATTGTGTGTGCAAAATGTAGAACTTAAAAAATGTAGACTTAAAGCTGTGTTTTCTTTTTAAAATCCTATATGTTGTGACTATGGTTGTAAAAAGTACCTTTTGAAATGCATGCTTGGTCAACCAACATATCATAAATTGAAGTGACCAGGCGAACTTTAAGAATATTCAGTTGGGATCTTATTTATTACAGATTTAATTTAGGTCTCCATACAGCATTGCTTAGAATTGCAGTATTTATACTATCAATAGTCATGACTGTGTGCCTTGGCAATCTGAGCTTTTAATCTACAGCTTAGATTGAATTTTTTTTACCAGCAACAAGGAACCTAAGTAATAAGGAAGAAAAAAAGACTTTTGTATGAACCATTGAAAGAAACACAACAAGAAAGTCCATGCTGGCATGAGACTTTCTTAGGCATGCCCTAAGAGATAGATAGGAATAGAATTTAGAAAAAAAAAAATCAGTCTAGCTTCTTGCTGATTTAAGAACAGGATTTTAGAGAATAGAAAGTCAGCATTACTGAGTAGTAAGAAAAGAATAAGCTTTACGTACTGGTAATTTCAATGAGAAACATATTTTCATTTTCAGCATTAGGTGCCGCAATGAATGTCAAGTATTTTTTAGGGAAGAAGGAAAAATACACCAAGCACTGATTATACCCTCTCTGGTGATGTGGAATTCATTTAAGGTTAACCGGCTAAATATTTTAAGAAATTTTTATTTCCTTCCGACCCATTCTGTTTTTCTTTAAAATTGTGTAATGGTTTCAAGTCAACAAAGGACTCTGGTATTACTATGAGTGTTGCTGTTTTTGTTTTTGTATTTTTTTCAAATACGAGACTCCATTCTGTAAACCCTTTCCTGACACCTGGTCCTACTGCTTAGTCTTTTAATATGGCCGTGAGACTGTCAAGAATGTCATGAAGATACTCATAGCAAGAGCTACTGTTTGGCTGTTAGTGGTACTGGAACAATGTGACCAGCAACTGAATGATCAAAGCCATGTCTTTCCTGCCGATGCCTGATTTACTTGCCGCAATGATGTGGTCTTGTTGGGTCTGCCTTATGACTTATCATATATAACATTTTATATTGGTATTAATGATGAGGCCTCATGTAATTTATCTGGTTGGATTGGAAACAAAACTGTCTTTTGATAGTTTTGAATTTAAATATTTATCACAAATATTTTACATATTTATTATTTAATAGTGAATCAAAATTAATATTTTTGGTTTTAAGCATGATACAATGTACTTAAATGTGATTTAGCTGTATTTGATGTGTATGTTCTATGTTTTTCTACTTATTGTCTCTACCAAAATTAGATTTAAAAAATGACTGCTATTTCTATCTGGAAATTGCCAAGTTTTATTTCATTATTCAAGTCAAAGAGAGTGCTTTACATATCATTGAGATATGTGTGGAATTGATGAAATTGTTCATGGAATGAGAATTGATTAGCATTAAATTTAAATCAAAAGCATTATACCAGTTTGTAAAATTTACTCAGATAAATATTACTATTAGTCATACATCAAGTTTTGTACTTTCACATACATGTATTCCTATTCTTTTAAGCCTACATAGTTTTTTCACATTTGATCTAGTTGAGAAAAAACTCTACTTCAACTTATTTAACTCCAGAACTTAAGCTTTACCTGAAAGATCTGCTTTGTGGGTAGGGGTAGTATGCTAAATTTGTATTACAATCAACCGAGTTTGAATTTCACATTATTAGCCGATATTAATTCACTTTCTCTCTCTTTTCCTTCTTTTTTTATGGAAGACATACAACTGGCTATAACATAATAATAATGACTATCTAGGAAAAAAATAAACTGGTCCTGCAATTTTTTGCGACTGCAAAATTTGGCCTCTCCAGCAAAGAATGGCAAATTTTGGTGATATAAATGTTTTTTTTTTTGTTTTTTTTACTAATCTTTGTCATGCCATATACTCAATTTTCTGAACAGCTGATTAAATATTCACGAAATATGATTGTATGTTTGCCAAATGCCATGACAAAACCTATATATCTTTTTTATGCTGTTTTAATTTTAATATCATGCGAATAAAAACAAATTCCAATACTTTATTTTCCTGCCATTTACTTTTGGGGGTTCTCTCTCAATTAAGTGATGCCAGTTGGTGAACTTATGAAAACTGAGGAGGGAAAAAAAAATGATTGTATTTGTAAACGAGAGAAAATGAGAATATTCTACAATTTAAGTTTAAGTTTAATTGAAAAAATAAAATTCTTATCATTAAAAAAATTCAACCAAAAATAAAATAAAAACAAACATTAGCATCAACTGTATGTAAACTTAAAGGAGGTTGAAGCACATGAAAGACTGCTGAGGACTACCTTCATCTGATGAACATAATGTTTTCTAGTCCTACGATAAAAAAAAAGAGTTAACAGAGTTACAGACCACTTTAAAAATCAACACAAAGACAAACGTCCTATGCAATCCTAGGCTATAGAAAAAGGTCGTCTGAATATCATCATATGGAGCTCTACTGGATCAAAAATGCATTCTTTAGAAAAAGGTTGTCTGAATATCATAATATGGAGCTCTACTGGATCAAAAATGCATTCTTTAGAAAAAGGTCGTCTGAATATCATAATAATTAATATGGAGCTCTACTGGATCAAAAATGTATTCTTTAGAAAAAGGTCGTCTGAATATGAATTATGATCATATTATAGAGCTTTACTGGATGGAAAAATATCAGATTAAGAGCAGGATTTGAAATATCTAAAAATAACAAGCTTTTGAGAATAGGATTTTTTAGCCGTGCGTATGATTAGAAACATGCGAGAACAATTAAAACTAAAAGGCGTAAGAACGATAAAACACTATAAGTTAACACAGAAAATACTGAAGAACATGTGGATAACAGCAATTGAGATCTTACATTACAAAGAAAGTAATGCCACGGCAGTACCTGTAGGCTTATACCACATGATCAGTCTTATCTGGTTTTCAACCAAATAATTCCCAGAATGTACCATTTCAAAATGATTTCAAAACTTGAGAACGCTAGAGAAGTGAAAGCTAAAATTGATAACAGTGAAAATTAATCTAGTTGACACCTACAAGGGAAACTCTTGCTCAAATTCAACACTGTTTGGCAATCCCACTCTTTAAGCCTACTTTTTTGTTGTAAATACGTACCTGCATTCGATATATGAATAAATTTGCATTGGTCAAAATCGACTTGCTTTTTTTTTTTTTTTCCTAAAACCAAGTTTGTAGGTCCAGTGGTGTTGACTTTATCCAGGTTCCACTGTAGGTACATGTACATAATTATGTAATTTAATTTAAAACTTGATTCTGGCATCAATTATTATAACAACAGTTAAATTAAAAAGACGCATGGGCGGCCTCGGTCTCATGCGTGTTCATAAGTATCATGTCTAGTATGATAAATGTAGAAAACTAGAAACAGGCAGACTGTAATAACACATGATAATTACATCACATGCATCCGAAAAGAAAAACAAGCCCAGGCTACAGCACACACAGAGAGAGAGAGAGAGAGAGAGAGAGAGAGGAATTAATACGCAATGTGTAGAAACAGACGGACGGGCAAGCAGAGAGAAGATGAGAGATAAAACGAAAACTAAGACTGGAGGCTGAAGCGAAAAGAAACAAAGAGACCGAACGGGAGCAGGAAGAATAAAAATGAAGATACAATGTATGTGTACATGTAGGCCTATTGGGATTTAGAGGAGAACTAAACTGGAGACGACAAGGAAAAAAAAAAATAAAAGAAACAGACAGGCGGTTTGAAAGAAATAAGAAAGCTTGAACAGCGAGAGACACAAACTCGGAGAAAAAATAAACCCAGAGAGAGAGAGAGAGAGAGAGAGAGAGAGAGAGAGAGAGAGAGAGAGAGAGAGAGAGAGAGAGAGAGCACTACATGTAGTTATCAATAGCATCCGTCGTGCGTGGTGTGTCAAATCTTGTTCTCATGCTACATCTAGCTGTAAGGAAAGTGTGTTACGCTGCGAAGATATTGAAGCATGTTGTGTGCTTTACCGTTTACTCAGTTGATGCTGGAAACATGTGGATCTATGCTAACTGCTAAAATTATCACAGTTCAATTCGCTTCATCATTGTGTAGTTTTTTTCCCCTTAACTTAACTTGAATGTAGTCATAGAAAATCATATATCCTAAAACTGTGTTGACTCTAGTTTTAAGCTTTCCTTGTTACTAGATCTACAGTGTACAGTATAATTTTGGGTGCAGGTTGAGGGCGGCTTATCTCTTTCTCGGTTGGATGGATCTCTTTGTACCGCGCCACATTTCTTTTGTTCCTTCTGAGACGCTAGATCTATTTATCAATTCTAAGTGGCATGAGAAAACTGAAATAATACCAGGAAGAATCAACGAAGGGTCTTGCGTCAGGCCAGTGCCGTTAGTATATCTCGCCTTGAATCATGGCTGAAGTGAAAGCTGTGAACAAACACAATTCCAACTCCTAAGGCATGATAAAAAAAAAAAAAGAAAATTTTATTACCAGCCCAGTGAAACTAGAGTGAGTCACTCTCTAAATTTAGATTCGCAACAAAACAGTTTGAGTAGGTTAGGATGTAATCAGGAATCGTTACTTATAGAAAGTAGATAGGCCTAATAATTATAACAAAATTACTTTGAGAGGTTTCGCCTTTATTGGCTTCATCAGTTGCGAGAACACGAAAACATTTTAACATTTTTAAGTTGGTTCAGACCTATAGTCTTACCGGCATGCAGAATGTGAAACCCTTATATGAGCTGTGCCAAAGAGTGAAACACTTATTTTGTTGTTTATTCTATAAACAGAAAAATATGAGAAAGCTATTTATTATGAAAATTATTGTTCCGTCGGAAGTAATAAGTTTATAAGCGGATTCTGTTATAAAATTTATCTCGAACTGTGTAACCTCGTCCAGTCGTCATGTACAGCAGAATTATATATATATATATATATATATATATATATATATATATATATATATATATTTACACATTAAATAAGAGAAGGTGATATAAAACAAAAATCTAAAGTTATTTCACTGGCATGGATAAATATAGCATCTTTGATAGATTTACTCGAACTAAATAAATTTTAGTCAGATGAAGGTAATCCCTTCAAAAAGAAAGACACTTAGAAGGTTGCCGTATCGTATCATGGAGTTGCGCGGGATATGGATCTCATCTAAGCCACTTTATATAATACACAATGTATTATCCCAGGCATTGTGGGAGTCTTTTATTGATTCATATAATTACGATATTTCCTTTCAGTTCATCAATTGACAATGACAATTTTCATAAAATTGTCGGTTTCTTGTTCACGATTGTCTCTGAACCTACATAAATGTGCAGTCAAATTTTCTGTCGCACTACATGTGTTTGTTACGATTCTCAAGTCAGTGGTCTGATGGTCGTGGGTTAGAGCGTCCGCCCCATAAATTAATGAGGCCACGCAGATGTCCAGACTGAGAACAAAACTTCAATTTTTCTGTCCTTTCGTTTCGTGGTCTCTAAGGTCGTCCGACATATTACTACTACTACTATTGTCGCAACAAACTTCCTTTCCATGACAACAAGCATAAAAGGGACACCCTACCAGCATTTTTCATGGTCCATATATATATAAAAACTTACAACTTGCGTGGGAAATTTTCTCGTGATTTAATTCGAAAATTTTCTCAGATTTCTCAACACACAAAAATCGAGAAACTATGTCAGTTTTATCTAAATCAAGGCCTGCAATCGACGCCTTTCCGCTATAGACCGAGGCCTTACGAGATCACGCAAACTGTCACATTTAATTATCATAATTAAAAAATAAACCCACTTAAATAATATGAGACATCAGCAAACACACCCTGAAAATGTAACTATAGTAATTCAAAACAAAAAGATGCACCTGGTGTCAATTCTTTTTATATAGATCTAGACCTAAGTCCAGCCAGATATCTAGATCTAGATCTAGTGCGACTGATAAGCAGTGACTATTGGCCCATCTACTTGAAATTACTAGAGCTAGATCTAGCGATTTGCAAAGTATACTCTGAATATTGTGAAGCCCTAATTATTTATCGAAGCCAGTCTAATCAATGCCTAGACTATCCGACGCATTAGTGGCACGATATTGTAGATCTACATCTAGTCTATGACAAATCAATTATCTTATTTTAAATGTATTGAAATTTTAAAGACATTAGTAGTTCTAGTAGAGTATGGTTAGGGAAGACAATCTATCACATTTTTTTGTTTTTGTTTTAAGCATTTAAAGCACGTAATATTTTACCAATTAAATTGTGTTCATATAATTTTGATTCCAAGCCTTTTTTCCCCTTATAAGGCACAAAAAAGAAGTGTAAAACTTTTACTCCATGATATGAAAAGAAAATCTGTGCGGCACCTCGAAAATTTTTCGAAACATGGAAAATATGATTAATTAATATAAAACCAGCAAGCATCAACATACACACACCCACAATGATCTCATTCATTATTTATTTTAACTTTGTTGGAAGTAACGCTTTAATTAAAAAAAAATTCTGCAAACTTTCAAAAATATGAAAATAATGATTGTTAAATTTTTGCAACAGAACTCTATTGTTTACAACATAGGATGAATACAGTTTTCCTCCTCATTGACCAAAACAGTTATTGCGGCTCCAGAAAATACGAAAATACATGTACTCGGGACATCCCGAAGGGTCTGTCTATGTATCTGTCCGTTCCCGAATTTTGGTCCGCCCTGCTCTCGCTCAGCGATGACTTCAAGATTCGAGTTCTACGCCGTTGTAGGTGTGTTTTGCTAATCGTTTTATCAATTATCAATTCCACTTTTCCTTACCGGGCATGAGTTTGATGTAAAGACCTGCCGCAATCATGTCGTGGCGAGCTATATCTTGGGGGAAAAAAATGATACCCAAAGGTGAAAGGCTTGAAGGGGGGACACTTTCAGAATCTACACGTACCCGCACCGGTTAGACCTAATCAGCAAATGGTTGCGCTGTTACTGTCAGGTAAAAGATATTCGGCTCTTAGATCATTAGATTTGAAGTTCAAATCATTGGTGAAAAGACTCCGTGTCTATTGCTCTCAAATGACCATTCGCACATTTCATCAGGTCACTCATGTGAACGTACATTATCGGTACGGTACTATACTATTTTTTTTTCTTTAAAGCCGGTATACGACTTGTCCTGTTGACATGCCATGTTCGTGTCAACCACGAAAAGAAGAGACTAGAAACCCGCGTGCGACGCACCGTGGCGACACGGCTTTTGAGGTGATTTTGAGATTTTTTGACTGACGTCGGTTAATAGTGCTAGCAATGACAATAAGAATACATCTCTCTCTCTCTCTCTCTCTCTCTCTCTCTCTCTCTCTCTCTCTCTCTCTCTCTCCCTACCTCAATCTCTCCCTCCCTCCCTCTCTCTCTCTCTCTCGCTCTCTCCCTCCCTCCCTCAATTCTCTCTCCCTCCTTCCCTCAATCTCTCTCTCTCTCCCTCCCTCTCTCTCCTTCTCTCTCGCTCTCTCTCTCTCTCTCTCTCTCTCTCTCTCTCTCTCTCTCTCTCTCTCTCTCTCGATTACTCTTTTCTGCCTCTGATTTTCTCTCACTCTAGCTATTCTCTCCCCCCCCCCCCCCCCCCACAAATCTTCTTTCTGTTGCAGCTATGACTTCCATCAAGGCAGTAAACCACTAGGCCTCACTTGCTGAGATGTAGCGAGCCTTGACGTATCTCGAAATTTCATCATTTTCGTTTTGTGCTCGAATTTGCGTAAGACAAATTAGGGCGGTCACATGCTTGCTCTGCTGGATTCCAAGCTGATTAAATTTCTGCCCATTTCGGATTACACGTGAAAGTAATAAATAGGTCTGGTTTGCCAAATTGCCTAACAAGACATGGCGTCTTGAAATGCTTCAGAATAGAAACGTGGTGAGCCATAGACTGTTGCTGGCAAGATTATATTCATGCCGACGCTCAAAGGATCAGGGGGAAATGGTAAAGTTTCTTCATCATTCTAACAGCAGAAAGAAGTTTTCTCCTCTCTCCATCGTTCACATACAACCTTCAAGTCTCCACACCAATAAGTTTTCACTCTAGGGTTAACTTTGTTTTCATCTAATTCATGATGAGCATTATATGCTAAGCAAGTCGTTGGTCCTTTTCCTCTTTCTCTGGTACTGCTTCTGGTGTATTAAGATCTAAGTGTCTTCGAAGTCGATGACCTTTAACACGGTTACTGGTTTGCTACCTCTGATCTGCAT
Source organism: Elysia crispata (assembly GCA_033675545.1). NCBI lineage: Eukaryota > Metazoa > Mollusca > Gastropoda > Plakobranchidae > Elysia > Elysia crispata. The sequence goes on from JAWDGP010005593.1 coordinate 19,992, forward strand.
CTCTTTTGTATCAGGGTGTTAGACATGTACTTTTTTTAGGAGGGGGCATTTTAAAAACTGTCATTGACACCAGTCTGCCTCTGCGAACTCGAAGATTCTTAAAATGAAATTCAGATGTCAGCGAGAGAGATTAAGTTAACATAGTTTTAGATCTAGATCTAGCTAGCCTAGATAATTAGATCTACATTTAGATCTAACCGAAAATCGTTCAAGCTAACAGTCTTAACTTTTACATCGATAGGCACCAATTGCAGAAGGGGTAACCGCCAAGATCTAGTTACACCACCGGATTTAGAAATCAAAACAAACGTTTTGCACCATAAACAAACACAGATTTGTACGGCTAATTAAAATGTCTACCTAGCTCAATGGTTTGTCTCGCATGCTTAATAGGGTTTAAATAGGGTTTGAAAATGTCGTTTTGTAAATCCGTCAAACAACTTTGGGATCTAAAAATATGCCCACTTAAAATCGCGTGATCTAGAGTAGCTTTTCCATACATTTTTTGTTTTTAAATTTTTTTGGCGGCCCACAAAAATCTGATGACCTGTTACACGTTTGAGGTGACGATCTTTATATTTTGATATTTGTAGATTTATTAATAGATTTGCAAAGTACAGATAAGCTAATTTCTATTGTTCGAGAGTTTTCTTCTAAAGTGCCTTAACGGCACGCGAAATACCCTGACGAACGTGTAAAATAATTTTCTAATCAAACTGCGTGGATCTTTAGAACATGAACTTTGATTCACAGGAGTTATCAAAGGAAGTTATTAATTTAACAGTGTACAGTCCTTTTTTTTCTGTCCCCGTTTAACCTGATTAACTCTCTTGCAATTTTCCTCTCTCCCTCTACTTTTAAATCTTTTTTTTACCCTTCTTTCCATCATTTCTTTCATTCTTTGTCTCCCCCCCCCCCCCCCTCCCCTCCCTTCTTTCCATAATCTCACCCTTTCTCTGGGTCTAAATCTCACACTTTATTTTCACTTTCTCTCACGCTCCTTTCTCTTTCGTCTCTTTCATGCTCTCTCTCTCTCTCTCTCTCTCTCTCTCTCTCTCTCTCGCATCCAACCCTCTCTCGCTTTTTCGCCGTGACTGTCGCCCTGCGAGGACATCGACAATTTAACGTGGGGAGATAATGTTCTCTCTCTCTCTCTCTCGCATCCAACCCTCTCTCGCTTTTTCGCCGTGACTGTCGCCCTGAGAGGACATCGACAATTTAACGTGGGGAGATAATGTTCTCTCTCTCTCTCTCTCTCTCTCTCTCTCTCTCTCTCTCTCTCTCTCTATCTCTCTCTCCACTCTCTCTCTCGCATCCAACCCTCTCTCGCTTTTTCGCCGTGACTGTCGCCCTGAGAGGACATCGACAATTTAACGTGGGGAGATAATGTTCTCTCTCTCTCTCTCTCCCTCGCATCCAACCCTCTCTCGCTTTTTCACCGTGAGGGGAGATAATGTTCTCTCTCTCTTTCTCTCTCTCTCTCTCTCTCTCTCTCTCTCTCTCTCTCTCTCTCTCTCTCTCTCTCTCTCTCTCTCTCTCTCTCTCTCTCTCTCTCTCTCTCTCTCTCTCTCTCTCTCTCTCTCTCTACCTGTGTCTCTCTCTTGTTCGAGATATAACGATTTTCTTAGCTCAGTTTCAAGAGCCCTCATGTTTATAGAGGAGATGATGAGACGTTCATTGTCATTCTTTCGTTTACCCTCTCTGCTGCGCTGCTTTTTGTTTAACCAGCCCTGATTTATTTATAGGTGAAGCAATACATTTGTTCATTCCATCATAAGAACAACTTTCGGCTAGAAGTTTGAAGAACTGTCTTACATAAATTTTAGGGTTTAAAGTAAACAGGTCGCAAAAATGAAGCATTTTGTGCATGAAATAGAGTGAGATTTGCGAGTCGATTGCTGCATGGTAGGTAGGTGTACTGGTTCACACCTTCGGTTGTCTTCGGTGAAGCGCCAAGTCCAATCTACGCAGTGACTACCATGATGTAGACAACCACCTTGGTACATGTAGTGAAAAATTTGGTGTCTTAGCCTGTAGAAAAAAAAGAGGTACTCAATCTAGATTAAAACAGTAACCTCAAAAATAATTTATTGATGATTTTAAAATGTATACTGTACAAATAAATGCAAGATTAATCCAAAAGCTAAGACTAGGCATGCGCATTCAGGTGGATTAGGTGATCATTTTTAGACTGTTTTAAACATAATCTTCACCATAAAGAGATACATTTTTTTCTCATTAAAAGATCATCTCATACAACAATCTACCTTGTATTTCCTTCGGTTTGATAGAAGGATTTCAAAAATATTTTACAACTTTAAGTCATGTCATAGAACATGTATTAGATTTCTTTTTCTTTCAATTTTTTTTTAAACATTCGTGGCACTAATTACGGAAGAAAGTTAAAGATCGTCGGGCCCCACATCATCACCCCGTCAACTGTAAATGTAACAGGAGTTTTGTTGAAGCATTCTTTAAAAGAGTGGACTGGTGTTAATTCTTTTGGAGCCTGAAAATTCATTAACTTTCTTACTCCCAACGTAGTCTTACCCAGCCAAAAACAAAGTCGAGACAACATTTGCTAATCGTTATTTATCAGATGCTACAGAAGTATTGAATTGTTGAATTCGGATTCCTCTTAACAAGGTCTTGTGACTTGTGCTAGCGTATCTTTTCCGATTTTTTTCATGTTAAGTCTGGAAACATCACGCTTATGTATACATGTACTGTAGTCCATCATACGAATGTGATCAATGAAAGAAGAAAATAACCTAGAGGTGTATGAGCTAACTTGGAGATATTGCTTCGCCCGCCGTCAGGCTACTGACCTTCTTGAATGTAGTAGCTGCAACCATTGTAACTAGCTGGAAACTTGTATTTTCAGAATGTATTTTTTCCCCAATACAACAGAGAGTGGACTACCATCGTAACTCGAAACTTGTATTTTCAGAATGTATTTTCCCCCCCAATTCAACAGAGAGTGGGCACCATGACTGGTCCTCCGCAAGGGAGGCGCTATTCGTAACTTTCACAACTGACCTGTCGTCAGTGGAGCGGAAATTGTTTTCAATTATCCCACATGAACAGGCATGCTTTTTGAGGTTTTAGAACATAGAAACATTCATTAGTTCGCTACTCGAGATGAAAGGAGTTCATGCCAGCTGCAAGTCAGCAGAGCATACCGTGTATATATGCAGAGCTAGATCTACAACAAGCTAGACGCTGTCGCCAATCAAACCAAAGGCAGTATTGTGGTGCTAGACTGCTAGTTCAACCTGGCCTTGACCTGTTGGGACAGTCCGAAGACCTGTCGGTGGCCGACTCAAGGTCGGTAGATCTAACTTTAGCCAGGAGCAGAGGAGGAAGACACATCATACAGCGCTCATGGCAGGTGAGTAGAGTCAACCCCCTGACACTCTATGCCGTCTATGGTACATATATATACATACATTCTACTACTTTCATTTGATCATCGAAGACAAGGCAAAAAGCATCACGTCTAGCTCCATATTTCATCTCAGAGCATGCCCCGTTGCTTAACACTTTATTCCCTTATAAGAATTTTACGTTAGGAAACTTTTCATCTCAGAGCATGCCCTCCTCTCTTATGTTATACTTTTTTCAATTAGCGGGATTAAATTTCAAGGCTATCGTTACTTAAGTCGGTGAGACATTTCGCGAATTTGGATACTGTAAAACTACGTTTATTAAAACAAGAACAAACAAACGAACAAAAAAAAAAAAAAAAAAAAAACAACAAAAAAAACAGCCCGTACTGCCAGAGACAAATTCGTCACGAAAGCCCTAATCTTAGCAACATCAATACCACACACACACACACACACACATGATTGGTGAATTAAAAGCATGTGTGTGTCCAAGAAGTAGCCCAGCATAGATCGTCATGTGTACATTGCCCAGTCTAACGGAATCCACTGTGTATGCGCCCTTACTTGATAATTCTAAAGCGGTCGTTGTTAACAGGTTACTGCCATGACCTTCAACATTCTTTTCCTCGCTCTAAGGTCAGGAGTTGTTTGTTGCGTTAAACAAGAACGTTACAGGATTAATCAACGGTTACAAGTGAGATAGTTCGACTTGTAGAGTATGAACAATGATAATCGAACATGGTGGTCGCAGTAAAATATGAATTTCATTGAGGATCAACAAGTCGGTAAAATATTTCGAATTCCACTTGGAAAAAATGCTGTGAATCCTTTGGGGGATAGTTGATTTATAGTGATAGTAAATAACCAATGATTTTTTACCTACAGTAACTGTCAAAGGAAAGTATGAGTCATTGTGTTTTAATCGATGGATGTTATCCGCCAAAGAAAATTATGAAGGGTGACGTCATGTAATAGCTCCGCCAGCAAGCCAGATTAGGTCAAGGTGAGCAATCTAGCCTGAAACCACAGACCCTCTATGAACCTGCTCAGTGTTTAAGAAAATAACATTTCATTTTGTTTCACTGTATATCTTTGTCAGTATTTCCAATATTCTCATTTAAATGTGTTCAAACTTAGGACCTTTATTTTTGTTATTTCTTTTCACAAAAGCCATCTGTAGGGAGGAGACAATGTATGTCCATTTTTTTAAAAAGTGGATGATCTAGGCAAGCCCCAGTTACACCATAAAGACACACGATTTTTAGCAGATATTGCAGATACTTAAGCCGGTACTGCTAGAGGTGGATATATCTGGGATCAGCACTATCAACAGTACTAATCTTCGCTTGAAACCCAAAATATTCAATATTGAACGCTAGACGTTCACAGAAATTTATGCGTGTAATGTGTGCCAGAGTGGCCAGTCTACGCCTCTTGATCTATCTAGCAGCCAGGCGTATGGCTGCGTTAGTTTGTGGGGCCCCTCTCCCCCTGAAGAGGCTTGTATCAGTAGGAGGTAGCTAAAGCTCTTCACTGGACTTCGACTGTCATATTCCTAGCGAACGTGACCCGTTGATTTTCGGCGACCCCAGAAAGACTCCGATCTGGACCTTGTGGTGTCGTTTGGAACTTTTGCTAGCGAACAAGCCCGTGGAGACTGGGGCAATTCTAGATCTAGACCTTGGTGGTGTCGTTTGGAACTTTTGCTAGCGAACAAGCCTCGTGGAGATTTGGCGGTAATTCTAGATCTAGATCTTGTGGTGTTGTATGGGATTAGAACTTTTGCTAGCGACAAGCCCGAGGAGATTGGGATAATTTAGGTAACTTTCAGGCCGAGTAACCCTGGTGATTCCGAGATATTAGCTACGCGTGTTTTTTTTATAATTTTTTTTATAATTTTTATTTTTGTCCTTTTTTTCATTAAAAAAAACAAAAACAAAACCCGTGTTTATCATGGCGGCTTCCGACAGGTAATTTTTAAGTAATATTAAGTAGTCTGAAGCTTTGTGTAAATTGATTTCTGGAATTGGGTCGCCCTTTCTTTATATTTTTTTACTCACTTTTTAATCAATATTTTAGTAGGTGTCTGGGTAAAATTTTTAAGACTTTAATTGACTTTTGAAATATTTTCAGTCGGCCATTTGGGAATCTGACTATGTTTTCCTTGTGCTCTGCTTGAATACTGTGTCGTACTTAGAAGTCCCCGAATGCGGATGTTCAGATTTTTTTTGTCAAACATAATGTGAATTCGTTTAAGAGATTTCCCACCAACAATAACTTCGACATTTTTTAAGAAGACTGCTCACCCATCAACAAACTGTCGAGCGAGATTCCCTTGTGCGAGGTTTGTGGCTGTAAGAATCTGTGAAAAAATTTTTGCAGGTAGTTTGGCCGGCTGGCAAAAACGTGCAAGGCTAAAAAAGTTCCGTAATGCCTCTTTTTTTATAATATCTTTGTAATTTTAAATGAGAAATGGTAGTTAAAAGCGACAGTTTTTGTAATTTAGAGCTAGTCGCAAGTGAGCGAAAGAGAATAATTTGTGTTGTTCACCGCAGTAAAGTTGAATGACTCAAAATGGGAGAAATGTTTATGTTGAAATGTTGGGTCATGTTTTGGAACGTTTTGAACAGTAGTTTTTGTTCGTGGCTTACAGTTTATAGGTGTTGCCAATAGTTTCTTTCACCTAAACTCTTATAGGTCTACGTACATGTAGATTCTTGTGATAAGAATTAGTTAGCTAATTTCATTTCAAGTTAGATATTAATCATAGATTCTTTTAAATGTGGAGTTAAGATACAAGGGTAGTTCTGAAAATCCCCTTAGGCAGTGCACATTTTTTCTCTTTTAGCGGAAAATTCACAACCATCTAATGCCGTTTTATAGGAATATTCAAATAGAAAAAGGGAAAGTATTGAATGAAGCTGTTTTACCATATAAGGCGGCGGGTGAAAACTTGTGTAAACGTTTTTTGTTTTTTTTTCACGTTTGCACAAAACGGCTGTGACCTTCCTGCAATCACCTAGGCTGCCGGCTGCCGGTCTGAGTTTTTATTATTGTTTCTTAAGGGCAAAGCGAAGGGGGTATTAAAAATGCACAAATTGTCTGATATTGATCAAGGGGAAAAATCAATCAAAGCCGAACTACAGGGAATTTGATCATAAACATCGGTGGAGTCGGCAGACAGAGACATCAAGTGGTTTATCAGTCCTATCAATAATAGCTCAACCTGTTAAGGTTATTTTGTTTCACTTGACTGAGTTTTTCAACGGTTCAAGTTTTCATACCTCCATAATCCTCATGGAAGCGGGGGAAAAGCTACAGAATACAATTCTCTCATAATTTAAAAAGAAAATTTTCAAAGGATGTTTTAACTCGTTGCATTAAAAAAAAAATTCTCTTAAAAATTACTAGAAGTGAATAGAGCGATTGCCAATCCTGGCCTCACTTGGCGCAAAGGTGTCAATCTACTTCAATAACATAACGCATGAGGCAATTTTTTTAATAGTTTCCTTCTGCTCTGCTTTCTCTAAATTTTAAATACTGTATAGAAGAGCTGCCCGAATGATCCAAAATCTTTTTATTCTTTACACGTGTGGCCATTAGATAGACGACACGGAGGAAAAGTCTGGAGTTAGAATACCTGACACGTTGACGATCAATAAGCTCCAAAATGAGTGGGAACACATGCCTTCTAGTTACTCCTAAAAAAGAGAGATTACCGCAGTTGTAGGGGGGGGGAGAGCTTAGGAGCACTGATCGATATAGCAGGTTGCTTCTTTGGGTCACACCTTAACGGGCTCCACATCTTCAAAACCAAAGTCATGAGCTTTTATCATGAGCGTAAGGCACACACGTGTGTACGCATAATTTCTGAAAGAAATTTATATATCCAAGATGCGCGACCTAGCTGAACACAAAAACCACATTGATCGTCCAAAGCTTTCTTCTTAAAAATGGCTATCAACATATTTCCCTTTCTGCGGCATTGGTTTTTCGACTTTTTCAGCGGTTTATTACCGCATAAGTTGCTGTAAAAGATAAGTTCGGGAATACAATGCTATATCAATAACTCTTATACTGTTAAGTTTAGCCATTAAGACACCACTAGGTGTTGTCCTTCAAAGTAGTTGTTATTTTTATCCTGCATAAGAGCCACCATCTATTTTATCCGGAGAAACCACTGCTCTTAGCTTGGATTTGTGTTTATTCTTATATCAGCTCAGCGGCCTTCTATAATGTCACTCTCCAGACTTGCTCCAAAACCGCAGTTTAGAAGGACAAATCAAGTTCTCAGTGATTGCTCCTTCACGATATCAGCTAAAAGTTTCGCCTCCCAACATAGCTTAAGCATCCGGTCGATATCGGCATAATTTATTTTTCCCCCTTTTTTTTTTTTTTGCTCTATTTTTCCCACAACCATGGAAAATGATAACAGCCATTTCTCATAAAGCGGAACATAGTTCGCTTCGTCCCACATCCACAGGATCAGAATAGAAATCGATAAACACTATCTTTGGTGGGACTCCAGATAACAGTTCTCAACGTTGATTCTTCAACGGTTTGTGCTTTTGAACATCGTTCTTGTTTAGGATCGGTGGAAAAATCCAGAAACTTCCGAATTGGTAACAGTAGTGTTCAAGAAGCAAGTGGTGTTTTCCTCAGCCTTAATGAATAGGTGCACGAGTCAGATTTACACTGTCTCGACTGTCAAAGAAACCTGGACGAGCTTTACTGTCTCTATGAATTAGGAAAAAATACATGGTTGAAGTATAACCAATATAAACCCTCCAGCGGTACTGAGTCCGCGGATGTCTGATTTGATAAGATATTCTGCAGTAAAGAAAAATTTTTTTTTTTAAATAAAGGTGTAAATTCCTCATACATATATATGTCGTCATTTTTCGTAAAAGTTATTTTTTTTAATCGAGCAGTTTATGGATCAGAAAGCGCCAACATATACTAGCTAACCTGTATAGAGGAGACTGAAAGTGTACGTGTCTCTATTTCTTAAGACTGACAGCAAAAACTGTCATGTTCCTCTGGAAGTCCTTATGTGGCAGCACCAGGGTGAGAGATCGGAGATTTGTTTGTTAGTGATTATCCAGTTGAGCTTTTTTCGGTAGGAAATCTAAATCAGTGCTGTTTTGTTAACCCTGGAGTACGAGATTCCCACGGATATACATACCCTATTTGAAATTGTAAAAGTATACTTGTTTCGCGGAGGTGGATTCATTGGCTATCTATATGTATTCTTGAGCCAGTCCCCTTTATTCTTGATATCCAGGTCCATCGAAGCAAGTAATTACCTAGTTAAGTTTACGGTCTATGCTTAGATATTTGTGTCCCTATTAGGAAGTCTCGAAAATCTTCTGGGCTTAATTTTTTATTTTCATTTTTGCTGTGATTAAGCTTCCTCAAACAAATTTGTATTGCATTATACAGTTTAGCTTTGCTTCTTCTCTATCATCGCCGCCCCATGATACTGATAGCCATTTTGCTGTCGGACCAGCGGTCCTCAGTACAAAGTCTACAAAGTAACTTCACCGCCCGACGCGGCGTTGAGTCTTTGAAAAATACTCTTGTAATCTTTAGTCGAGCGGCAAATCGGAAAGTCATGCGCCATGCGGCACTTGTCGTGGTTATTAGCCATTTCCTACACTTTTCTTTTCCCGAACGCCGCTCCGGAGGGAGGAGAAAATTATGACACACGCCACACTTCGAGCAAACAGCGATAAAAAAGAATGATGTCTGCGTACGAGTTTGCCACTAGTCAAACAGAAATATCTGTGTTTAATATCAACCGCTTGCGGACGACGAGACTGACTGTTGTATGGTTGCAAAGTAGATGGAAAGTACAGGCACCAATCTTAATTTTAAATTGTAAAATATGACAAATGAGAATAAAGAAAGAAAAAATGAGGAAGGGAGAGAGGCTGGGGAGATATATATAGAGAATAGATAAAGAATGATGGACAGAACATAATGTTTAAGATTGACAGAAAGAGAGAGAGAGACAGAGAGAGACAGACAGACAGACAGACAGACAGAGAGAGAGACAGAGAAGAGACATAGAGACAGACATATAGAGGAAAGAAAAGGAGAGAGAGACATAGAGGAAAAAAAGTGAGAGAAGAGAGAGAGAGAAAGAGACAGAGACAGACAGAAACAGACATAGAGAGAGACATATAGAGGAAAGAAAAGGAGAGAGAGACATATTGGAAAAAAAAGTGAGAGAGAAGAGAGAGAGAGAGAGAGAGAGAGAGAGAGAGAGAGAGAGAGATAGAGTGTGAGAGAGAGAGAGAGAGAGGGGGTATTCAAGTTATTTTGTACCATCAACAAGCAGGATAGATCTATGACCATGCTCTCTCCAGGAGGTAGGGAACGATATTTATGTTTTAGATCTTTTGGTGCGATAGGTGAATGAACATTCGTTGACCAGATAGTTTAATCTTATGCTTCTGCTTCGTCGACTTCTTGCGATAATTTGTCAATCCCTACAGTTGAAAAATGAAAATTGAAAGATTTGATGTTGGAAACAACAGGAACAGATAGGTTAACATATTACAAACAACGGCATAAAGAAGACAAAATTTATGGACTGGTGAATATACAATAACAAGGATGCCTTCATCCCACTGTGGGATAAAACTGAGAGTTTGTCTACACATGTGTGAAAACCTTGCCAGAGCAGTATGACGAGGCAGTGGTTCTGACCCAAGCCGCTCGTCTATAATTATCCTCTCGTAAAATAGGATCAGAGGTTCCATTTAAAGTTCTGCTGTGGAGCTCGTTTGTGAAATAAAATCATTGCACCCCGGGTCAACTGGACAGTACCTGTCCGCCGCGCCCCATTGAACCGTCTATGGCTTCCTTTTAGTCTCACTTATGTTACACGGCATTACAGGAGAAATAATCAATAAAAAAGTAATAAAGTATTTTGCAGAATTTGTCAAGCACTTAAATGGATAAAGCTTTATGAGTAGTATAGTAACTTAGCTCATGCTGTCATAACCCTGGTGGGATTTACTAAGCTCTATCTCTGCAAGTCACTATGTCTATCTGGTGATGCTCAATCGTAGCTGGGAGAGACGTGAGCTCATCGTTTGGATAGGACAGGGCTCGGGAAAACAACAAGTTTATCGTGTCCCATTAAACCCTTCAACCCTTTTTTATTTTTACCTTTCGAATCATCGCAATAAATGACAATCTTGACGTAGATCTAGACCAAAATCATTGACAGATATGATTAATATAAAATTGTCATCTGCCAGAAATGAAGCTTATGTTTTCCTTTTCACACATGAGACAATTTGTCTGTCATCATATTTGAAAGAAAAATCTCATGTTTAGATCTAGTGTAAAATAGAAATAAGACGAGAGAGAGAGAGAGAGAGAGAGAGAGAGAGAGAGAGAGAGAGAGAGAGAGAGAGAGAGAGAGAGAGAGAGAGAGAGAGAGAGAGTAAATTTGTAAACTAAGAATATTTCAGTACCGGGGAGTCTTCTAGAGGTAACCTTAGCACGCGCTGTCTCGCGTAATAACCTGCTCACAATTTCACAGTCCATTTTAATCGATTATAACTTTCTCACTTTAATGGTTAAAGAAATTGCAACCTTTCAATTAGAGTAACTTGATCTCCTGCTCACAATGTATGAAAGCCTTTACGCATGCAGGCACACATTAGTTTGAATAATGTAGAGTAGATGGGTACTGGGTACACTTAAAAAAACGGAGTTCTTTTCGGATTCTGAAAATAATCAATGTAGATGCGTCAGGGTTTTTGACCGTGAAGCCAAAAGGTTGCTGAAAAAGTCACAGATTTAACATTGGAGATCCGTAAGCTATCACTCCAGCTCTTTGCCCTGCTTTGTCGTGAGACGTATATTGAGGAGCTACAAGGACAAGTTAACTATACGAAACCACTTAATCTTTCAATTGCTGATCCAGCAATCGCCTTTTTTTTTTTAAACATTAAAAACAAACACACTATGTTTATATTGTATTAGTTTAAGAGATAACAACTCTACGTAAGCCCCATTCACGCTGGTCCTATTTAGATAACCTTCACGGGATCATCAACAATTTTTCTGTTTTATCGGTGAGAATAGGAAAGAAAGCACTTGACCTCTAGTTCATAAGACCTTTTGTCAATTAAATAATACCTTATTCAACGTGGGAAAAATGATAGGAAGATAATTCAACTGCGATGTTATTAAGGTGCAAGCGTTCAAGAATAATTGCACTTTTAGAGGTATAGAGTTAACCTCTTTAGAAGTGGAGGCACACATGCTGTGAAAGGGCCTGTTGGTCTATAGGAGGTTTTAAACATTATTTTGGGCACCCACAACGTAAAGGCCATATAGAATTAACGCGTCGAAGCTGAAGTACGTAATAAAAACAGGCTTGATAACAGGTTTAGAAATGTGTGCTTAATCTTGCTTTGTTGGAAACCGTAAGTTGGAACAAGGCAGAAATGTTTTAAGCGCCAAAATGATCAAGTCGCAGATTTTGAAAATATGACAGGAAGAGCTCATTGTCACCTTTTAAAACATTTATCTTTTCTAACTACTCCAACCAGCAATGAGGAATTATAAAGTTATAATTCTTCTCACGAGCCCGATATTAAAAAAAAAAAAAACTGCAAAAACCAGCAAAACCCGAACATTCGCATTTTTTACATGTAAATATTTTTTTTTTACTTTCACGAGTCGAATTTATCTTAAGTCTTCACATTGGTGAGCATATTGCATCAAAAGGTGGGTGCATTGATTACAAATTGTTTTTATTATCATTTGCAGTCTAGGGAAAACCGAGAGTTTGCGACTCATAACTTTTATGTTATCGCCAGTAGAGTTGTAAACCTAACTGTTTGACTATTATTGTTATCTTGATAGTTTACACAAACTCTTCGCAATAATATTAGAACCAGATTATGTAACGCACATCACGCAAAGCTGTGCGGCCTTGTCGCCTCGCCAAGATCAGAGAGTGAAGATCACACAGTTATTACACTTTCTACGATGATTTGTGGCCACCGAGCACTAAACTCAACACAGACTTACTTATCGTTTTTGGTTTTGTTTCCTTTTCGCCATCATTCTTTAATCTGGCTTAATTCGAAAAAAGCAGAGAACGATTCGTTGCAGAATCTCACACTTATCGTTCAACACCTGAATCGGGATTTTACTTTTTTTACGCGCCATGTGTGTTGAGACTATAGAGGCAACCCCACCATTGGGTCGGACATTATGTAGTTAACGGCCGGGAATATTTTACTGATCTTTTTTATGTAAGATCTGAATTCTAGATCTACACAATCTCATGGGCTCGTAGTCATAAGGCAGTAAACTCTTCAAGCAAATGCACTAAGTCAGATTCTGAGCCGCGATGAATATGCTGCCTACGGCAAGAGCGTTAAACTGCGACAAATTATTTTCTTCCATTCTTAAACTTTTTTTCGCCTTCGAATTTTTGTTTTCATTTCCATGTATTGTGGTGGATCGCCATATTATCATCACGTACTTCTGAACCCGTGATCTGGTGCTTCTTGCCACTTCCTGATTGCACAACTCGGGCAGGTCATGCACAGCTCCATCTGAATGATTGTTGCCCTAGAGTTTCCACAACAAACATGATTCAAAACCTGGCTTCTCGGGGTTTCGCCTTATTTTTGAAGCTTGTTAGATGAGCCCAGCTCCGGCTGTTTTTTTTTTTTTAAATGAAGTACGTCATATAAATGATATTTGTGACCCATCCCTAAAATCATACTAAGCTCTTTGCAGAGGACTGCCTGAGAAAGCGTTCAACATTTGAATATGGGGCTTCATTGTCATAATCGGCACTTTCTTGTTTTTTATCCACATCAAATAAATAATCTATTTATATCTAGAATTTGCTGAAATAGCGGCAATTAGCTCAGAATTTTTTTTTCGACACTATTCATTCAATATGATTTTGTCATAGAAAAGTTTGACCAAAGAAAACAAAACAAAGCCAAACAAAAAAAAAACAAAAAAAAAAAAAAAACATCACCTTTTTTCTTTGTAAATAAAAAAATGTACTGGTAACGACAAGGTAAGTAGCCGAATGTATCCCCTTGTTCAGAGATACGATAGACTCTTTTCGAAACTACAAGGAGCGTCAAAAAGAAATTTTGAAATCATTGTAAATCCCGCAATATATAGTGGTTTTCACATAAGCTTATACAAGACTTTCTTATAATTATATGTCTTTTCCTTTTTAGTACGATTTATTTTAGTCCACGAAATGACAATAAATTTATTAAACCACACCATCCGATAAAAAAAAAAAAATTTGTGTAACTTCGCTACCCGATCGTGATAAAGTGAAGGTTTTACCTTCCAGCCTCCAAGATGGCGTCTAAAACGACCATAAAGGTGAGGATCCGATGAAGAATGATTAAAGCTATTGGGTTCTCGACTTAAAGTGTCTTGTCAAAGCAGGTGTATGGGAAATAACATTGCTATTGTAAAAAACGGCACCCCGAGTTACAAAAAAAAAAAAAAAAAAAAATCCGCGTATCGGACCGTGAGGGAGGTTTAGGGGACGTCAAATTAGAAGTACGTCAAAAACGTTGCCGTCTGGGAGCCGAGAGCCGCTATGAGTTTCTCAAGAGTTTCACATACTTTGCAACATTACATTCACTGGTTGAATCCCAAACACGGTCGAATACAGCCTGCATCGCTGACTAGTTGCTCTGTAAACCTGTTTTTTTTTTATTTATAAGAAGAGATAACGGGTGTTTTCAGGTCATGGGATCCCTATTGTTTCAGTTGCTGCTTAGTTTTCCGGGACAAAAACAGAATTGTATGATGCGGGAGCATCCGTTATTTCCCTTAGCAAAAATAGAAAGTTATGGTCAAAATAACTTCTTCCATTCTCTTGAACTCTTCTTTTGCCCGAAGAACAATATTTGCAACATTTTGTACGTGGAGTGGAACAGTATGTGACAAGAGTGACTTAATGAATTTTACATCCTCAAAATATGTGGCGCAGTGTCTTTACGGATTTCCGTTTGTCATATTCACATTTCTTAGCAAAAATCGCCCACCTTTAGCTGTTGTTCAATAAGACTCGTTGTCAGTACGTCATAGAAATATAATTTCAAAGAAGGTGCTGAGAGCTGGAGCTGTTGTGATGATTTCAGTTTAGATCTATCATTAATCAAAGTTGACACATTTGAAAAAAATGAGATTTTTTTTTTTAAATTTGTTTTGTTTGTTTTCTGTTGTTATTTTTTTTAAACATCTTTCCTATCTCTTTTCCCTACACTGAATTATTATTTTGGCAAGTATATAAAAATGCTACTTCTGCACATGGAGTTTACGCCTGTGAGAAATTTCATATCAAGTCTACAGGACAAAAACGTTTAAAATCGAAACGCAAAATTTCTTTTTTAACAGGATCATGAACAAAACACAACTTTGTTTCATAGATACATTTATGATGGACAAATTGTTCAGCACAGCTACTTTCTGTAACTATTACGTTTTTTGTTTGTTTGTTTGTTGTTGTTTTTTTTTGGGGTCGCATTTGGACAATGTACACCACAAAAAAATGTTATTCCTACGTAGCCACTTGTATTTTTTGTTTTCTCTTGAT
>JAWDGP010005594.1:0-72500 GCA_033675545.1 Elysia crispata
TAATAATTCGTTTTGTTCTTTTAACGTTGTTCAGTCATTTTTTAGGAAAGTAAAATGTATCTAGATTATAACGATACTTTCCATTATTTAAATCAGAAGTATTACGTGTGTGAGAAAATTGTGTAGCTTTTTATGGCCAACAAAGATGTGTGGTAGTTTTTAAATTCTTTGTAAGAGATATAATGTGAAGCAGGATCTTGATAGCAATATGCTGAATGTTTTTATTATCTTGTTTGAAAAGACTTGATAAAATTAGAATTCCTCTCTTATAGTTTGTCTAGGTAAGCAAAAGTAATTTTAAGAAAGATAAAAACAATCAACATTTCCAGGTTTCTTCCTCTAGTATTAAAATCATTACATTTGTTTTGTTTTTCTAATAACACATCATCGAATATCATTAAGTTTTTATTAATGGAGTTTAATTCTTTAGGATCTTTTATATCTTCTCCGTTTTAAAAAATTCATTCTTGATAGGGTTATCATTAGAATGAAGTTTTACCGATTTCTTTCTATAAGATGGTAATGATCAATATCTTTATCTTTAATATCTTTTCTACTGTTAAAAAGATTATATACACATTCTTTATCTAAATTGTTATTAAACACACTGTAATATTTTGCACTTGGGTTGAAATTTATAACTTTTACTATACACAAACAGCTTATTATAATCTAACAGTTCAGGTTTTAATAAAATATTAAGTAATAAATTAGTCTTTTCCACAACCGGATTTTTCCAACTATTAATCCAAGTCATCAGATCTCGGAAGAATAGGAGAATTGTTCCTGCTTGAAATGTCTTCCCAATCTAGGTTATCCATTTTATGTAGGGATAATTTAACAAGTACAACAGTTTATAATCTTGCCGCTCAGTACATGAGCGCGATCTATTTTTTTTTGATTATCGATTACTTGCCGCTCCTACACGAGCGCAACCTGGTTTGAACACTCTTTTGTGATTCTTGAAGATCTGATGTGTTTGGGATGATAATCTGTTTTTTCCAAAAGTTTTGAATTGGTATACTGCTGTCTACCATAACTTTAATCTGTTTCTTTAGAGAATATATCTCTGTGAAAGATAATCCAACATATCGGAAAGTGGTATAACCTCCTATATAAAAGCAATTTCTCTCAGTTTTCTCGCGTAAGATCTCATGTATACCAATATTTTCCAGTAACCAATTTTGCTGAAAGTACTAGAGCTAATTCCTTGTTCTTTATCTTTCTTGAACAAATTGAAGCATAGATTTAAAAGTTTTCCATATTGAAGAAAAAAAAAAGATGGTCTGTGCATTCTGTCGTTGAATGTGTTTATATCCTTCTTTCAATTTTTTCATCGCTTCTTCTTCTGAATTTGCTATCTTAGTTGTGTCGAAAAAGAATACTTCTCTGTTTATTTTCTTGGTTATATCAAGTATATGACCTATTAAGTAATGATGAAGCTCTTCAGTGTTTTTGTTTTCTTCTGTGCTTTTCCTTTCTTTTCTAGTAAATGTTGTTAGCTTTGTTTTGTGGCCCTTCGGAAGTTTGCTGGGAGGACCTGTTATTCTCCATCTCATTCAAAAAGTTTATCATGTTCACGTGATAATTAACAGATGTTCAAGAATCACAATCTTCGAATTATCGTCCCATTGATAAACTTGTTGAAAAGATGTTGAAGGTTGTTGCACAGCAGGTGATTGGTAAAGGTATATTAGCAGCCTGTTGAAAAGCCGGATGTGGAACAGTAACCCCTTGAACAAACTGTTGTTGCTCCATATTGTCTGGAAGAATTAATGTATCTCTCTGCTTAGAATAGTCTAACAATTTTTCATGCGTTTCAGTACACTCGTCTATCTCTTTTAAGTAAAACCTCTGGAGTAGAAACACTGCCTTGCGATATAACACAACGAGAGACACAGCAGAAATGACAGCAGATTGTCGGTTGGATCCTTACCTCTCTCTAGTGGCCATAAACAAATAGTAAACAGATTATTTTATTGGTGCGGCTAGAAAATCGATTGAGCTAGAATTGATTTTTTAAATGTGCACACGGGGCTAATGCTTCGCTGGCTCCCCACCTCAGTGTGTTAACCTCCAACACTTTTCCAGGTCACCCTATTTTTTGAGGGGTGTAATTTTTAATTTAATTTTTTTGGAGGGGGTGGACCAGACTCGCATTTTTACCATACTACTTCCTTTCATAAGTCAGCAGACATCAAACACAGAGAACTTACTTTCTTTAATGCTAGTCTAAATGAAGAAGATAAAGATACATTTCTCGTCTACATATAGATTCTGTTACGCTAGAGTAACGTTGCATAGCAATGACTTGCTATAAACTACCAACTGCAGAACTTTTCCTATTTATGAATGACGAGTCAAGTTGACTCGGAAGACGATATTATCATTATTGGTATTTCAGAAACAAAGTCTTCTACAATTGCTTTGTTGAACTTTAAGAATGTATTCAACTATAAACTCTACAGTATACTCACCTGTGACAGGAAGTTCAATGAGTTGTCTTGGAGAGCTTTTTAAGATGCTGATTCTTTATCTCAGCCAGGACTTCTAGTCCAATAAGATACAAATATCTTGCACTCTAAAACGAAAAACTTTTAACTTAAAGTTTCTTTAACACTTACGACGGTTTGCTACGACTGTATGAGTCAAACGCCGGAGACCTCACTCTGCAAATCTTCAGCGCACATGGAGAGATTTGTGCTGGGGTCTGTTCTAGCATCGAATTGTCCCCAAATATATACAAATTGATCAGGAAGCAGAGGCGGTCAAAGGATGGACAGGAGGGAAATATCCCACTTATTATTTGTAAAGCCCATAGTCGAATCTTACGCGATTCCGACCTAAAATCTTGGTGCAGTGACCCCCAAGAACCATAGAGAGTTCTGCTAACTGCAAAGCAAAACTTAGTCAGCTTTACCCACACAGCAAAATGTCCCAAACATGATATTGGTCAAGAGATGCAAATTAGGGCGCGTCTTTGTTCCCCCTCGGCTTTCCCGATCCTACGCAGGAGTGAAGAATTCAGATGACACAGTAATTAAGGTGCAAAAACATCTTGTTTTGAAAACCCACCTACTCGGCTACTGCATGACACTGGTGAAGTTCTGCATATTCTGACGAGAATAGTCAGTGCCGAAGTCATGGTGAAGCTAAAACTGGTGTGTTATCATTGCTTGATCCAAGTGGAAAGAAAAATCACTCCTTGTTCAGCACATGTTTTAATAAAACCAGGGTGCTGTTCCATAGTATAGATCTTAGTAGTTAGGTGTTCTAGCATCAGTGCCACTCAGGTCTAAACCCTTGCATCATGTGAAGGGCCTTATTTCTTGGAACAATAATCTTCCTAAGTGGCTGAGGTCTCATAACAGCATCACTCAAATTAGGATTATCGGCTCCATCCAAATCCCAAAAATAATCATTTGTAGCCCATACATTTGGGTTAAGATGAATCTGCGGATCTCCATAATCGCTGCATGATATCGACAAACATCTCAACAGTAGTGTGTGTTGGAGCCTCATGTTGACTATGACTTGGATCAGCCTTATCATTTCGTCTTATCAAAACTGCAATATTATGGATATTGAATCCACATTTTTTTCAATCTACGAGATAGTTAAAATCGTTTGGAATTAAAATCGTTTGGAAACATAGATGCGTGTTGAAAAAAATATGGTTTAAGCCGCATTCCATGATTGACCTCAAATTCTGTTTCAAAACCACCATGTCCAGCTGAATATTCTTTAAGGTAATGTTAAACTGGCAAATAGAATTTACAATCTAGCAATACAGAGCTATGATTCTATTGAAATGTTAGGATGAAAAAAGGTAAAATAAATGGTTTTATCTATGATTTTTACCCAAATTGGTTCAAAAATTGAAAAAAAATGGCGATATTTAGGGTCTACGCAGGAAAAAAATGAACAACACAAATGTCAAGATATCTCAAAAAGTTTTAGTTCAATTCTCTTCAAACTTTGCCACAATGATACTGTACCTAAACTCTATGGAATAGACTAAAATCTAAGGGATGCATTGAGCGCAACATTATTTAGGGCCCTGAAGGCTATCCCTTTCAAATTTTACGGAAAATTTTAGGGGTAGGGGTAACTTTTTTAACATAACTTACTCCAATTTTAAGCTAGTCACTTCATTGTTAGTCAGTTATCCTCTTCATTGGGTCCAAAAACAGTACAGAAAATTTCATGAGAATATCTGCATAACTTTTTGAGATATCATGACAAAACTGCATCAAAATTTGCGAAAAGTGAAAAACTGAGAAAATTGAAATTAAAGAGAAAAAAAGACTATAATTTAGCAACCGCTTACTTTAGTGGCCCCCAGCTAGGTAGCTGTCATCTCCATTCTCTTCTTGAACAGCCATAATTGTTCTCTGTGCTCTTTTCTGCTTGTTTCCTTTCCTGATCTGCTTCTCTGCTGCTGTTACTCTGTTGCTATCCAACTTTCAAAAACCAGATTTTTGGTGATATCCAACTTTCAGTCCTAATTCTTTGAAAACATCACACCTCTGCATCTCTCCATCATTGAAAACAATTGTTCCATCAAACACTGCTATCTGCAGCCTGTCTTTACCAACAAAAGTAGTTTTGGAGCATCTGTCCCATATCAGATTGTGGAAAGACTCATTTGCATTCTGAGTTCCACCGTGTAGACACTTTTTCAACAAATTGTCACTTGATAGGTCCTCAAAAATATTCCTAATCTCCTCCAACACAAACTCTGGCAAAATGTTTTTGGCATCACACCAGCTTCCACATTCAGTGTGTTTTCCCTTTCTATGATACCAAATGGCCCAAATAGCTTTTTTCATTTTCTCCAGATCGTTGACATTTTTTCTAATCGCACCTCCATAATGACCCTGAATTCTCTTGATGGCTGCTTTTGTGAGTTTTCCTGCTCCTCCTATTCCTCTTATCTTCTTATCAACAGTGTATACCTTTCCTTTACATTCATTAACTTTATCTAACAGTCTTTACCCCATTCTTTTTTGCACATGTCCACAACATTCGAGTTTTTCAATAGGAATATCATAAATTGGTGGGTCTGCCTCAGACACAAATTTGTAACTTTTGGAATCACCATCACCTAAATATGTTGCATACTTCAATCCATGCCTTCCTTCTGATCTTTTAAAAATTCTGCCCATTCCTACTGGCTCCATGCTCCCAGCCGATCCATCATGATTTTTTTGACAAAGCTCTTTATGTTTCTCACTCCATATATTTTTCTTCTCCGCTGACAAATTCTTTGCTTTCATTTTAGCACAGGAATCACAGTAGTTGCTAAGTGTTTCTGTGTCTATGACCTTAGCAGGAACTTTCTTGCTGACAGATAGACATGTTGCCACACCGTTCTTACTGACAAATCCGCGGCGATGCCAAGATCCGTCACATGACACTGAAACATTGTCACCCTCCGCTTCCTTCAATTCTGTAGCCGCTCTCTCCATACTCTCTTTTGCAATTTTCTGTGGCTTTTAAAATTCTCTCTTTAAATATGGAAGCCCTAACAGATGATACAGGCTGTGGCATATCCATTGCTGACAAAAATCTCTGACCTTTCTTTTCATGGCAACCAATCCCATACATAGCAGCTTGAAAGCGCAAGTTCACATTTTCATCATTTTGCAAATTGACTGTTGCCTTACATGACCGACAGACCAATGTCAGGGAACTGTTGATGCCATTTAACTTCTCTGTCACATGAAAGTTATCCTCTAATTCCTGAGAATTCAGGCAGCTTGGACAAGGGAAGCTCTGGAAGAAGTTAATGATGCATTCCAGTCTGAACAATCGGAATCCAGTTAGCTTTTCATCTGGCTGGGCATCATCGCAAATGGATCTAGATCTAGAGCTCTGTGGGGCCTTTCTCCTAAATCTAGACTCAGTTTTCTAAAAGAAGATGAGCTAGCCTGAGTTTGTTGACAGTGTTCAGACCCACTGCCATTCTGAAGTCCATTGTCATCAGACCTAGATCGCTTTTCATCATTGGTCTTAGACGGTGTGAAGCGATTGCCATAAAATTTCCTCTTCCTCTGACGATCTTTCCTTGGTTTTACCATGTTTAGACTTGAAACTGAATCAAGATATCTATATCTAGATCGAAATCCGAGATAAAGCTATTGACAAGATGTAGATCTAATCTAGATTTGAATGCTTTTCATATACTAAGTATAAATGTCAAACATCTGCTCTAGATCTTGACATTTGGGGACAGTATTCAGTGAAAAAGCGTGTAGAAAACAGGTTGTAAACAATGAATGTTCTAGTTTCACTTCTTAACCTACTTCCTTTTAATTTTTTATATGCCAGACAAGCAAAAAAAAAGGCCAAAATCATTCTCAAAAAGATGCTAAGATATGTTGTTTACTTGGTTGCTATACCAAACAAACCACTTCCGGTTAAAAAAATTACTACCTTGATGATTTTAAAAATTAAAAAAAAATATTTCCCATTGTCATATCAACATATTTTTTTTACCAAAATGTTCAGAAAAAGATAAAGTTTTTATAACAGCCAAAAACCTGGCATACGAGGTATGACCCAAAATTTGGTATTTTTAGCCAGTTTCTTTATAGATAGTATCAAAATCAGTTTTAGTAGAACGTACAATAATTTGTTGACTATCTTTAGGAGAAGTATTTTTAACTAACTGTTTTAATAATTCGTTTTGTTCTTTTAATAATTGTTCAGTCATTTTTTAGGAAAGTAAAATGTATCTAGATTATAACGATACTTTCCATTATTTAAATCAGAAGTATTATCTATACAAGAAAATCATAAGGCTTTTGCCAACAAAGATTACATAAATTTCTAAATTCTTCATAAGACTTTTATGAGAAACATGATCTTGATAAATATGCTGAATGTTTTTATTATCTTGTTTGAAAAGACTGATAAAATTAGAATTCTCTCTTATAGTTTGTCTAGGTAAACGAAAGTAATTTTAAGAAAGATAAAAACAATCAACATTTGAGTGTCTTCCTCTAGTATTAAAATCATTATATTTGTTTTGTTTTTCTAATAACACATCATCGAATATCATTAAGTTTTTATTAATGGAGTTTAATTCTTTAGGATCTTTTATATCTTCTCCGTTTTAAAAAAATTCACACTTGATAGGGTTATCATTAGAATAAGTTTCACCGATTTCTTCTATAAGATGGTAAGGATCAATATCTTTATCTTTAATATCTTTTCTACTGTTAAAAAGATTATATACACATTCTTTATCTAAATTGTTATTAAACACACTGTAATATTTTGTACTTGGGTTGAAATTTATAACTTTTACCATACACAAACAGCTTATTATAATCTAACAGTTCAGGTTTTAATAAAAGATTAAGTAATAAATTAGTCTTTCCACAACCGGATTTTCCAACTATTAATCCACGAATAGATCTCGGAAGAATAGGAGAATTGTTCCTGCTTGAAATGTCTTCCCAATCTAGGTTATCCATTTTATGTAGGGATAATTTAACAAGTACAACAGTTTATAATCTTGCCGCTCATACATGAGCGCGATCTATTTTTTTTGATTATCGATTACTTGCCGCTCCTACACGAGCGCAACCTGGTTTGAACACTCTTGTGATTCTTGAAGATCTGATGTGTTTGGGATGATAATCTGTTTTTTCCAAAAGTTTTGAATTGGTATACTGCTGTCTAACATAACTTTAATCTGTTTCTTTAGAGAATATATCTCTGTGAAAGATAATCCAACACATCGGAAAGTGGTATAACCTCCGAGCAGGGAAGCAATTTCTCTCAGCTTTCTCGCGTAAGACTCATGTATACCAATATTTTCCAGTAACCACTTGCTGAAAGTACCAGATATAATTCCTTGTTCTTTATCTTTCTTGAACAAATTGAAGCATAGATTTAAAAGTTTTCCATATTGAAGAAAAAAAAAAGATGGTCTGTGCATTCTGTCGTTGAATGTGTTTATATCCTTCTTTCAATTTTTTCATCGCTTCTTCTGAATTTGCTATCTTAGTTGTGTCGAAAAAGAATACTTCTCTGTTTATTTTCTGGTTATATCAAGTATATGACTCATTAAGTAATGATGAAGCTCTTCGGGTGTTTTTGTTTTCTTCTGTGCTTTTCCTTTCTTTCTTAGTAAATGTTGTTACTTTGTTTTAGGTCTCTTCGGAAGTTTTGTTGGAGGACCTGTTATCTCCATCTCATTCAAAAAGTTTATCATGTTCACGTGATAATTACGATGTTCAAGAATCACAATCTTCGACTCATCGTCCCATTGAAAAACTTGTTGAAAAGATGTTGAAGGTTGTTGCACAGCAGGTGATGGTGGTAAAGGTATATTAGCAGCCTGTTGAAAAGCCGGATGTGGAACAGTAACCCCTTGAACAAATTGTTGTTGCTCCATATTGTCTGGAAGAATTAATGTATCTCTCTGCTTAGAATAATCTAACAATTTTTCATGCGCTTCAGTACACTCGTCTATCTCTTTAAGTAAACCCTGAGTAGAAACACTGCCTTGTGACATATCACAACGAGAGACACAGCAGAAATGACAGCAGATTGTCGGTTGGATCCTTACCTCTCTCTAGTGGCCATAAACAAAAAGTAATTATTGGTGTGGCTAGAAAATCGATTGAGCTAGAATTGATTTTTTAAATGTGCACACGGGGTTAATGCTTCGTTGGCTCTCAATTGAAAAAGTTAACCTCCAACACTTTTTCCAGGTCACCCTATTTTTTGAGGGGTGTAATTTTTAATTTTAATTTTTTTGAGGGGGTGGACCAGACTCGCATTTTTACCATACTACTCCTCTCATGAGTCAGCAGACATCAAACGTTTAGAGAACTTACTTTCTTTAATGCTAGTCTAAATGAAGAAGATAAAGATACATTTCTCGTCTACATATAGATTCGTTACGCTAGAGTAACGTTTTAGCAATGACTTGCTATAAACTACCAACTGTGAACTTTTCCCATTTATGAATGACGAGTCGGCTGACTGAAGACGATATTATCATTATTGGTATTTCAGAAACAAAGTCTTTAACAATTGCTTTGTTGAACTTTAAGAATGTATTCAACTATAAACTCTACAGTATACTCACCTGGGACAGGAAGTTCAATGAGTTGTCTTGGAGAGCTTTTAAGATGCTGATTCTTTATCTCAGCCAGGACTTCTAGTCCAATAAGATACAAATATCTTGCACTCTAACCGAAAACTTTTAACTTGAAGTTTCTTTAACACTTACGACGGTTTGCTACGACTGTATGAGTCAAACGCCGGAGACCTCACTCTGCAAATCTTCAGCGCACATGGAGAGATTTGTGCTGGGTCTGTTCTAGCATCGAATTGTCCCCAAATATATACAAATTGATCAGGAAGCAGAGGCGGTCAAAGGATGGACAGGAGGAAATACCCCACATATTTTTGGTAAAGCCCATAGTCGAATCTACGCGATTCCGACCCAAAATCTTGGTGCAGTGACCCCCAAGAACCATGGAGAGTTCTGCTAACTGCAAAGCAAAACTTATCAGCTTTACCCACACAGCAAAATGTCCCAAACATGATATTAGTCGGTGAGATGCAAATTAGGGCGCGTCTTTGTTCCCCCTCGGCTTTCCCGATCCTACGCAGGAGTGAAGAATTCAGATGACACAGTAATTAAGGTGCAAAACATCTTGTTTTGAAAACCCACCTACTCGGCTACTGCGTGACACTGGTGAAGTTCTGCATATTCTGACGAGAATAGTCAGTGCCGAAGTCATGGTGAAGCTAAACTGGTGTGTTATCATTGTTGATCCAAGTGAAAGAAAAATCACCTTGTTCAGCACATGTTTTAATAAAACCAGGGTGCTGTTCCATAGTATAGATCTGGTTAGGTGTTCTAGCATCAGCGCCACCAGGTCTAAACCCTTGCATCATGTGAAGGGCCTTATTTCTTGGAACAATAATCTTCCTAAGTGGCTGAGGTCTCATAACAGCATCACTCAAATTAGGATTATCGGCTCCATCCAAATCCCAAAAATAACCATTTGTAGCCCATACATTTGGGTTAAGATGAATCTGCGGGATTCCATAATCGCCGTTGATATCGACAAACATCTCAACAGTAGTGTGTGTTGGAGCCTCATGTTGACTATGACTTGGATCAGCCTTATCATTTCGTCTTATCAAAACTGCAATATTATGGATATTGAATCCACATTTTTTTCAATCTACGAGATAGTTAAAATCGTTTGGAAACATAGATGTGTGTTGAAAAAAATATGGTTTAAGCCGCATTCCATGATTGACCTCAAATTCTGTTTCAAAACCACCATGTCCAGCTGAATATTCTTTAAGGTAAGGTTAAACTGGCAAATAGAATTTACAATCTAGCAATACAGAGCTATGATTCTATTGAAATGTTAGGATGAAAAAAGGTAAAATAAATGGTTTTATCTATGATTTTTACCCAAATTGGTTCAAAAATTGAAAAAAATGGCGATATTTAGGGTCTACGCAGGAAAAAAATGAACAACACAAATGTCAAGATATCTCAAAAAGTTTTAGTTCAATTCTCTTCAAACTTTGCCACAA
This sequence comes from Elysia crispata, assembly GCA_033675545.1. Taxonomy (NCBI): domain Eukaryota; kingdom Metazoa; phylum Mollusca; class Gastropoda; family Plakobranchidae; genus Elysia; species Elysia crispata. The sequence continues at coordinate 10,585 of JAWDGP010005594.1, forward strand.
TGATACTGTACCTAAACTCTATGGAATAGACTAAAATCTAAGGGATGCATTGAGCACAACATTATTTAGGGCCCTGAAGGCTATCCCTTTCAAATTTTACGGAAAATTTTAGGGGTAGGGGTAACTTTTTTTTACATAACTTACTCCAATTTTAAGCTAGACACTTCATTGTAGTCAGTTATCCTCTTCATTGGGTCCAAAAACAGTACAGAAAATTTCATGAGAATATCTGCATAACTTTTTGAGATATCATGACAAAACTGCATCAAAATTTGCGAAAAGTGAAAAACTGAGAAAATTGAAATTAAAGAGAAAAAAAGACTATAATTTAACAACCGCTTACTTTAGTGGCCCCCAGCTAGGTAGCTGTCATCTCCATTCTCTTCTTGAACAGCCATAATTGTTCTCTGTGCTCTTTTCTGCTTGTTTCCTTTCCTGATCTGCTTTTCTGCTGCTGTTACTCTGTTGCTATCCAACTTCCGAAAACCAGATTTTTGGTGATATCCAACTTTCAGTCCTAATTCTTTGAAAACATCACACCTCTGCATCTCTCCATCATTGAAAACAATTGTTCCATCAAACACTGCTATCTGCAGCCTGTCTTTACCAACAAAAGTAGTTTTGGGGCATCTGTCCCATATCAGATTGTGGAAAGACTCATTTGCATTCTGAGTTCCACCGTGTAGACACTTTTTCAACAAATTGTCACTTGATAGGTCCTCAAAAATATTCCTAATCTCCTCCAACACAAACTCTGGCAAAATGTTTTTGTTAAAACCATCACACCAGCTTCCACATTCAGTGTGTTTTCCCTTTCTATGATACCAAATGGCCCAAATAGCTTTTTTCATTTTCTCCAGATCGTTGACATTTTTTCTAATCGCACCTCCATAATGGCCCTGAATTCTCTTGATGGCTGCTTTTGTGAGTTTTCCTGCTCCTCCTATTCCTTTTATCTTCTTATCAACAGTGTATACCTTTCCTTTACATTCATTAACTTTATCTAACAGTCTTTTCCCCATTCTTTTTTGCACATGTCCACAACATTCGAGTTTTTCAATAGGAATATCATAAATTGGTGGGTCTGCCTCAGACACAAATTTGTAACTTTTGGAATCACCATCACCTAAATATGTTGCATACTTCAATCCATGCCTTCCTTCTGATCTTTTAAAAATTCTGCCCATTCCTACTGGCTCCATGCTCCCAGCCGATCCATCATGATTTTTTTGACAAAGCTATTTATGTTTCTCACTCCATATATTTTTCTTCTCCGCTGACAAATTCTTTGCTTTCATTTTAGCACAGGAATCACAGTAGTTGCTAAGTGTTTCTGTGTCTATGACCTTAGCAGGAACTTTCTTGCTGACAGATAGACATGTTGCCACACCGTTCTTACTGACAAATCCGCGGCGATGCCAAGATCCGTCACATGACACTGAAACATTGTCACCCTCCGCTTCCTTCAATTCTGTAGCCGCTCTCTCCATACTCTCTTTTGCAACTTTTTCTGTGGCTTTTAAAATTCTCTCTTTAAATATGGAGGCCCTAACAGATGATACAGGCTGTGGCATATCCATTGCTGACAAAAATCTCTGACCTTTCTTTTCATGGCAACCAATCCCATACATAGCAGCTTGAAAGCGCAAGTTCACATTTTCATCATTTTGCAAATTGACTGTTGCCTTACATAACCGACAGACCAATGTCAGGGAACTGTTGATGCCATTTAACTTCTCTGTCACATGAAAGTTATCCTCTAATTCCTGAGAATTCAGGCAGCTTGGACAAGGGAAGCTCTGGAAGAAGTTAATGATGCATTCCAGTCTGAACAATCGGAATCCAGTTAGCTTTTCATCTGGCTGGGCATCATCGCAAATGGATCTAGATCTAGAGCTCTGTGGGGCCTGTTCTCCTAAATCTAGACTCAGTTTTCTAAAAGAAGATGAGCTAGCCTGAGTTTGTTGACAGTGTTCAGACCCACTGCCATTCTGAAGTCCATTGTCATCAAACCTAGATCGCTTTTCATCATTGGTCTTAGACGGTGTGAAGCGATTGCCATAAAATTTCCTCTTCCTCTGACGATCTTTCCTTGGTTTTACCATGTTTAGACTTGAAACTGAATCAAGATATCTATATCTAGATCGAAATCTGAGATAAAGCTATTGACAAGATGTAGATCTAATCTAGATTTGAATGCTTTTCATATACTAAGTATAAATGTCAAACATCTGCTCTAGATCTTGAAATTTGGGGACAGTATTCAGTGAAACAGCGTGTAGAAAACAGGTTGTAAACAATGAATGTTCTAGTTTCACTTCTTAACCTACTTCCTTTTTAATTTTTTATATGCCAGACAAGCAAAAAAAAGGCCAAAATCATTCTCAAAAAGATGCTAAGATATGTTGTTTACTTGGTTGCTATACCAAACAAACCATTTCCGGTTAAAAAAATTACTACCTTGATGATTTTAAAAATTTAAAAAAAATATTTCCCATTGTCATATCAACATATTTTTTTCACCAAAATGTTCAGAAATAGATAAAGTTTTTATAACAGCCAAAAACCTGGCATACGAGGTATGACCCAAATTTGGTATTTTTAGCCAGTTTCTTTATAGATAGTATCAAAATCAGTTTTAGTAGAACATACAATAATTTGTTGACTATCTTTAGGAGAAGTATTTTTAACTAACTGTTTTAATAATTCGTTTTGTTCTTTTAATAATTGTTCAGTCATTTTTTAGGAAAGTAAAATGTATCTAGATTATAACGATACTTTCCATTATTTAAATCAGAAGTATTATCTATACAAGAAAATCATAAGGCTTTTGCCAACAAAGATTACATTAATTTCTAAATTCTTCATAAGACATATCATGAGAAACATGATCTTGATAAATATGCTGAATGTTTTTATTATCTTGTTTGAAAAGACTGATAAAATTAGAATTCTCTCTTATAGTTTGTCTAGGTAAACAAAAGTAATTTTAAGAAAGATAAAAACAATCAACATTTGAGTGTCTTCCTCTAGTATTAAAATCATTATATTTGTTTTGTTTTTCTAATAACACATCATCGAATATCATTAAGTTTTTATTAATGGAGTTTAATTCTTTAGGATCTTTTATATCTTCTCCGTTTTAAAAAAATTCACACTTGATAGGGTTATCATTAGAATAAGTTTCACCAATTTCTTCTATAAGATGGTAAGGATCAATATCTTTATCTTTAATATCTTTTCTACTGTTAAAAAGATTATATACACATTCTTTATCTAAATTGTTATTAAACACACTGTAATATTTTGTACTTGGGTTGAAATAAACTTTTACCATACACAAACAGCTTATTATAATCTAACAGTTCAGGTTTTAATAAAAGATTAAGTAATAAATTAGTCTTTCCACAACCGGATTTTCCAACTATTAATCCACGAATAGATCTCGGAAGAATAGGAGAATTGTTCCTGCTTGAAATGTCTTCCCAATCTAGGTTATCCATTTTATGTAGGGATAATTTAACAAGTACAACAGTTTATAATCTTGCCGCTCATACATGAGCGCGATCTATATTTTTTTATTATCGATTACTTGCCGCTCCTACACGAGCACGACCTGGTTTGAACACTCTTGTGATTCTTGAAGATCCGATGTGTTTGGGATGATAATCTGTTTTTTCCAAAAGTTTTGAATTGGTATACTGCTGTCTAACATAACTTTAATCTGTTTCTTTAGAGAATATATCTCTGTGAAAGATAATCCAACACATCGGAAAGTGGTATAACCTCCGAGCAGGGAAGCAATTTCTCTCAGCTTTCTCGCGTAAGACTCATGTATACCAATATTTTCCAGTAACCACTTGCTGAAAGTACCAGATATAATTCCTTGTTCTTTATCTTTCTTGAACAAATTGAAGCATAGATTTAAAAGTTTTCCATATTGAAGAAAAAAAAAGATGGTCTGTGCATTCTGTCGTTGAATGTGTTTATATCCTTCTTTCAATTTTTTCATCGCCTCTTCTGAATTTGCTATCTTAGTTGAGTCGAAAAAGAATACTTCTCTGTTTATTTTCTTGTTTATATCAACTATATGACTCATTAAGTAATGATGAAGCTCTTCGGGTGTTTTTGTTTTCTTCTGTGCTTTTCCTTTCTTTCTTAGTAAATGTTGTTACTTTGTTTTAGGTCTCTTCGGAAGTTTTGTTGGAGGACCTGTTATCTCCATCTCATTCAAAAAGTTTATCATGTTCACGTGATAATTACGATGTTCAAGAATCACAATCTTCGACTCATCGTCCCATTGAAAAACTTGTTGAAAAGATGTTGAAGGTTGTTGCACAGCAGGTGATGGTGGTAAAGGTATATTAGCAGCCTGTTGAAAAGCCGGATGTGGAACAGTAACCCCTTGAACAAATTGTTGTTGCTCCGTATTGTCTGGAAGAATTAATGTATCTCTCTGCTTAGAATAATCTAACAATTTTTCATGCGCTTCAGTACACTCGTCTATCTCTTTAAGTAAACCCTGAGTAGAAACACTGCCTTGCGACATATCACAACGAGAGACACAGCAGAAATGACAGCAGATTGTCGGTTGGATCCTTACCTCTCTCTAGTGGCCATAAACAAAAAGTAAACAGATTATTTTATTGGTGTGGCTAGAAAATCGATTGAGCTAGAATTGATTTTTTAAATGTGCACACGGGGTTAATGCTTCGTTGGCTCTCAATTGAAAAAGTTAACCTCCAACACTTTTTCCAGGTCACCCTATTTTTTGAGGGGTGTAATTTTTAATTTTAATTTTTTTGAGGGGGTGGACCAGACTCGCATTTTTACCATACTACTCCTCTCATAAGTCAGCAGACATCAAACGTTTAGAGAACTTACTTTCTTTAATGCTAGTCTAAATGAAGAAGATAAAGATACATTTCTCGTCTACATATAGATTCGTTACGCTAGAGTAACGTTTTAGCAATGACTTGCTATAAACTACCAACTGTGAACTTTTCCCATTTATGAATGACGAGTCGGCTGACTGAAGACGATATTATCATTATTGGTATTTCAGAAACAAAGTCTTTAACAATTGCTTTGTTGAACTTTAAGAATGTATTCAACTATAAACTCTACAGTATACTCACCTGGGACAGGAAGTTCAATGAGTTGTCTTGGAGAGCTTTTAAGATGCTGATTCTTTATCTCAGCCAGGACTTCTAGTCCAATAAGATACAAATATCTTGCACTCTAACCGAAAACTTTTAACTTGAAGTTTCTTTAACACTTACGACGGTTTGCTACGACTGTATGAGTCAAACGCCGGAGACCTCACTCTGCAAATCTTCAGCGCACATGGTAGAGAGATTTCTGCTGGGTCTGTTCTAGCATCGAATTGTCCCCAAATATATACAAATTGATCAGGAAGCAGAGGCGGTCAAAGGATGGACAGGAGGAAATACCCCACATATTTTTGGTAAAGCCCATAGTCGAATCTACGCGATTCCGACCCAAAATCTTGGTGCAGTGACCCCCAAGAACCATAGAGAGTTCTGCTAACTGCAAAGCAAAACTTATCAGCTTTACCCACACAGCAAAATGTCCCAAACATGATATTAGTCGGTGAGATGCAAATTAGGGCGCGTCTTTGTTCCCCCTCGGCTTTCGGGATCCTACGCAGGAGTGAAGAATTCAGATGACACAGTAATTAAGGTGCAAAACATCTTGTTTTGAAAACCCACCTACTCGGCTACTACGTGACACTGGTGAAGTTCTGCATATTCTGACGAGAATAGTCAGTGCCGAAGTCATGGTGAAGCTAAACTGGTGTGTTATCATTGTTGATCAAAGTGAAAGAAAAATCACCTTGTTCAGCACATGTTTTAATAAAACCAGGGTGCTGTTCCATAGTATAGATCTGGTTAGGTGTTCTAGCATCAGTGCCACCAGGTCTAAACCCTTGCATCATGTGAAGGGCCTTATTTCTTGGAACAATAATCTTCCTAAGTGGCTGAGGTCTCATAACAGCATCACTCAAATTAGGATTATCGGCTCCATCCAAATCCCAAAAATAACCATTTGTAGCCCATACATTTGGGTTAAGATGAATCTGCGGGATTCCATAATCGCCGTTGATATCGACAAACATCTCAACAGTAGTGTGTGTTGGAGCCTCATGTTGACTATGACTTGGATCAGCCTTATCATTTCGTCTTATCAAAACTGCAATATTATGGATATTGAATCCACATTTTTTTCAATTTATATCCCAAACATTTATAGTTAAAATCGTTTGGAAACATAGATGCGTGTTGAAAAAAATATGGTATAAGCCTCATTCCATGATTGACCTCAAATTCTGTTTCAAAACCACCATGTCCAGCTGAATATTCTTTAAGCCTTCCAATACGTTCATCTGGGCCTTCTATGTGAGATCTAAAAACCCTACTAAAAAACTGACTTGTCCTTTGAGTTCTTCCTGAAGATGTATACCGTTTAGAACAACCTGGAAAGCCTGTGTGTTTATGATTACCGGCACCTTGACCGGCTACATTAACACCTTGAGTTCCACCTGGTGCGTCATTTCCATTTGCTTCTTGAGGATCATCCATATGATGATCATTATCAAGATCATCATCTCCATTTCGAGGGAGAGGAAGTCTCTTAATACTATTTAGTAAATTCTCCATTTCTTGTTGTTCCTCGGTATTAAGATTATCAAGATATCCAAAATCTAATTCTGGTACAGGTGAATCTTTACATTTCTTTTTTGGTGGAGGATTTGGAGATAAATTTACTTGAGTTTTTTTTTTCCAGATTCTGCTTCAACTGGAGGTTGTAAACCACTAGGACCAGGAGTTGGTGAAACCGGATTAACTGGAACTTCAGGTTCTTGTGGAAATTAAAGTACGTTGATTATCAGCTTCGTTAACAATTCTTCTAGCTTGTTCCAGAGAATCAGGTATATCAGTAACAAAATTATTTGAACCTGAATCTCTAATAGTTTGTGTCCACCTTAACCTCAATTCTTCGTGGTTATCACCAAATTTATATTAATCCATTTACGTCTTAGTCTTGCAAATAAAGCTGAATGATAAGATTTAGAACGTGGCATAACGATTAATTGTTTTTCTCTTGCTCATTTTCATCAACAGCATCTTTGATGAATCTGTTTTTCTTTTTTTACTTTCAATTGAATTAATAATACTGTCTTTAGCACATTTGCCACCGGCTCTAGCTACTTGTTTAGCACCACTTTGTATAAGTTTAGCGCCTTCTTTTCTAGCCATATTTACACCTGATTCTACAACTTCAGGGATCTCTGGAGTTAAATCAGCCACAGTCTCTGAAACCAAAACATCAGCAGCAATATTATCCAAAACAGGTACAACATTTCAGCAGCAAGATATCCAACAAATTCTTCAACACCTAAAATCATTCCATCCAAAAGAGCTCCTAACACTATGGAAATCATGCTGAAAATAATTAAAAAACAAAATCGACTACACACTTTATTATAATACAAATTACAATGATGAAAATGGGCATTGTCGCGCTTTGAACCCATCTAACACAACAAAACTTTCAATCATTTCAATCTATAGTTTCCTTTCTATCAGATAAATACTAGAAATTAATAATGTAGCGTTTACTTTTTAATTGATTAGCAATTAAATCCTATAGGAGTGAATTGCAGATAAAATTATAGATAAAAACGCAGACTAAGAAAACACAGTAACCACACTCACAAATATGATGATAGAAATATCAAAGTAACACCTGTTTTAAATTAGATTTAGAAGAAACTGTTGAAAGTTGAACAATGTCTGTGCTATGAGTAGTTCTGAAGTTATTGTGAGGTAAAAAAGAGGAATTTTCTGTTTTATTACATAAAATTCAGCAGACCTGTGCACCGGCTTGTGCAGACAGTGATTATATCTGGTCATGGGCAGGCCTGATCCTAACAGTGATTGATAACGTTACCTGGGCTCGGCCCGCTATAACAAGGCTTGAGTCGCCCAAGTTCAAAATAGCTTTCGGGCCTATCCCCCCATTATTATGGGAGTGGGGCAGGTGGCTCTATGCCCAGTAAAATGGCTTTATTGTGTAGAAGGCAGCAGCAGTACACTATTCTACTGGCAACAGAAGGCTCGACACGAACCTCAGTGTGAAGGCAGTGCCACCTTCTTTTCAGCACGCCAATGCACCTTTCTACAGTTACTCGTGTCAGTCGATGCACCACATTAAATGCGTTTTGCTGGTGATCTACAGGGTCACCAAAAGGTGTCATCAGCCACTCTCTGAGAGGATAGCCACCGTCTCCCAGTACCAAACCCTCAACCACAGGTGGTCTCCGCTCCATCCCAGCAAAAAACTGGGACTCGTAACACGCTAGCATCATGAAAGCTGCCAGGGTGTCTGGCCACACAATCAATTATATAAGATCAGCAGTACAGACAATCTGGCAAAAAAAAAATTGAGCAGAATAAACAAAATACATATGTTGGCTGGTGGACTCTATGTGTCTCTCTAAAGATATAGAGAGGAAAACTAGAAACTACACAAAAGACAAAACGAACTAACTAATTAATTGCTGTGATAACGAAATAATCAAAACAAGGCACACAGGTAAGTTTGAAATAGACTATACTACAGCTTTATTAGGTGGAATACTCGTAATAGTGGTACAAAAAAAAAAAGTAAATGAAAAAGAATTACAAACTACAAATAAATCTTGAAACAACAAAATATCAATAGGCGGACCCAATAATTAAACACATGTAAACTAAAACCGAATTACACATGTGTAAGCAGATTTTAACTCAAGATTACACCACTGAACGTAAACTAATATGATATCAAAATATTAAAAACCAAACTAGGAATTAAATCTAGAACCAATCTAGAATTAGAACTTAGAATTTGAAAAGCAGAACAATACTAGAATCTACAAGTTAGAAATGAGAACTATGAAGAAGCTACAAAGACGTTACAAAGAACATCTATAAAAAGTGTCAAAGAACCCAAGTAGGAGGTGCATAAAATCGATATACTCAAATGGCTCAGTAGACTAAGTAGACCCTTCCCCGAATCACGGAGGTATACCATACACATAAAATCCAGACTCAAAGTCAATACTCCAAAATAGAATGAAAAAAGTCCACAATCTCAATAGAAGAAATTTAAACAGCATACAGTGCTTCAATTCAATCCTCAAGTGAAGGCTTGGTAACAAATAACAATGCTCACGGCACGGAGGCCCACTCTCAATAAAATCCAAAACTCTACTGACCACTGGTCTTTCTAATCACTACTTGAATAATGTCAAGTCAGTCGGCAAAGTTCCTTGACAAAGAGTTCCTCGGTTTAAACTTTCCCCCACAAAGGCCAACGCCAGCAGACGTGCAAAATTTCTCCCCGTCCAACTGGACACCCGTTCCCCCAGAATATCTATACCCGACCAAGATCATAGAAACAGTCCGTTACATCTCGCATCTTACGATCAAAGCATCACATAAACTTAGTAAGACTTGTGGTTTCCCTAAATTCCTCAAGTTCCACGAATCAAAGTAAGTTTTACATCTCAAGCTGACCGAAGTCAAGCTTCTCTGGCCAGCTGGATAGAACAAAAGAAACATAAATACCGCTAATAATGTAACCATTACAACATACTATTTAAAGAAATAAAGCACCAGAAGGATGGAGAATCAACTTAGCGCCAATAAACAAATGGTCAATAAAATTATAGAATTCAAAAATTTACATAAAATCACACATCAGACATCATTAAACTTTCCATCCGCTTACACATATAATAAATATTTTAATGAAAATGTCATTCTATAAAATAAATCGAGTTTTTTTTTTTTTCTTTTTAAGTTTTGCGCATTATCAGAATGCAGAGAGGTTGTTTATCAGGTGATTCATTCACTATCTGGCCCCAAAAAAACTGAAGAGAATAAACTAAATTTTTTATTTTTTTTTTTAAATGGAAATGTCATTCTATAAAATACATCAATTTTTATTTTGTTTGTTTTTTTTTCCCCCCAACTTTTGGGCAATATCAGACTGCAGAGATGTTGTTTATCACATGAATTATTCACTCTTTGGCCAACAGTAATTGAGCAGAATAATCTAAAGAAAACAAATTTTTTAATGAAAATATCGCTCCATAAAATAAATCAAGTTTTTTTTTTGTTTTTTTTTTTAAGTTTTGCGCAATCGGCAATATCACACTGTAATGATTTATTTACAGTAAGGGCTCAGTCATTTTAAAATTTGGTAAGCCATTACAATAGCTGCTAGGCCAGTCCTGCAAATTTTCAATGGACTTGCTATTTATCACAACGAAGTCCTATATTTGCTTTGACAATAGTGTGTTGAAGATACTTGAACATTGAGAGAATGGAAATTCTTGCGATTGACATATACCGCTTCGTCCACATGTGGCCTAAGAATTTTGACGTGTGTCATCCACACAGGCAAAGACTTCTGGAAAACCAGCAGCTACAGAGGATGCCACCTTTTGCTGTTGAACCTCCTGTTTTGTGGGGGCGGGGTGTAAATATTGTGGTAGCATTTGGATTAGGGCATCCATTAGTGTTCTCATCGTACGGCTCACTGAAAAAGAAGGAAATGAAAATATTAACTTTCACATTTAATTTTAAAATAATAGTTCATTTTGTCTTTCATTCACCCTTCAAATTAAGTGCATGTATCAATATGATTAATACATAAAACATTGGCCAACTGGCTCGTAAAAACTTAACTACATTTTAACCCCAATACTAAGTTTAGATCATCTAATGGAACTTTATAAAGAACTTGAAAAAAAAATATAACAAAGCACATAGATGAGCTATTTAGATGTCCAACTAATTCTGAACAAAAAAAAGGTATTGAGTCTAGATATCTAGATGAAGGTATTATCTAGATTCTCTGGTACCTTGTTGATTTCTTCAGCATTTAAATTAACTTAATTATAAAATAATGGGCAGCCAAATGGTCAATGTCATATAGAATTAAACTTGTTCTATTTTGGCCTTAGAAGAGACTATCTTGATCCTAAACGGAATTTTGAATTAGACTGAACTCCATGTCTAGATGTAAGTTCTATGTGCTTACTTATCAAGATCTATATCTGAAGACCACCAAACTCTATTGATCTAGATCTAAATCTCTGCAAGAGTTTAAGATGATGGCATCAAACGGCAATGTTTGACTGCATGGCAATAGGGCTTGCGGGCACGCTATTTCTAGATCTAGATTACGACCTGAAGAAAATAGACGCATTAACGTTATTAAACAATAACTATTTTTACTTTCATTACCTGTTGATTGGCTGACACTAATCATCTCCCAAATTGCGTCTTGGAATGTGCCTATGGCACAAAAAAATGGAGAGTCAAGCACACTTGCAGGATCGAAAGCAACAGTCGCCCTCTCCGTCCATTTTGGATTAAAAGAGGCTCTAGCTCCTCAGTCAATGCCATTATGTTTTCACGATGGAAACGGAATTTTTCAAACATTTCCATATCATCAAACACAACCAAAGGATTTCTACGATCTCGAAAAATCCAATTTTGTCTTAACAATCTTCTATGACATTGGTGAACAGAGGCAGCAGCAGCCATCTTAGAGTGATCTTAAAAGACGGTATTAGATAGAACTAAATCGATATAGCCAACCCCTAACTGCTAAAGTTGGAGAAACTAACTTTACTTAAAGCTGTGGCACATCACTTGAATGCGACTTAGCAGGTAACAAGTAAAACTTACTAAGTTTTGACTTAACTTTGCAACTTGCATACGGATCCAGAATTCGGAAAAATAAAAACCAAGGAAATAAAACTTGGGGAAATAAATCCTAAGAAAGTAACAAAGGAGATAAAAACTCAGGGAAATAAAACCCAAGCAGATAAAATCCAAAGAGATAAAAACTAAATAAAAGTAAAACCCAACCAGACCCGCTGTCTTGCACTTGATTCATGAATGAGCTACATTAATTTCTCTTTAAGTAAGGAACATAAAAATGGAACATTGGTCCCCACGTGGCTTAGATCTCCTTAAAACTTTAACACAACAAAGAAATCGCGTCCTGTCACTTTGAGGGCTGGAACGAGAGTGACGAGAATGTGCGCCAAATTTTACCAGGTGTGTTAGTTGGGGTCCTAACTACAGCAAGCAGAGACATACACAACCAAAATAAGATCCTTCATAATTCACAACCGGACAAGCTGATAAATAGAATATAGGTTTACAAAGAGAACCAAATGTAATTAAAATTATCAACTATAGACGCATAGAGATAATGCGTTATTCAAAAGCATTATGATGAAAATAACAGCGTAATGTTACAGGTACTATTGAGAAGTTTCTTGATTTCTGCTAGAAAAAAAAAGCGGCAAACTAAAAATAATAAAACCAACAAGGAACATTAGAAAAATAGAGGTGCACTGAAATACCTACACCTATGAGTCAACGATGCACTGTCGACAAGGACCAATGTGCACGCCGACCCCTGTGCAAGGCGACCAAAAGGTGTCTCATTCCAATAATCCCGACTATAAAGTTAGAAAAATACACAATTCCCAAAATTTTTCCTTCTATCAATTACAAGTCCAGTCTCAATGGAGTTTTGGTTACCCTAATGGATTTCTGTGGTAGTGGTATCGATCTCTCTAGTGTTTTTACTCCAGTATCGAGGCTTGTACTGAGGCCTGGGGGTGATGAATCCAGGTTTGTAGGTTGATTATTATATGGTCTTAGCTGAGATCCAGTAACTGGGCGAATTGGACCTTCCTCGTCGCGTGGTCTTATGACGAAGGGGCCTCCTTCTGGCGGAGAAGTGTTAAACCCTACGTAGAGCGTGTCTCCCCACACATCCTGGATCTTATTTCGTCCAGGTAAATGTTGCCTGATTAAGACCAAGTCTCCTGGTCTCAACACAGTAGCTCCTCTAGGTGGTGGTGTCTCCCACTGTTGAGCAGCCTTTTGAATTTTATGTGCATCTCATGCAGTCTTCTCAGGTGACGGGACAGATAGTCCCCAGCACTGGAATACTCATCTTTTGCTGGTGTCCGTCCCAGATATACATCAACTGGCAGGGGTGGCTCCCTGCCAAATAGCAGAAAATACGGCGACTGGCCAGTCGTTGCATGTGGTGTAGCATTATAGCAGATCACCAACTCCTGAATGAAATCTGGCCATCGTCGTTTCTGCTCTGCAGACAGGGTGAAAATGTAGATGAGATGGTGACTAAGTAGATAAATAAATACTAGATCTATCACAAGTTATCACGGACGTAGAATCCGGACCAGGCGGGTAGTAAATAGAGCTATTAGATGCTTGAAAATTTGGATCACACAACTTCCTGTGTTGTTTCCTTCTAGCGATGTTGCCCTATCTAACCTAATTACTAGATCTGGGGCTAGCTCTATGCCACTAGGTGATACAGCACGGCACACACACACACACACTTGGTCCGGGAATTAGCACATGATGATGATGAGAATGGTAGAAATAGGGAATTTTACTGATGACGTCTCTTGAATTGAGCTCAATGGTTCTCAGTGCATGGAATGAGCGGAGTAAGCTCCGTATTATGGTACGCGTTTTATTAAGTTTACACACTCCCAGTGTTTTGGAAAACCAAGAAAAATATGATTTGTAAGTCTGAAATCATAGACTACAGGTCTTAGCCAAAAGACCGAGAAGCGATCAATAGGTTGTGCAGACTGCAGTTGAATCTTTCACAGACTCCATATGGGCTGGTTTGGCTCTTGGTTATTCCGTAGTGGTTACACATTCCTCTTATAACGTCAGCTTCGAAACACTTGCCTTGGTCAGAGTGAAATCGGCGTGGAACACCATAGTGGGGAATCCACTCTTTAAGCAGAACCTTCACAACCGACATGGATGATTGGTCCTTCGTGGCGACAGCCACTGTCCATTTTGTGAAGATGTCAGTTAGAACCAGAACGTCTTCTTCAGGGCGTCGGAGGTATTTGTGGCAGTGGTTTCCTACAAAAGATCTACTGTGATATGCTTGTGGTGTAATTTTATGTTGTTTAGAACTGTGTCTAATGCAGAGGTGACTGGGCCTGTTCTTGGTGTGAGGGTTTTGTATGAAACTGAACAAAGACGTTGCTCTATGTCCTGTATGTTGTGTGCATGTTTGTTTACAATGTTAATATCTGTTTCTATCTCGCGGAGGCCCAGACAGCCCTCCTCATGTTGCAGTTTGTTCTCAAAAATCTCTACCTGATGCCATTGGGAACCATATTTTTTCAAACTTTGACCCAATGGCGTCAGACACGCATCATGTTGGGTAGCTATTTGTTGGTCTAAATTGTGTGCAGCATTTTAGTAATTTGTGATGTTTTAGAACTATTCCTAGTAAAATGTGAAGACAAGGAGGGCTTGCACTATCTAAATCTATGTTCAAAAGGGGTGTGTGTAGTGCGTTGTGAAATTTTGCTACCTCTTTCTTCCACGATGAATCAGCAACAAAGGCAGAGTTGTCGACGAGTAAGCTTTTCAGTGATCTTTGCTGTCACTGACCACTGGGTTCGTGCATATCTCGTCGTGGCATCAGGCACTAAAGACATGGGTATGTGCCTTAGGGTCCTGAAAGGCCATACATCTTGCACAAAAATTCATAATCTCCATTCAAGCATTTTGTTTCTCCAAGAATGAGACTGAAGTGCTTTGAGATCACTGGCCAACCCACCTTCTAAAAACCTATCCATGTTGTCATGTGTGTCTCGTACTGATGCAATGGCTATCACTACAGTGTTGTGACGTGCATTTGGTTTTTCTAAGTTGGCAATCTGTAATCATGTAAATTTTAATGAATTTTTCCCATGGTCGCCCCCTATCTTACCCCAAATTTCATCTTGTGGAATAGAGCCTCCCTGCCAAGTAAGTAAATTTTGTGTGTCGTAAGAGTCTAATAAGCTGTCTGCAAACTTAGGTAAATCTTCTATCCTACCATATACATGTATAACCTCATACTCGACTGTGTCTTCCTTTACAAATAATCTATTCTCTACCTAAATAAAATTGGACACCTTTTCTCTTGAAAGCTCCCGCACTGATTTTTCCTTTTCTACTTGTATCCCTACCTTTCTTAACAAAGTACCATGTTTCCTCCCCTGTCTCCAACTCAAACCCAGTTTCTCTTTTATTGCTAGTGCATGAAGGCGTGATATTTTGATTTGTTGTCTGACTGAAGCCTTTTTTGTTATGTCTTGTGTGCGATCCACTGGTATTCTCTTTAATTCTGATGCAAGTTGTGTGTCTGATGAGCTACATGAACCCCCTGCTACTGATGT
The DNA here is from genome assembly GCA_033675545.1 of Elysia crispata. Taxonomy (NCBI): domain Eukaryota; kingdom Metazoa; phylum Mollusca; class Gastropoda; family Plakobranchidae; genus Elysia; species Elysia crispata. Next base: position 25,910 of record JAWDGP010005594.1, read on the forward strand.
TCTCAATGATTGTAAAAGTTTTGCCGGTTTCCTCTTAGTTGGTGTTCTTACTTTTTTTTCTTGGGTTTCCTGAGTTATATGGGCTGGTTCGGCCCTTGTTATTCCATAGTGGTTACACAGCCCTCTTATAACGTCAGCTTCGAAACACTTGCCTTGGTCAGAGTGAAGTCAGCGTGGAACCCCAAGTGGGGGATCCACTCTTTAAGCAGAACCTTTACTACCGACATGGATGATTGGTCCTTCTTGGCGACATCCACTGTCCATTTCGTGAAGACATCGGTTAGAACCAGAATGTCTTCTTTACCATCTGCTGAGACTTCCAACTTGGTAAAGTCTATGGCCACCACTCTAGAGACACTGTGGCAAGGAGATGTCCTGGCGGTTGATGGAGGCCCACACCAGGTTTCTTGGCTGTTTGGCGGCGATGACTTGTCAACGTAGAGGCTGAAGTATTCTCTCTGGACCCTGGTGTCCAGCCCCGTCGTGAGCAAACTTTATCACAATAGGCACCTGCTCCTTGGGTTGAACTAATTGCTCCCACAGCTGTCCACCTGGCACTTTGTTGGTTCGAAAAAGATATTCGTCTCTTATGCTCAGCTTCTGCCACTGGCGCAGAAGTAGCCTGCTGGTGTGGGAGAAGGATTCTCTTTCTTTGGCACTGGGGCATTGTTTTTGCTCGTCAAATGCCGTGATTGGTGCAATGTACTTGTCCGACACTTAGCTGTGGCTGACTTCTGCTGTGGTCAGGGATACAACCTTAGGTTGGACGCATGTAGGTCTGGAGTTGGTATCTGATGTACCTAAAGTGTCAAGATCTGGGGGAACTGTACTGACACTCGTCTCCTGTAGAACCACCTCCAGTTGACAACACGCCACCTCTGTTTCTTCTGTCCTGGGTGGCGAGACAGCGCATCGGCGTTTGTGTTTTGTTTCTGCGCGTGGTATTTGATGTTCAAGTCGAACAGAGCTAGTTCAGCAGTCCATCCCTGCTCAATAGCTCCTAGCTTTGCTGACTGCAAATGACTGAGGGGATTGCCCGTCACAACAGTGCACTGTGCCCCCAGCAAATATCCGCAAAACTTTTCGGTTACAGCCCATTTCAAACCAATGAGTTGTAGCTTGAATTAGCTGTAATTATTCATGTTTCGCTTGTTAGCGCCAAAAGGTGTCTCACTCCAATAATCCCGACTTGTGATTGTCAGCGAGTTGCACCCCTTACATACATAATCCAAATAAATTCATATACAAAATTTTGAGCAACTCTAAAAATTATAGTTTCGGGCCTTCTTCCAGGGGTGGTTTCCGCTTTGGTACTTGTTCTTGTCTGTCGTTTCTTCTTTTCCGCATATCGCCTGGATCCAATTCTATAAGCACAATTAGTCAAAAAAAATGAAACAGACATTCAAATTAATATTATTCAGAGTCATGTCAAGTATTTTCACACCATAAAAAATATTGCTGGGCTGCAAGTTACATACCTCCCTTGCTCCTTAATCTTCGCTCTGTCTTCACTACTTCAACCATTGCTCTTGTATGTGGTTCTTCCTCCCGTTTTTTTTGTTGCTCTTCAAATTTCTCTGGATCCGTCTCTTTCAATTTTTGTCGATACTGAGCTGATCTTGAAAACATGATGTTACTGACTTTAAAAAAAATAAAATAAAATGAAGTCTGTGACTAAAAGCTGAAGCACATGAGTACTGTTAAAATCTGTTTCCTACTAATCACTTTGTGCCTGAAAATCAAAATAACCATTGTAAATTGTGATTTCCTGAGAAGTTATCTCTCAGTTATGGTCTTTTAAAGCGAGTTTAATAGGAAAATCTCCTCAGTTGCCTCATCTCCATTCGTTGAGTCAGCCACGTTGTTGTCTTTAGTTACGATACCATAAAAAATTGTTAGGAGCAATGGAATTTTTACTTTAAAGTATTATACTTTTCTATTTCAGTCTCTTTTCAACATTTTGTCTAACCACTGTTTTAATTCTTCTCCGCATTAATTTAAATTTAAATTTTGTGCACCAACCTTTGCTAGACACTGAAGCTCTCTGTCATTAATGTGTTAGAAGTTTGCTAGGCACTGAAGCTCAGTGTCAATAATGGGTTAAATAATGGGTTTTCCCATTTTCAATAAGGTTGATGATTTAACACTAAAAGAATGATACAGCGGTTTGATCAGCTGATATTTTTCTTACCTCATGCTGGGGGTGATGGTTAAGCAATGCAAGTGACTCCTGGAAAAAAATACTGGATTTTAGAATCTCAGTTTATGAGCCTCCACCAGATGGTGCTGACTGTTACGAATAATTTTTAATTTAACCATGCTATCCGAAGATGATAGGTAGCAGATATATTTTTCATGGTCCCACTGTATCATGATTGAAATAAACAAATATTGTCATACCAGACCAATGTCATCTCCAGCATGACTAAATTCCTTTGGTCCTTGGCAATGTCACTGCGACCTTCCAAGTGTTGCTGGGGTTTTGTTGGACTGCAGCAATGTGATAGTTCTAACTGTGAAACTTCTTAGTGTAAATATGTTCATAGAGGCGTTTGATCAATAAACGTAAACAGCTGTTCTTTAATGTTTGGCTGTGAAGGTGACGGCCCTGTCAATCATCGAGTTTTACAAACGTCATTACATACTTGTAGGAGCAGATCTAACTTCTGCAAAGAAGGTTACTTTTATTGTTTCAAACCTTCCCTAAATTTTTGTAGCACTAGCTAAGTACATGTCGTCTTTAGCATGACAAATTTTTTTTCGATCTTAAGCAGTGTCAATGCAACCTTCCATGTGTTGCTGGTATTGTTTAGATTTTTTCCTCTCTATTTCTGTCTCTTTTGAAAATTTTATCTAACTGCTGTTTGAATTCTTCCCTGCATAATTTCAATTTAAATATTGGGGACCTACTTTGCTAGACCCTGAAGCTGTGTCATTAATGTGTTAGGAGTTTTTTCAATAAGGTTGATGATTTAACACAAAAAGTAATGATACAGCAGTTTGATCAGCTGATATTTTTCTTACCTGATGCTGGGGGGTGATGGTTAAGCAATGCAAGTGACTCCTGGAAAACAATACTGGATTTTAGGATCTCAGTTTATGAGCTTCCACCAGATGGTGCGGACTGTTACAAATGATTTTTAACCGTGCTATCCAAAGATGATATGTAGCATGCAGATATATTTTGCACGGTCCCACCTTATCATGCTTGAAATATACAAATATTGTCATACCAGATCAATGTCATCTCCAGCATGACTAAATTTCTTTGTTCCTTGGCAATGTCACTGCGACCTTCCAAGTGTTGCTGGGGTTTTGTTGGACTGCAGCAATGTGATAGTTCTAACTGTGAAACTTCTTGGTGTAAATGTGTTCAATAGGCGTTTGATCAATGAACGTAAACAGCTGGTCCTTCCTGTTTGGCTGTGAAGGTGACGATCCTGTCAATCATTAAGTTTTACAAACCTCATTACATACTTGTAGGAGCAGATCTAACTTCTGCAAAGAAGGTTACTTTTCTTGTTTCAAACCTTCCATAAATTTTTGTAGCACTAGCTAAGTAAATGTCGTCTTTAGCATGGCAAAATTTTTTTCGATCTTAAGCAGTCTGAAAGCAACCTTCCATGTGTTTCTGGTATTTTTTGGATTATTTCCTCTCTATATCAGTCTCTTTTCAACATTTTGTCTAACCGCTGTTTCAATTCTTCTCCGCATAATTTTTAAACTAACTAATTGAATTGCTGTGATAACAAACCCAAAATAAGGCATACAGGTAATTTTGAAACTTATAATTTATACTAGAGGTTTATTAGGTTGTAATAATTGTAATAGAGCATTGAAAAAAATAAGTAATTTTAAAGAAAATGTCATCCCATACTTTGACAATGGTCACCACCATGGCGACCACTGTAACAGCAGCGTGGACAAAGCGAGACAGAAACTCCACGGCCTTTTTAGTACGGGTCGTGTAGGGACTGTCCACAGAATCACCCATCTCTTCCAAAGCATTGTCCGACAGAATCTTTTGTGCCGACATCAGTGCCTCGACCTCCAAGTCCTCTACTAGCTGTGGGTGATGCTTAGACAGGTCAGTCCACTTGTGAATAGGACCATGCTCCACTTTGAATATCTTTGCTTTCATCGGGGTAGTGTATCCAACCACGAGATAGAACAGATCTTGGACCGTATCTTGGTCATCTCTGTCCCATTGTGGTAATGTGTCGGCGAAACTGTGGGGTAGCCACACAGGCAGTCTCTGTGGAGCACAGTAGCGTTTATAGTCTTTTTGTGGGTAAAAAACCAACCACTTATCACAGTCCATAGTCAGTCTTTTTACTGCTTTGCCACGACGATTTATTTGTGGCACCTTCACTTTGGGTACAATGTCCCAATGGCCACTGGTTTTCTGCAGGACATATCGAATGGTGGTGCGATTATCCTGATCACAGTCTTTGTGAATGAAAAAGCCATCACCATCGAGATAAAAGTCGCCTGTGTTCCACACCTCGATGTCCCGTTTGGGAAAACAGTACTCGTAGCAGTCCTCCGAGACTTCCAGGTAATCGATAACGTTTCCTGGAGGTGCAGGATCATTGAAAAAGTGCATCTCGTCAGCCGGGCAGAGCCACTGCCACTTGCCATCTTTCTTTCTCACCAGCTTTGCTCGCTTTGATGGTTTGACGTTGTTATTGAGAAAGATGGTTGCTGTGTATTGTTCATCAGTCATGCGGTCTACCTTGTCAGCCCAATGGAAACCGTCCATGTCATAGTACTCCAAAGAACAGAAGGCCCATGGAGCAGGGTTGGCAGCAACCCACTCCGCGTGTTCCACGGGTTGTCATCAGTAGCTTCATCATAAGTAATCCGAGGTGGAATGTTCATTCCTTCTTCTGCTTCCATGATAAAGTTTTTCATCATAGAAACGTTGGAACTAGCGTCAGCGGCAGCCATGGTTGCGGTTTCTTCGGGTTGTTCAGGTGTGGGTGGTACCACGTCCACTTCTGTCAGACTTGGAAAGAAGTATTGAAGATCGTCACGCAGGTCCTCTTCGTTCTGTGGTTGAGCTTGGAATGGCCAAGTATGAACCACTTGATAGGTTTTTAAAGCTTCTGGCGGTGAGGGCGATGGGATGAACAGCAGCGGTGTGTTTGAAAGGGTTGGTTCAATGTCAGCAATGAACTCTGGTGCTGCCATGTCAGATATTAGGACAGCACGGTTTCTCTCCATCTCTTCCGACCAGCTTTCCCAGTCTCCTCCAAAGTCGGGCACGATGCTGAGCACATCAACGCATTTGGTTTGACGGGGATTAATCCCGCTCATCAAGTCAGACAATTGTTCTGGTGTTGGTGGCTCGATCAAGCTCAAAAACTTTGGATTTGGCTTGGTGGCCTCCATGTTCTTCAGCGCTGTTGGCAGGATTTTACTCTTTTTTAAATTCTTGTACACATTCTATTCTCTAATGCTTGTTTCTCCCCTGGAACGTTTGCATATGGCATGTTGTTTGAGTTGAGAATGACAAGGTTAGCCTTGCATGTCCCTGGACTTTTCATTTTGCGCTCAAACGTGGTTTTTTCACCACTCATCAGTTCTTTTAGTCGGTCAACGTTGTCTGCACCGATGCCCACTTGATCCTTGGCAATGTCACTGCGACCTTCCAAGTATTGCTGGGGTTTTGTTGGACTGCAGCAATGTGATAAGTTTAACTGTGAAACTTCTTGGTGTAAATATGTTCATAGAGGCATTTGGTCAAAGAACTTAAACGGCTGGTCCTTAGTGTTTGGCTGTGAAGATGACGACCCTGTCAATCATTAAGTTTTACAAACGTCATTACATACTTGTAGGAGCAGATCTCACTTTTACAAAGAAGTTTACTTTTATTGTTTCAAACCTTCCATAAATTTTTGTAGCACTAGCTAAGTAAATGTCATCTTTAGCATGACAAAATTCTTTTTGATCTTAAGCAGCTTCAAAGCAACCTTCCATGTGTTGCTGGTATTTTTTAGATTTTTTCCTCTCTATTTCTGTCTCTTTTCAACATTTTGTCTAACCACTGTTTGAATTCTTCTCGGCATAATTTTTAAACTAACTAATTGAATTGTTGTGATAACAAACCCAAAATAAGGCATACAGGTAATTTCGAAACTTATAATCTATACCAGAGGTTTATTAGGTTGTAATAATCGTAATAGAGCATTGAAAAAAATAATTAATTTTAAAGAAGTACAATCTCCAAATAAATTCAATACCTCAACAAAACAAGGACTACAAGACAGAATATAAAAAAAAAGAAAACAGTTATGAACTTTAAGTGGTAAGACACAAAATCTTAAGAAAAGTCTTCCCCGAATCACTGAGATATACCATACACATGTTAAGTCCAGACACAAAGTCAACACATATACTCCAAAATAAAATAAAAAATCCACAATCTCAATCGAAGAAATACAAACAGCAGACAGTGCTCCAATGCATTCCTCAAGCGAAGATTTCGTAACAAAAAATATAGAACTGCTCACTGCACATTAGGCCCATTCCCACTTAACTCCAAAAATGTACTGACCAATGGTCTTTCAAACAATACTACCAATCTCAAACCCAAAACCAAAGCAGAATACAATTTAGAAATACAAGGCTAAACAAAACCAATTCAACACTATTTCAAGTATCATTTTAACTTAAAATACCAAAACTAAAATAGTGAAAATGCTTTGAAAAATAACAAAAGAGCAAAACTAGATTTAAAACCATATTCAAATTAGAATTAGAACTAGTATAAAGAACAAAGAAAGAAGTTACAAAGAACGTCTATAGAGAAACCAACCAGGCGAAAATCGGTTGTTACTAAAATCAGTAAACTCAAAAGGCTCAGGAAAGTTTTCCCCGAATCACTGGGGTGTGCCATACCCATACGTGTAAAATCCAGACACAAAGTCAATACATGTACTCCAAAGTAAAATAAAATATTCACGATCTCAATCGAAGAAATGCAAACAACATACAGTGCTCCAATACATTCCTCCAGGGAAGGTTTGGTAACAAAAAATACAAAACTGCTCACGGCATGTAGGCCCACTCTCACTAAACTCCAAAAATGTACTGACCACTGGTCTCTCTAATCACTACAAATGCTATCAAGTCAGTCGGTAAAGTTCCCTGGTTTTCCCAGTCTACTTTCAAACTTCCTCGCACCAAGGTCAACGCCAACCGAAGTATAAAATTTCCCCCCGTCCAGCTGGACACCCATTTTACAGAATATCTACACCCGACCAAGATCATAGAAACAGTCCGTTACATAGATCTAACATCTTATGATCAAACAAACATGATTAGCATCTAGCTCTCCCCAAATCTCTCAAGATTCCCTAATCAAAGTTAAATCTCAAGCCGACTGAAGTCAAGCTTCTCTGGCCAGCTGAACAGAAACAAAAGAAACATGAATGCCGCTAGTAAAGTATCCATTACAACACACTAAGAATTACAGAGAATAGAGAGAAAGAAATCGCCAGAAGGGCGGATAATCAAACTAGCGCCAATAAAATTATAGACTTAAAAAATTTACATAAAATCACACAAAAGACATCATCAAACTTTCCATCCACTTACATCCACCCCTGAAAACCTTTATTGTTACTTCCACGTAACAATACACAAACAAAAACTTAAGAATAAAATAAAAATTCAACCAATGATGCGTTGCACCCATAGCGAATCTGCCTCTGACTCCGAGGACAATGTTGATTCTGGTCCTCTGTTGACCTCTGCACCCAGTCCACTGTCTGCGGGTCGGGATTGTCATTGTCAGTGCCTGACCTCAGAGCCAGACACAAAGCGCTGCTCCCTGGTGACCCCATGCTGCACCAGGTAGGCGCTGTCGTGTTCAGGTGGCACCGAAAGGACATCAAACACGTCTGGTCCATACCGATCTTTGGTCTTATTGCGGCCAGCAGGATGAGACCTCAGCAGCACTTGATCACTGGGCTGGATCCTGACGGCTCGTGTAGGAGGGTGCAGCCTACTACATGCATGTGTCTCTCCCACTCAATCTCTCACGATGCTGTGTAGCTTGCCTAGCTGTCGCCACGGCTGCTGACTACCATCCACCGATGCCATAGGCCAGGGTGGCTCTATGGACGGCACTAAATCTTGTTTTATGCTCACAGCAGCACGAGATATGATACTGCAAGCGCAAAACTGCTGAGCGTGCATCTTGTAGACACCCTGCCTGTGGCCCTTATTGGACTCCGCTCCTGCTTTGCTGCCCAGCACCGTACATCTCATGCTTGTCCCGGTGCCACAGGCATACGAGTGACATTACAATCTGGTAGACAGGCTTCAGACATAAGAAGGTAATTTCCCCTACCCTCAAGGATTGATGGGTTGATTGCCCATTACAATCTCCCAGGACCACATTGGTTGCTGCCTTTTTTAGGCTCCAGCACCTGTCTTTGATCTGTCCTAGTTTTTTACAGTGGTCGCATCTCAACTGTGACAAGATCTTGGACGCCTGCCTGTTTAAAGCAGTCCTTTGCTAGATGGCAACTTATACCACAACTATGGTAGATTATTTTCTCTCTCATTTCGTCAATACTTTCAGTTTTCAATTTTTCCGACGGGCTATACATAGTAGAGCTGCTCTTAAAAAATTTATTTTTCTCTCTATGCGCTTCAATGTACTGCTTAGTAGTTGAATCAACTCCGAACAACTTTACGGATTTCTCTCCTAGAGAAATGTGCGGAGTTCTTGTCAGCATGCATTAATAATTTGCTCATACATGATTAATTCCTTCCAACCATCAAAGGAGCTTATATTCCACTCAGAAAGCTCTATCCACCGATCCAGATAGGTTTCCAGCCTTGTCTTGAACTGACCTATCCTCTCCCCTACTTTGGGTCGGCTGTTACGGAATTTTTCATTGAAACCGTCGCTCATGAGGTTATACCTCTTTAACAAAACTCTCTTCACAGTGTCAAAGTCTGTCGACTCAGGGTCATCCAGCCTGCTGTAAGTGTCTAACGCTTTGGCAAAGCGCTTAGATGTATGGCCCTATTATCTTTTGGCCACGCATTAATTGTTGCAAACCTTTCTTACAGAAGGAGGTAGCTCTCCATATCATCTCTTTCCTCCTTGAATTCAAGGAGTTTTGGAATCTTCCCTTGACCAGCAGGAGTTTGTACGGTTATTTGTCCCGCCCCCCTGTGGTTGAATACGAAGAAGCTCAGCCTCCCTTTCTAAGATCTGCAACTTTTTGGTCGACAACTTTGCGATCGGCACCTCGCTGTGTTTCTCACATATCGGTTTCTTCGTTTAAGAGCTGATTGTTCTCCTTTTTCCTTTCTATTTCAGTCTCTTTTCAACATTTTGTCTGACCACTGTTTTAATTCTTCTCCGCATTAATTTGAATTTAAATTTTGTGCACCAACCTTTGCTATGCACTGAAGCTCTCTGTCATTAATGTGTTAGAAGTTTTCCCATTTTCAATAATGTTGATGATTTAACACAAAAAGTAATGATACAGCAGTTTGATCAGCTGATATTTTTCTTACCTTATGCTGGGGGAGATGGTTAAGCAATGCAAGTGAATCCTGGAAAACATTACTGGATTTTAGGATCTCAGTTTATGAGCCTCCACCAGATGGTGCTGACTGTTACGAATAATTTTTAGCCGTGCTATCAAAAGATGATATGTAGCAGATATATTTTTCATGGCCCCACTGTATCATGCTTGAAATATACAAATATTGTCATACCAGATCAATGTCATCTCCAGCATGACTAAATTTCTTTGGTCCTTGGCAATGTCACTGCGACCTTCCAAGTGTTGCTGGGGTTTTGTTGGACTGCAGCAATGTGATAGTTCTAACTGTGAAACTTCTTGGTGTAAATATGTTCATAGAGGCGTTTGATCAATGAACTTAAACGGCTGGTCCTTAGTGTTTGGCTGTGAAGGTGACGGCCCTGTCAATCGTTAAGTTTTACAAACGTCATTACATACTTGTAGGAGCAGATATCACTTTTACAAAGGTCACTTTTATTGTTTCAAACCTTCCATAATTTTTTGTAGCACTAGCAAAGTAAATGTCATCTTTAGCATGACAAAATTCTTTTTTTACCCTTAGCAGCGTCAAAGCAAACTTCCATGTGTTGCTGGGTTTTTTTTAGATTTTTTCCTCTCTATTTCTGTCTCTTTTCAACATTTTGTCTAATTACTGTTTTAATTCTTCTCTGCACAAATTGAAATTTAAATTTTGTGCACCAACCTGTGCTAGGCACTGAAGCTAAATGCCAATAATGTGTTAGAAATTTTCCCATTTTCAATAAGGTTGATGGCTTAACTCAAAAAGTAATGATACAGCATTTTGATCAGCTGATATTTTTTTACCTGATGCTGGAGGTGATGGTTAAGCAATGCAAGTGACTCCTGGAAAACAATACTGGATTTTAGGATCTCAGTTTATGAGCCTCCACCAGATGGTGCTGACTGTTACGAATAATTTTTGACCGTGCTATCCAAAGATGATATGTAGGAGATATATTTTTCATGGTCCCACCGTATCATGCTTTAAATAAACAAATACTGTCATACCAGATCAATGTCATCTCCAGCATGACTAAATTTCTTTGGTCCTTGGCAATGTCACTGCGAACTTCCAAGTGTTGCTTGGGTTTTGTTGGACTGCAGCAATGTGATAGTTCTAATTGTGAAACTTTCTTGGTGTAATTTGTTCATAGAGGCGTTTGATCCATGAACTTAAACGGCTGGTCCTTAGTGTTTGGCTGTGAAGGTGACGACCCTGTCAATTGTTAAGTTTTACAAACGTCATTACATACTTGTAGGAGCAGATCTCACTTTTCCAAAGAAGTTTACTTTTATTGTTTCAAACCTTCCATAAATTTTTGTAACACTAGCTAAGTAAATGTCATCTTTAGCCTGGCAAAATTCTTTTTTGACCCTTAGCAGTGTCAGAGCAAACTTGCATATGTTGCTGGTATTTTTTGGATTTTTTCCTCTCTATTTCAGTCTCTTTTCAACATTTTGTCTAACCACTGTTTTAATTCTTCTCCGCATAAATTCAAATTTAAATTTTGTGCACCAACCCTTCCTAGGCACTGAAGCTCAATGTCATTAATGTGTTAGAAGTTTTCCCATTTTCAATAATGTTGATGATTTAACTCAAAAAGTAATGATACAGCACTCTGATCAGCTGATATTTTTCTTACCTTATGTTGGGGGTAATGGTTAAGCAAATCAAGTGACTTCTGGAAAAAAATACTGGATTTTAGGATCTTGGGTTATGAGCCTCCACCAGATGGTGCTGACTGTTACGAATAATTTTTAACCAAGCTATCCAAAGATGATATGTAGCAGATATATTTTTAATTGTTTTACTGTATCATGCTTGAAATAAACAAATATTGTAATACCAGACCAATGTCATCTACAGCATGGCTAAATTTCCTTGATCCTTGGCAATGTCACTGCGACCTTCCAAGTGTTGCTGGGGTTTTGTTGGACTGCAGCAATGTGTTAGTTCTAACTGTGAAACTTTCTTGGTGTAAATGTTTTCATAGAGGCGTTTGATCAATGAACTTAAACAGCTGGTCTTTAGTGTTTGGCTGTGAAGGTGAAGGCCCTGTCAGTTGTAAAGTTTTGCAAACGTCATTACATACTTGTAGGAGCAGATCTCACTTTTACAAAGGTCACTTTTATTGTTTCAAACCTTCCATAAGTTTTTGTAGCACTAGCTAAGTAAATGTCATCCTTAGCTTGACAAAATTCTTTTTGACCCATTGCAGGGTGAAAGCAAACTTCCATGTGTTGCTCGTATTTTTTTTTTTATTTTTTCCTCTCTTTTACAGTCTCTTTTACAGTCTCTTTTCAACATTTTGTCTAACCACTGCTTTATTTCTTCTCCGCATAAATTTAAATTTAAATTTTGTGCACCTACTTTGCTAGGCACTGAAGCTCAGTGTCATTAATGTGTTAGAAGTTTTCCCATTTTCAATAAGGTTGATGATTTAGCACAAAAAGTAATGATACAGCAGTCTGATCAGCTGATATTTTTCTTACCTGATGCTTGGGGTGATGGTTAACCCTCTAGTGCCCAAAAGCATTAAACATCAACATAAAATTACAAAACTGCAAACACATACTAAGAACAATGACCTGAGACTAACAAAGTAAGAATTTTTAGATTTTTATGTAATAATTTGTAAAAAAATTATGTTGCACATTTGCTACAATGGGGATACAAAGTTATGTAGCATATCTGCTACAATGGCAGTGTTTATATGCTACTTAGTGTGATATTTCACAAAGCAGTTGCGATCTTTATTTATGCACAGATGTTTTTTGCACTTTTCACAGTAAAGGTAGGTAAATCCAGGGCAGTCTGCTTTGCACCGTCCACGGACTGACCAAATCGGTGAATGTCCAACTTGGTCAAAACGAACATCCTTTGGAACCTGCTCGACGTTGCGCTGACGGCCGTTGCTCCTTTGTGCCACTGGAGATCCCGAGTCTAAACTGGGGCGACCGGGCAGTCTTTGAGTTTTTACACAGCAAGTTGCAATTTGAGCTTGAAAATCGCTGAGTTTTATGTGGGTAACTTTTTGTAGGCCACAATGGCGCCGGTACCAAAGCCATGCACTCACCACAGCCATGTTCACTGTATGGAGAAAAATGTAGATGTACCACCTTCTCGATTTTAACCCATACTTGTAAAGTGAAGTAAGCGAATCAAGAAGGTCAACGCCTCCCATGTTTTGATTGTACCTGTCAACGATTGCTGGGCATGGAATCTCGACGATTTGCTTGGCTTTTTTGTCGTACCTGCTGACTTTTTTTACTGGTTCAACGCCAACGCAGGAGGAAATCAGGTCAACTTTGCGGTTGTCGAACCATCTCACCGCAACAACGTTAGAGTTCAACTCTGTCTTCCTGTCCAAGGCTCCCCTCTTCTCAGTTTTTAGATCTTTCTCTGGTTTCAAATGGCAACCTTTAAGTCTGTTTTCTCTGACAGTTCCTACATACCAAAAACCTCTTTTAGTCAGTTCTTGCACCAACTTTAGACTGGAAAAAAGATTATCTGCAAAAATGATGAAATTTTGACCATCTGGCAGCTTCTTGATCATGTCTATGACTACATCACCAGTCATGCCGAGACCAGAGCTCTGTTCTGTTGTCTCCCGCTTCCCTTGATAAATGTCAAAGTCATGGAGAATGCCATCGCTCCCGGCTCTAGCCCACAATTTAAAACCCCATTTACGAGGTTTATTCCTGAGGTATTGTTTAAGCCCGGACCGACCTTTGAAGGCCACCATCACTTCATCGACACTTTGGTTTGGGAGGGGAGCAATTTTTGTTAAACTTTCACGGAAGCCGTCGACCCAAGACCGAACTTTCCATATTTTGTCTGCCTTCATCTGCTCCTCAGTGAAAGAATTGTTTTTGCAAAAGTGAATGTGACGAGCCAATACCTCAAAGCGGTTTCGTGATAAAACATCAGCAACAGGGGGGTATCTTGTATCTGCTGCCCAGTACGCTCTCACACAGTGGGCTTTCATCAATCCCATGCGCAGGTAAAGGCCGATGAAGATTTCCACTTCCTTCTTAGTTGTTTTTAGCTCGATACCACTTTTTTTAAGGGCATAATTATTGGATTGGAGCTCTACATTTTCAAGCATGGCATCTGTGATTAGGTCCCGAAAGTAGACATATGGAGTTTTCACGCCCCCTTCAGGTAACTGCTCCGTAATACCTTTGAATAAAGTGTCAACGTTTGTGATATCTACATCTTCCCAACTGGGCTCGTCAAGCATCTGGGAAATGATTTCAAGATCGTCTTCCTCCCTCTGTTGTGAAATCTTTTGTTTGAGACTCGACAAAGGTATGTTGTCATCAGGATCATCATCGGAAATTTGGCGTTTCCTTTTCTTGTTTTTTGTGGGAGCAGCATGGGTGTTACTTGTAGACGGGTGATTTTCATCGGTGTCACTCGTATCAGACATAGAAGGGACATACTCGTCTCCAGAGGAGGCGATTTCACTATCACCATCACTAATCTCGTCAAAAACGTCAATGTTATCTTGCGTACCCATTCTGAAACAATAAAAAAACGGCCCTCAATAAGTACAATTATTAGTGTTTTTCTCACGACACATACTATGTGGTTATAATAAGCTTGAAAAACAACCATACAAGTGGCTGTTGCAATGGTTTTAACATCTTTTTTTTTTAATTTTTAGCATCAATGATTAATGCTATAAAATATAGTAAAACGGTTTACCTAAATGAGAACACATCTCTTAGAGCCCATTGTAGCAGATGTGCAACAAGTGGGACTCGCTCCTGCCCATTGCAGCAGATCTGCTACATAGGGTTGAATAAAGCTTTAAAAGCGATTTAATACAACAAGCATGGTCTATACTTTGTTAAATGTATAAAGAAACATATATATTAGTAATCTGAGCAGTTTGGTTAAAAAATCTACTCACCTGAACAGGATGTGAATAAATGAAGTTACGTCTAAATTTTTTGCATGGTCCCACTGTATCATGCTTGAAATATACAAATATTGTCATACCAGATCAATGTCATCTCCAGCATGACTAAATTTCTTTGGTCCTTGGCAATGTCACTGCGACCTTCCAAGTGTTGCTGGGGTTTTGTTGGACTGCAGCAATGTGATAGTTCTAACTGTGAAACTTACTTGGTGTAAATATGTTCATAGAGCCGTTTGATCAATGAACTTTAACGACTGGTCCTTAGTGTTTGGTTGTGAAGGTGACGGCCCTGTCAATCGTTAAGTTTTACAAACGTCATTACATACTTGTGGGAGCAGATCTAACTTCTGCAAAGAAGGTTACTTTTATTGTTTCAAACCTTCCATAAGTTTTTGTAGCACAAGCTAAGTAAATGACATCTGTAGCGTGACAAAATTCTTTTTGCTCTTAAGCAGTGTCAAAGCAACCTTGCATATTATGTTGCTGGTATTTTTTGGATTTTTTCCTCTCTATTTCAGTCTCTTTTCAACCTTTTGTCTAACCACTGTTTTAACTCTTCTCCGCATAAATTGAAATTTAAATTTTGTGCACCTATCTTTGCTAGGCACTGAAGCTCAGTGTCATTAATGTGTTAGTTTTCCCATTTTCAATAAGGTTGATGATTTAACACAAAAAGTAATGATACAGCAGTTTGATCAGCTGATATTTTTCTTACCTGATGCTGGGGGTGATGGTTAAGCAATGCAAGTGACTCCTGGAAAACAATACTGGATTTTAGGATCTCGGGTTATGAGCCTCCACCAGATGGTGCTGACTGTTACGAATGATTTTTAACCGTGCTATCCAAAGATGATATGTAGCAGATATATTTTTCATGGTCCCACTGTATCATGCTTGAAATAAACAAATATTGTCATACCAGATCAATGTCATCTCCAGCATGACTAAATTTCTTTGGTCCTTGGCAATGTCACTGCGACCTTCCAAGTGTTGCTGGGGTTTTGTTGGACTGCAGCAATGTGATAGTTCTAACTGTGAAACTTTTTTGGGTAAATGTGTTTATAGAGGTGTTTGATCAATGAACTTAAACGGCTGGTCCTTAGTGTTTGGTTGTGAAGGTGACGACCCTGTCAATCGTTAAGTTTTACAAATGTCGTTACATAATTGTAGGAGCAGATCTCACTTTTACAAAGAAGTTTACTTTTATTGTTTCAAACCTTCCATAAATTTTTGTAACACTATCTAAGTAAATGTTATCTTTAGCCTGACAAAATTCTTTTTTGACCCTTAGCAGTGTCAGAGCAACCTTGCATATGTTGCTGGAATTTTTTGGATTTTTTCTTCTCTATTTCTGTCTCTTTTCAACATTTTCTCTAACCACTGTTTTAATTCTTCTCCGCATAAATTTAAATTTAAATTTTGTGCACCTACCCTTGCTAGCCACTGAAGCTCAGTGTCATTAATTTGTTACAAGTTTTCCTACTTTCAATGAGGTTGATGATTTAACACAAAAAGTAATGATACAGCAGTTTGATCAGCTGATATTTTTCTTACCTTATGCTGGGGGTGATGGTTAAGCAATTCAAGTGACTCCTGGAGAGAAAAATACTGGATTTTAGGATCTGGGGTTATGAGCCTCCACCAGATGGTGCTGACTGTTACGAATAATTTTTAACTGCGCTATCCAAAGATGATATGTAGCAGATATATTTTTAATGCTTTTACTGTATCATGCTTGAAATAAACAAATGTTGTCATGCCAGATCAATGTCATCTCCAGCATGACTAACTTTCTTTGGTCCTTGGCAATGTCACTGCGACCTTCCAAGTGTTGCTGGGGTTTTGTTGGACTGCAGCAATGTGATAGTTCTAACTGTGAAACTTCTAGGTGTAAATAAGTTCATAGAGGCGTTTGATCAATGAACTTAAATGGCTGGTCCTTCCTGTTTGGCTGTGAAGGTTACGGCCCTGTCAATCGTTAAGTTATACAAACCTCATTACATACTTGTAGGAGCGGATCTCACCTCTACAAAGAAGGTCACTTTTCATGTTTCAAACCTTCTATAAATTTTTGTAGCACTTGCTAAGTAAATGTCATCTTTAGCATGACAAAATTCTTTTTGATCTTAAGCAGCTTCAAAGCAACCTTTCATGTGTTGCTGGAATTTTTTGGTTTTTTCCTCTCTATTTCTGTCTCTTTTCAACATTTTGTCTAACCACTGCTTTATTTCTTCTCCGCATAAATTTAAATTTTGTGCACCTACCCTTGCTAGCCACTGAAGCTCAGTGTAATTAATGTGTTAGAAGTTTTCCTATTTTCAATAAAGTTGATGGCTTCACTCAAAAAGTAATGATACAGCAGTTTGATCAGCTGATATTTTTCTTACCTGATGCTGGGGGGTGATGGTTAAGCAATGCAAGTGACTCGTGGAAAAAAATACTGGGTTTTAGGAGTCGGGTTATGAGCCTCTACCAGATGGTGCTGACTGTTACGAATGATTTCTAACCGTGCTATCCGAGGATGATATGTAGCAGATATATTTTTAATTGTTTTACTGTATCATGCTTGAAATAAACAAATATTGTAATACCAGACCAATGTCATCTACAGCATGGCTAAATTTCCTGTCATTGTTTCCATTGTGTCTGTGGTGTATCTAGTGTCGTGTTTTTAATCACCAAAAATTTTGTGCATCTCTTTCAAAGTTAAATCTGAGGGAAAGTACCTTCTCAAAGGTGCGTGCTCTCGTCTGCAGTGCGAAATGCTTGGCTTGTATTTCTCGACGTGCTCGTGAACAATTTTGTGACTTATTTTGTGCTTCGGTTCGGGTATACCTCATCTGTCTTCGAGTTGTAGGGCGTCTTTATCTGGGTTGATCTGGACATCTCTCTATATCTGGGTTGATCTGGACATCTCTCTATATCTGGGTTGATCTGGACATCTCTCTATATCTGGGTTGATCTGGACATCTCTCTATATCTGGGTTGATCTGGACATCTCTCTATATCTGGGTTGATCTGGACATCTCTCTATATCTGGGTTGATCTGGACATCTCTCTATATCTGGGTTGATCTGGACATCTCTCTATATCTGGGTTGATCTGGACATCTCTCTATATCTGGGTTGATCTGGACATCTCTCTATATCTGGGTTGATCTGGACATCTCTCTATATCTGGGTTGATCTGGACATCTCTCTATATCTGGGTTGATCTGGACATCTCTCAAACTCGGAGTCATTGCGATTGACCTTAATCGCTATCAGGCTTGAAACTCAGAGTAGTCAAAACAAACTTCTTGCAAACAGGACGGTGTATACCATTTTGCATCCTGCTGGTATACTTTTAGGTGCATGTTTTTGCTGTTGTCATGTTGTCGGCAATGTGTGGGGCAACATGTTCTTTACAATCTGTCTTAAGGATACATTGTCTCACATACTACCTTTGTAAAACCTAATTTTTTTTTTTCAAAAACACAGAGTTGATATCTTGCCTTTCCATGTCTGTGAAAAGCTCAAAAAATTCTTTGGGCATTTATCATCGCACGCCTCAAGAATGCAGTGCTTTGCTTTTATCTTTCTTTTTCCTCGTCGGCACGTTTTTCTGCAGTTTTTGTTTTCCTTTTTCTTCCTCGCTCCACTGAGAGGATACCACAAATGGACTCTCCGTGCAGTTCATCTTGATCTGGCCCATGTGTTGTTTGAGAATCTAGATAAAATTGGCTTGGCTTTTCAGTGGCTTTATTTCTGCAATTTTGCGTACTATGACCAGGCTTCCTGCAAGTGTAGCATATGTATTGAGTTCTTCTTCCTTCTTGAAGCTGGAATGCTAGCTGTGCGCATTAATAGCTTCTTGCCTTGCTCGGACGTTAAGTTGTCTCCATTGGGTTGTGAGGAACAGCTCAGCTGATCTTACCATTTCTTCAAGGTCAACTAGTTTCCTTTCCAACAGATGTGTAGACAAATCAGCCGGGCTTGAGTCTATGAATTGTTCTTCCACAAAAAAGTCTCCGAGTGCCTCGTATGTCTGTGGTGCTTCAGTAAATTTCATCCACCATTTCAAGTATCTCTTGATGCAGACAATTAACATGCTGGGATTCATATCGACCCCGAACACCAGAAGAATGATATCTCTAAACTCAATGTTTTTTGTAGTCTCTAATGTCAATGCTTTTTGTAGTCTTTTAGTTAAATTCAATTGGCCACATGTTCGGCTCATTTCATTCGCATATTTATAGTGGCAATTTTTAGTATGTTCCATAATGTTGTGGAAAAGAAAATGAATCAAAAAATAGTTAATGATTGTTGAGGATATAAAACCTTTTAAATCTGCTAATTTTGGGTAGTATACTCCTCCATTGATTTATTATCCTCTTTTATGGCTTTGGACCATGGCTTGATTTTTCTGCCAGCAGTTCTGTATTGTGGATCCTAATAAAAGTGGCATTGATAACTAAACCACATTTACACAGCTTATTCTCCAGAAGGCTTTCTTGTCATGAGGGAGATAGGTGAACTGTGCGCAGAATTCAACAACGCTTTGATTTCTGCATAATGTCGTGTGATGGAATCTGGAGTAACCTCTATTATAGCGATTGTATTGTGTCCTGAAAACGACCAAACAGGCTGTGGTACAGATCTACATCTCTGTAACTTTATTTACTTTGTCTTGTATCATTTTACAATACAATGAGATCTACATTAAAGATTCACGGCAGCTGGCAGACGTCACCCCGACCTTTCTCTTAAGGTCCACAAGTATCAGTGTTTGATGGTAGCTGGAATTACCTCCAGTATGGCAATTGTTTTCTTGTATTTACAAGGATTGTCATGTGAGGGGAGATTTTTCATAATGACTTTCCTATTTGGTACAGAATCCCCGAAAAGCTAAAAAAAAAACTAACGGAAAGGGAGCACTCTGCTTGTCTCATGTCTTCACATTGTTAAATGCCATTTTTCTCAACTTTCTGCTTGGTTTTCACTGCGATATCTATCACTGGTGATTCTTTGGGTTGTAAAGTTAGTTTTACCCAGAAATTGATTGATGTCATCGATCTAAGTTGCTGTCAAAACTTGTACATTTGACACTTAATGACATGTGTCACTGTCAGCGTGTGATGGAATCTGGAGTTACCTCCAGTATAGCGATTGTTTACTTGGTAAACGGTGTGCAAAATTCGTACATTTGACACTTAATGGCATGTGTCAGTGTGTGATGGAATCTGGAGTTACCTCCAGTATAGGGATTGTTTACTTGGTAAACAGTGTGCAAAATTTGTACATTTGACACTTAATGGCATGTGTTAGCGTGTGATGGAATCTGGAGTTACCTCCATTATAGCGATTGTTTACTTGGTAAACAGTGTGCAAAATTTGTACGTTTGACACCTAATGGCATTTGTCAGCGTGTGATGGAATCTGGAGTTACCTCCAGTATAGGGATTGTTTACTTGGTAAACAGTGTGCAAAATTTGTGCATTTGATCGTTAATGGCATGTGTCAGCGTGTGATGGAATCTGGAGTTACTTCCAGTGTAGGGATTGTTTACTTGGTAAACAGTGTGCAAAATTTGTACATTTGACACCTAATGGCATGTGTCAGCGTGTGATGGAATCTGGAGTTACCTCCAGTATAGCGATTGTTTACTTGGTAAACAGTGTGCAAAATTTGTACATTTGACACCTAATGGCATGTGTCAGCATGTGATGGAATCTGGAGTTACCTCCAGTATAGCGATTGTTTACTTGGTAAACACTAAAACAGTGGGATACTAAGCTGTGGATCCTGGCTGCTGTTTCCTCCAGGATCAGCAAGCATCATCTTGAGTGGAGTGGGAGTCACATCAAAGGTGCTTTAGACCTCAAGAATTTCGGTTCCTAACATTTTCATCTCTCAGAAATAGCCTTTGCTCAAACTCAAGCTTAGGTGAGAACAGATATTTATTATGCTTACAATCTTAGCTGTTTGGTTGGAGAGCTTAGTCATGAGCTTATTGTTATAACTTGTAGTTTCTAAATACAGATCTCCTTTTTTACTGCAAGGACCACCAAAGAAATATTGTGAAATCATCATTGACAAAGAATGTCATTGTTAAAATGTGAGGGCCGATAATCTGTGTTGGACTGTTTTTTTCCCAAAAAGCAGAGAACAACTGTCCCTCAAATCCGGAAAAACTCATTTCAGGGGGAAAAAATTCTAGTAATTATGAGCTCTGAAAATTCTGAAAATTTTGTTCTAAAGTGGCAATTGCCTATAGCTGAGTTTGATGGTCGCTGGATGTTACGTGTGAAATTATTCATAGGCAGTCAATGCACTTAATGTTAGGCTCCAGTCTAGGTTAATGACGTTAACAGTTATAGTGCCACGTTTTTTTTCAATCCTACACGAGTGAAAGAAATCACAAACCAGCCGATAATGAACTTGTTCACTAAACTTGTTAACTAATTAATATGAGAATGTATCAACAATGCAGCGCCAGTGCGCACAGGCTGATAACTTAAGTAACACTTCGTCACAACAGTATCTCTCATTCAGCACATCGATGCTCCTAGCCCCAGCTCAGGGCTCGAACCGCAATCTCTCTGACAAGTCCACAGGTTTTTCAGAATGTGCATCGGACTCCTCACACAATCCGTCCATAGAGCAGCTCAAATGGAGAAAACCCTGTTGACTCTTGAGGAACCTCTCGGTAAGCGGACAGCAAAGCTTTGATGAATCGGTACTATTGCCTTGTTGACCAAAGGAAGACCTCCAATTTCAAGGAAAAATGTACATATTCCTTTTTGTACGAGGCCCTGATCTCGTCCCCACCAAATTCAGAACAAGTGTACTAGTCTTCCCAAGACTTTCGAATTGGAGCTCTCGAGCTTATGATGAAGTGATAAAGATCGACCTATCACTACCTCCATCAAAAAGAACACTTCCACAAATCAACCCTTTGGACATCTTAACTTTGTCTTATTTATCCCGCGCGGGTTTCGGCACCAAAAAATGTCATGTACTTGCTGTCTCACATACAACAGTCACAGCATTCGGCCGAAATGACTAGTCTTGTTATAAATACAGACACAAGTTTATAGACTATACTACTAGAAGATATAATAAGGAGTAAAGGATTTCAAAATGCTCAAAGGTCTACTTGAAGTTAAACACGGACTGAAACATGTTCACTACATGAGCGACAAACTTAGCCTAACTTTATGAGCCAAACATATGAAATAAAATAAAAGAGAAACAAGGATGGGTGGGCGAGAGAAAGATGGTGTAAGCAGCAGAGGTACCCGTGACGGGAGGAAGGGCCCAGCAAGGAATACGCCGTTTGTCCTCTTCCTCCCTATCTGATTCAACACCTGGTCCAGTCGACCTCGATGCGCTCTTTCTCTCTTTCTCTCTGTCCATCCATCCATCCATTAAACACTATTTTCTTTCTCTTTCACCAGTTCACCACACACGTGTTGGATGTTTTGGGCTGTGCCCCACTGTAGGTCTGTCTTGTTGATTTTCTGTCTTTTTTTCTCAACCTTCAGAGTCTAGGCCAGAGTGTTTTATTCTTGCATTTGTAGAGATTTTGGCAACATTCTTCCTGTATCTATTCGAAGAACAACCTAGAAATTCTTTGTATTATGACAGAGAGGGAAAATTTATTGCTCCTAAGTGTGAACTTTCATTTTATGTTATACACTACCACATCATTAAGCCAAATTGAGGACCAACAAGCACTTTTCAAGAGAAGCTGGGAGGCTGGTAAGATACCAATTCCTCAAACACACACACACACAATGCGTCACAAATGAGACACTGACTCGCACCTTTCTGTGAAGTCAATACATTGCATGATTGGCAAAATAATTGCTGAGAAAAGACCCTTGGCCCCATAGCCTTGGCATGGTTGGGTTTGATTTCCTTGTTGGCAGGTTTGTTTAATTTCTAATCATTATAGTTATCATTGTTTTTCAGGCCTTGACCAAAATTTCACTGAATAAGAGACAAGTATTTAATTGTGGCATCAGATTCTTATATAAAGTGAGAGGGCTTGTTGTGGAATACTAAACTTATTTGTTTGAAGGCTTAGTTGTATGGCATCAATGACAGATAAAAAATTTATACTGAAATAAAATGCGCAGTGTGAAATGAAATACACCAATTTGGACATCACCCAACCAAACAACATAGATATCAATAGCAAACCTGGAGGATTTCTTTCTCTCAACAGGCTGTAATTCTGATCAGTATCAGCTCACATAGAGGCAAGTATTTTAATTTATATATATATTTTTTTTTTTTTTTCACATTATCCTGCTGTTGTATAATTTTTTTTTATCTCTTCTATTCTCATCTATGCTTACACTTCATCTCCAAGTGCACTGCAATGATAGACAATGAAGTAATTCAATTCGCTTGCATCTCTCCTGATAGAGTATCATCTCGAATTTCTGAGGATGATAATTTAAGTGGAGGAAAGAAGAGAACTTTGGTTTTTGTTGTTTTTTTTTTTTTTAATCAATTTGATATTTTATCCATTTTGCCAACTATTGCAGTTTTCCTTTGAACAAAGGTTATCAGAAGCATTTTTTTTTCCTCAAGGTAAATTTCTGCATGAAATTATTTCAGCGCACATTCGTTCATTAGCATGCATTGTGTGGCTGCCTTTCAGGCAAGCAGGCTGTGGACTTTGGTAGACCTCCACTAGCTGGCTACTGGCAAGGTATAAAAGGGTGCGCACTCTGAAATTAGTGAACATTCCCCTACAAGAAAAAAACTGAAGCTGGGTTACTTTTCCTGAGGTGCTTTTAGTTAATTTTTTATTTGTTTTGTTTTTAATTTATTTACCATTTCATCATTGTTTTAAACCCTTTTTCCTGTCATCTTTAGTTGGATGTAAGATATAATTTTTCAAAGGAAACTGCTCAGGTATTTGCTTTAAAGTGAAGAAAGATTTTTTCCATTTATTTTTTTCTTTATCAAATTGAATGATTTTCTCAGTTATCGCTGTAATTAAAGTATAAAGCTAATTTTATTTTTTCAATACATATACATTTTTTTAAATCTTTGTTTGTGGAATTACCTTGATTTAAACCAGTGTATATTTTCGAAGCGTTGAAACTGAAATCAGTTCTGTAGAGCAGCAATTTGAGGGAGGTTTTTTGTTGTTCTTATTGTTTATTTTACTGGTTAATCCACACAAGAACCTATTTAAAGGCAGTTTTGCATTGTTTTTCCCCTGAAGCGCATTCAAGCCACTAACACCATGTCTCAGAAAGCAGCAGCTCTAGGTATTGTTCTGTTTGTGCTACTTGCTTGTGTGGAACAAAGCGCTGCTCAAGAAAAAACCTGGCTACAGACAATCTTCACACCCATCTGTACTTTTCTGACTTACTTGATAGATGAAGTCTGTAAGTATTGATCTTGATCACATACGTTAAAATTGCTGATTACTTAAAATCACTTTTCTTTTTTTTTTCCTCTTTTCACTATTTATTTGCTTCTTACAAAAATAAAGTTGTTTCATCCTACTATTCACCGTATTTTTTTTGTGTGACTCATATTAAGTTTGTCCCAACCTGTCCACTGTAATGGCTCAAAGTGAAAAATTAGAACAAATTCTGAAAAAGTGATAGAATTAACATTTTGAAAAAAAAAAAAGTGCCTTTTAGAACCAGAATTGAATTTTTTCCATGTATAGTCTCTGGCTTTCCCTCATCACAAAGTGAGACTTGCAAGTACTGGTACTTATATGTTTTTGGAAAAAAAATCACAGATTTTATTTTGTTCCATTTGATAAACCATTGCTGCTAAAACCTGAAGCAATTTAATTTCCCGTGTAAACCTTGCATATACCATATGGCTCAAAGTTAATCTCAGTGGAACAAATAAAAAAAAAAGTATTTTGAAATAAAAGAAAATAAAAGAATTCACCTGTTTTGCACTGTTTCAAAACAACCAGAACAAAAACTACATTGCATTGTCTTCAATTCACCCGTTCTGAGTTTGGGTGTGAGGAATTTGAATTGGACAAAAACCTTGTAAAAAAAAAAACCAACAACAACACTTTTACCTTAAGTACCACCAGGGTGGATAAGGCATAAGCAGGAATTCTGAAAAATTCTTTTTTTTTTTAATTAATTTTTTGTTTGTTTGTTTTGTTTGGTGTTTTTTTTTTCTTTTTGCACCATGTAAACAAGTTATTCCTTTATTGGTATATATACCCATCACATATGAAAAAACATAAAGCTTGAGTATTTTAATTTCGCTTTGATATTGTTTTATTTTTTTTTGTTTTCAGTAACTTTTTATGATCATCTTTATTGGGGTCAAGCTCAAAGCACATATGAGTAAATCACATCTGAGTTGTTTTGGGTATCTCACATATAGATGTTAAAAACAATACATCGTTTTAGATATTGGTCTCTCAAATATGCAAACACTGACATCTGAATTATCTCTGCCTGGGTCAAAACATATGCTTTCAACTTTCTACACCAGGAAATAGATCAAATCCTGCCTTAAACTGAAACGGTGGAAGCCTAAACCCTGAGATCACAATTTCAATGGACTGGAATTCTAAAGACCTTTCAACTATCAATAAACCAAATAACTTGTTTGTTTGTTTTTTTATACAGATTGTATAGGCTCTCCTAACAGACAGTGTGACTTTGTGGTGAAAATGTTCAGAACACTTCCTTGTTGATGTGAATTGTTCAGTTTGAAGGAAAGATGACGAGCGGCACCTTGCTGTTGAAAAGTGAGAGAATTACTTTGAGTTCAATTTTACACTAGGCTGACGTAAGTGATTTGTTAGGCGGAGGGGAAGCACTGAGATCATAGTCAGATAGTCAGAGTAGAATGGCTTGATTGAAAAATATGCTGTGCACACAAAAAAATTTGGCACGGTAAAGTTACAACATTCTTTGTCCATGATTTAATAACAGATCTTTAGAAGATTTGAATGAAATTGAATGTAAAGTCAGTTCTATTGTTGCGTTGCTGATATATTTAATGTTAGATTGTATTCAAAACTGTGGATAAATCATTACCTGTTTATCACAAATATTTCTTCATTCCTTGACAATATTTGAAGCATAACTTTGACAACTTATACTAGTTATAGAAAATGATAAGGTTTGCAAGTTTTTCTTAAGAAGATGGCATGTTTTTATTTTTGCATACATGTAATTGCTTTTTCTTTACAATTTTAAAACAATTTCTTCATTCCCTAGTTTTATTACAGTGTTCATTATATATTTTCAACAGGAATGTATTCAAAACTTGATAGAAATTAACTTGTTGTCTAATTTTACCAAGGGCATTTTTTTGCATCTGATCTTTATTTACAGTTAACCAAGTGTTTCCTTTGCAACAAAAAATCTTTCGTTTTGCAGACATGGACAAAGAAACTTGGATGTAAACTCAGTATGAATGGTTGAGAGAGAGAGAGAGAGAGAGAGAGAGTGTGTGTGTGTGATATTGTGTTAAGTAATTTTCATTTCTGGTATTCACATGCCTTGTGCTGTAGAACGAAAAGTGTTTCTCTAATTTTGAAATTGTTTTTGATGGGTTTTTTTATGATGCCAAAACCATGAATCTGTATAGAGAAGTCTTGAAAAAGATACTAAAGTGTGAATAAACTGCCTACCAATTATAAAGAAAAGATGGTTTTCTTCTTTCCTTTGTTTTTCATACAATGTATTTTCAACGTTATTTGTGATGCTGTGTATTATTGTTTTACCTCTCTGGCTAGGATAGATCTCTTCTCATGTGTTACCCCTCTATAAATTAATTAAAACTGACTTAACTAAAAATGTCATCGGTGGAAATCAATTATTGTTCCTGATTCTGTCATGGTTGTGTTTTCTTCCAGATGCAGAATTGGGCTTGAATCCCAGACCAACATATAATTAACCTGTACTTCATATTATTTATCACAAAAAAAATTTAAGTGAAGGACAAAAAAAAAAAAAAAAACAGATTGAAATCTATCACATCTAAACTTTTTATTTAAGCATATCATTATCAAATATAACCATGCCATTAAGTGTCTCTAAATATTTCACACAGAAGATCTCCAAAAAGGTGTTTCCTTTAGTTTAAAAAATGATCCAAGCAAAATAACATGCTCCATTTCTGTACTGTCGTATCTGATTTATGAAAAGGAAAATATAAACAAATATATATATGACCCTGTTTCACAATGAGCATGCGGGATATCAGTTTTCTCAAAGCTAACGCTCGTATGAAGTTTTCCACTCTTGTTTATTATGATACGACATCAAAAAGATGTTATCTTGCATAACTGCTACTAAACTAGTATCCCTCCTGAATTCAGTTTTGTATATATACGAACCAGTGTTAAGATTTTTTTTATAATTTGATAATTCCTATTTCAAAAATACCCTAGTAAAGCCTAATACTTTCAACGTTGTTAAAAGAATTTGAAACCGACATAGTTACGTACTTCGAAAAAAGTTGGCAGCCGGTGAAATCTGTAAGTTACAAATATGCTGCTACAAGTACAAAGAAAAGATTCAGGGAAACAGAAGCTATACTAGATTTAAAGTACAATTTTGCTTCAGTGAAGAGTAATGGTTTACTTTACATCATGATTATCATGATAATTAACTAAGTTTTCCTTTGAGTTTGAGCTTCATCATTTCATAAGGTGATGTTTTTCAATGGGACAAAGTTTGCACAGTATATTGATATTATTATTAGTACAACTTTCAAGAATAACAGGTTTCTTGTACAAGCCGAATTTTGAATTTTAGCATCTGGAAATTAAGTTAACGAATTTAATAACCAGCTGTGTAATTTTCAAGTTGGTGATCACTAACACTTTTTTTTTTACGGGAATTTGAAATACCATAAGCCCGTTCCAAATATGGATAATTTGAACAAACGGAAGATTTTTTTAAACAATTTTCTTTTCTTTAATTAAATTCAAAATATAATTGGCAAAAGTAAAACATCGGCCGCGTTAAGAAAGAAAGAAAGACTTTTGGCATTGTGTAAATGTAGAGTAAATGGTTTTAGAAAGTGAAAACAACTATTCCTAATGATCTCTTTTGTCTTTATCTTGGTAATTGACAAATATTAGAGATTTTAATCAAGTGACATTATTAGAAATTTCTTCACCATTTCGTAATTTCATTAAACATTGCACAATGATGATTCACACAAAGCAGACTGTATGTTGTGTAAATATTATTATCATTAACAACACGTGGGCAGGGCTCTGATAAATGTGATTAAAAATGTTGAAATTGGAAATCCTTTTTTTTCTTTCCACCCGTTATGTAAATAAGACAGGTAATTATCAGGGACTGCAGACTGAGTTCTATTTGGGCAAGAGGCAAATCACATAATTTTACACCAGGAAACCATAGCACTCTGAATCACATGAATTTTCTGGCTGCTAATTTCTTAATTTTAAAGTCTACGGATTTTCAAGCGACTTGGAACCATGTTGTCGCTCCATGTTTTTTTTTTTTTTTTTTTTTTTTTGTGTCTAAATAATTCTTTAAAATGGAAGGAAGTACTTGTAGATAATTTCGCTATTACTACATGAAATGCTTTTTACCGATTAGAAAAGTGTAAACTTTCATATCGCAAATTTTTAAATCACAGTCATTATTCTACTAAGTATAGATCTAATACGTATCTTTATTCTTCTTTAAAAAGAACTGCGTTGATACTTAATTTCTGCCGTTTTACGACTAAAACTCGCATATGAAAAAAAAATTTTTTTCAGGAGAGCCAAAAAATTGAAAATTTGCATAACACTCCCACTTCTTATTGCTTTGGTAAAAGCTGATTGCATATTCATGGGACACTTTCCCTTTTTTTTCACGTTAATTTTATGACGATTATCCTCAAAAAAAAAAAAAAAACGACAGCATAAGGCAAAATGTTTAGTTCTCAAAGTACGTGAAGAAAAATCTATCTGTGGTTTATGATAGAAATAAAAAAAAAACGTGTGTATATGTATATAATAAATAAATAAATATATATATATATATATATATATATATATATATATATATATATATATATATATATACATATATATATATACATGATAGTTTGATACATATGTTGCAATTCCTCCCCTTGTTTTTCCAGAACAATCTGAGTGATCAAACGTCAATGTGAGAGAACAGTTACAAGCTTGAACTCTTAGTTCTTCTTTCATCTTACGGCCATGGTAAACTTCAATGATACTCTGATTCTTGAAAATAGTTCTTTGGAGAGAGAATTAAAAGTTTTTCAATCGTTTATTTACCATGTGTGGCTGTTAATTTTGATGTCCGGCATGGCCTCAAACACAATCAACATTATCGTGTTTGCTAAGATTGGTCTCAGAGACAATGTGACCTTGACACTGCTATTCTTGTCGCTCTCCGATCTTTTCACTTTAATCCTTAGGTGCCCAATAAATGTCGCATTATTGTCGGTGATAAACTATCCTGATCATGTTTGGCCGTTTGACCCACAGATTTTGTACGTAGGTATCTATTGGTACGCGTACGTCTTCTACGACTACTCTTCTTTCATATCAGTGTTCCTGGCGCTTGTGCGATGTGCCTGTGTTGCGAGACCTCTTCGGTTCAGGTCAACGTTTACGACACCAAGAACCTTCAGAATACTCGCCATTTTATTTTTCCTGGCACTTACACTTCGGATTCCAGTTCTCACCATCATACGCCTTACTTGGGCAGTGAATCCACTGACAAATTCGACCTACAGGTCCATTCGGATTGTGGACAACATTCAAAAAATTTACAAAGCTAACGATATTATAAGTAGGAATAGTTTGTCGTGGATAGCCTACATCACAGTGACAACTTGTGTTCTCATCCTCGCATCTAAGCTTCAAACGGCATCCAGGTTTCGACAATCTTTACAGAATCCGACACAAGTCGCATCGACGAAAAACTCTACCTCCACCCTTGGAACTGACAAAATTAAGACTGGCACCAATACATTCGCTAGAAACACGGAAGCTTCCAACAATTTGTCAGCGAGAGATCTACAGGTTATTAAATCTGTCACGCTGGTTTGTGTCATCTTCATTCTCTCTCAACTGCCCTTTCAAATTATAGCTATGATTCGTCTATTGGATCCAGAGTTTTCCAGCGGCGGAAAGAGGCGTTTTGCATTTGGTTTCGCTACCCTTGTTAGTGAAACTTTTGGTTATTTGAACGCATTCGTCAACATCTTTGTCTATTACCACTTCAACTCTAGATACAGAGAAATTGTTATTCGTTTCTTCTCAAAAAAATCTGCCAAGGCTCATGCGCGATAATAAAGGATGTTCCTAAAAAAAAGGTCATCGAGAGTTACACGCCTTGAATACCTGACACTGTCAGACCAATGATGAAGGGATGTATGAGCGGCCTAGTTAGTAAATAATGAGTTTTTACACCTCATTTTACAATAAATGCGGGCAACTGAAGCCGAATTTCGCCTGCATTTTGCATTTGCAAAGTGTAATACTCGTACCAAAAAAATATTACACTTAAAACCCTGTCTAGATCTAAATCTATATATATATATATATATATATATATATATATATATATACATATATAAGCGATCTTGGAAGGCTTTGTACGCGAACTCCACCGTTATTACCCAATCCATACCTTTGAAACTTTGCAGGCGTCTGCAGCATTCCTGTGGCCTGGTTCTAAATTATGAAAAAGCAACGCAAACTGCTTTCTCGATTTCCTAAAATACTTTGTTTCGTCAACATAGGTTAACTTACGATCACCAATTTCGCGCGCCATTTTTCATTCTTTACAACGGAAGTCTTTCTTTCTCCACCTGATGTGTAGAGCTCGGTTTAAATAACTGCGTCGCTTAGAGTAAGAATTCCCGCAAGGCAGTGTAGTGTAATAAACTTCTTGGCTTATAGAAATTAGGTTGGAACTGAGGCCGCACATTGCTATATTGGTTAGGTGTTCTAGGTCTATGGTTAAAATTTGACTGTGACACATTATGTCTAGGCCTAAGTGGTTGTCTGATGTTGCTATATTGTTTTCTTTCAAAATAATTTGGGGCACTGGCATATCTAGTTCTGTCCTGCTCTCTATCCATAGTTTTAATTTCTTGAAATTTAGTTGACATAGCACATAATTTAGGTTTTTTTGATAGTTTATCATTAGGATGTGCTGTTTGAAATTGTTCAGCTAGACCTACAATATCATTAGTGGTCTTAGGGTTACGCTCCTTCAAAAATGTGACAAGTTCAGCGCTACACGACTCATACATTTGTTCTTTTAAAACTATGTCAGCTAAGCCTTTATACTCATCTTTCTTTACAAGGGCACTCTCAAACCATCTATCTCTTCCTATTACTATTCTATTCACATAATTGCTAAAATCCTCTCCTTCTTTAGGGCAAGTCTTCCTAAATCTCTCATGGAAACCTTCTTCTGTGTATTTGTACCTTTTAAACAAAGCATCTTTTAAAGCAATATATGTTTTATCTTGCAAACTATGCAACACCTGTAAACACTCTCCCGTCAACAAATTCGACAGTCCCATAAATTTCTCCTCTTCATTCCATCTATTCTGAGATGCTGTCAATTCAAATCTAGAGATATATGCTGGAAAATCATAATGTTCAGGTTTAAAGTTAGGTAGTTTAGGAATCCTTGTAAAACTATTCACCTTTCCTTGTTTAGTCTCCTCACCATTACTCTCATTTTTATTGCCTTTCATTTTCAATTCTAATTCTTTTAGTTTTATCTTATGTTCTTTTTCTTTTTCTCTAGCCTGCAATTCTCTTTCCCTTAAATCTATTTCTCTCTTTTTCATTCTCTCCTCTCTTTTATCTTTTTCGCTAGATCTATTTAGTTTATCTTCATACAATTGTATCTGTTTATCAACAAAGTTACGTAAGTCTTGACCTTCATAATTAAGATCCTCAGCTAATTGTTTTATAGCAGCTAGATCCATGGTTATGTTTTATATTTTATCTCTTTATTTGTGTAATTTCAATTTTATATATATTCTCGTCCTTAGACTGAGTATTAGTTATATTTCATGTGGGTATATGAATACTAAAAGAGATATATAATTGTTATAAAACAGTCCTTTTTCTTCTACTACTAGCAAGTAGATTATCGCATCAATGTCATAGAACTTACTTCAAATCTATCGATAACCATGTAAGCAGTAATTATTCCAAAAAAAAAATACAACGAAATGACAACAATGACAATACAATAAATTTAGAAAGTTAAAATATTTTTCCACAGGACTATCTTGGTTTTAAGCTAGCTACGAGCTATAGGCCAGTTTATAGTCTTAGAATGTAATAAAAACAAAATTTTGCTCTTTACATTAACATTTTGTGTTCATCATAGTCACTTTTCATTGTTATTCATTTTTCTCTTTTCTTGGGAATTAGTATTCTTGTATTATTTCCCTTTTTTCAACTCAAGCAGGTCAAATCTATAGCGTAGTGTCTCCTTAGTAAATTGATTCAACATCTCACCTCAACATAACGGAAGGTTATTTATATTTTACTTGATTAGTGCTCACCAACTCTTAAGATCAAATGCAAAATTCAAAATTTCGCCCTATGACTGGTAAGTTACACTTGCTTTTATGTCTTAATAAACCTCGGGGTACTTTGAGGCTAAACACAAAATAACCAGACACAAGTTTACGAAATGTTTATGAATTATGTCATTAAAATCGACTTCTTAACTCTTTTAAAGCATATGTCAATTTCCGGCGATCTACAGTACTAATGTTCTATCTGTACGTATGCACTCAAAATTAATCAAGTCACACGCAAGACAGATACTGAGTCAATTAGGAAATTTCTTAGACACACGATATAAAAGTCAGCAAGTTCTAATTGATCATTATTGTTTACATTATGTATCTTAATTTTTTATCTCCACAAATACTTTATTTCATACAAGGCTCATCAATAGCTATGTTTTCGGTCTACAGGAGATACATTTATGTTGTGAGTTTAACTCACTTCTTTGATTCTTTATACATTTATTTACTTTATACTATATTTTGAGGTTTTCAATATTCTACTTTTACTTGTAGAATGTAATATTGGAGACGTGCACTGATCTCCAAATTACTAATATTTTGTTTATCTGGTGAAATGACCTGTATATGTTCACTATAGTGTTTGTTAGTCCTTTGACTTTCTCACCAACATTTTTAAAATTCTCAGTTTACCGTTTCATATTGTGCTTTCAAAGACACGTATTAAGAACAGATAGTTCTTTTATAAATATTTGTATAATAGTGTTTATATTGACACTTATTTTTATTAGTGACTATGGTATAATTAATTCTAGAGTTATATCTAGATGTGTGTACTCTAAGGCAGAAAACAGGTTTTACTCACAATAAAATTATAAAGAATGTATTGTAAAAAACGCTACAAGACCAGTTTATTACTAACGAAACAAGACTAAGGGTCGGAACTCATAACAGTCTAATTACATACTATAAATTTATGGGTGGGGATATAAATATATGTAAAAATATAGCTAACTAGAATACACTTAGACAGATAGTAAATCACGTGAGAAAAACATCAATCATAACCTTTCACACTCTCGTAAAATCTTACAGAACCACGCGACAATCTAAACACGAAAATTTTGTGAAATAAATAAGATACAGCCTACAGAACTATATTATCTCAGGAATCAGCCGAGCCGTAGAAAATTTTCGGAATGTATTACCACTTATCAAATAATATAACGATCGGGTTGTACTTAATTCTACATTTAACTATATTTAAGGGGGTCAATTAACCATCTAGAGAAAATACTTGGATAGTTATATTAAAAAAAAACTCGGAAAAACTCTGCTGATAAAAGAGACAATACCCTCGCCACCTCTCTGATATAAATACAATTATAATACAATAAGAAATGTGAGCATGTAACTGTCTCAGATAAAACACTATTTTAGATTATTTATTTATTTTTATAATAGGTTTGTCGTCTCTCCGGGTAATGTGACAGGGAAAAAATCACTTAGCTTTTGTTTCGTTACTCTTCATCCGGAGTCAACACGCCGACGACCTCCCCCGCAATACACCTGTCTCAACACTGTGGCCGTCCCAGTGGATGCACCGCCCAGTGTGATGATGAAACCGATTCGTGGAGATAAAAATAGTATGATATTAGTATATTACATATAGGTATTGCATAAGGGAATAAAAATCGAGGAGAGGAAAAATTCAAGAAGAAAATGGCAAAAACTGATATAGGGTTACTGTTATATAATTATACTATAGTCAATTGCCCCTAAAGTGTTCCCAATAGTGTCCCCTCCATGTAAAAGATTAAACTCCCTTTCTAATGTACTTACTATATTATAATTAATAGGGATATATAATGTTACTCTAATTTATAAAATTTGATTTATAACTCCTCGCAAAGGACTCAAATTCGATAAAAACAAATTATTTTTATACTTAATTCAAATTAATTATAATCCATAATAAATTTTCTTTTAACTATGTCACAAACATATTTATAGATTTATGTGACAAAATAAAAACCCAACAATATTTTAGAGTTTTATACTTTTATTCTAATGAATTCCCCCCTTATTCATAATACAAAAAAACAAAACAATAATCTTAATAAACTAAATAAATATATCTATAAAACAAAATTATAAATTAAACCTACGCTATTAATTCTTATATAAATTCTATCTTATCAATTACATTTTTCTTTTTTTTTCCTTGTATTCCACGTCTTGCTTCCAACTACCAGATCTTTGTTCATACACCAGTCCTTGTCCTCTCACACACACCAGTCCTTGTCCTCTCACACACACCAGTCCTTGTCCTCTCACACACACCAGTCCTTGTCCTCTCACACACACACCAGTTCTTGATTATTTAACACACACCAGTTCTTGTTGTAATAGTCCCTTTTCTTGACTTGTCTTTCTTTAACAAAATTGTCTTTTTCAGAATATAATAGCTTTTTTTTTCTTATGTGTAAATATATATATATATATATATATATATATATATATATATATATATATATATATACATATAAAGATTTTTTTTACTCAGTTCATGAGGCCGTTTCCTTTTGTATTTCTCAGCATAAGTATAAATTATTTTTGCTTGTCACTTAGGACACAACTTTTTTTTTCCATTTATGAAGCAATAAATTGCCTTTTCCTTTTTGCTAACGATAATTTCGCATATTGAAGATTAGGAGATTTGTATAAATTTTATTTTGAATATTTGTTTCTTTTTATTTTTTTTTTGTTCGGGTGCTAATTTTTTGAGTATATATTTTTCCTCTCCCGATTTAGTTTTACAGATGTAAAATCTCCTGTCTTTCTCAACAAAAATGCAATGTAAAGAGGGCGAACCCTCGTGTTCGTCGTTTTTTATAGCTCCAAGGCTAAATCTAAGGCTGAGGCTAAGGCACACACATTCTCGCTTTTCATTCCCCCACTGCTTATGAACTTCACTCACAATAACAGAACGAACTAATTTACAAAACATGGAAAAGAATAAAATAAAAACTACAGTCTCAGTATGGAGGATATGGAACATGATAAGATTGTAAGAGTTTTAAAAAGATATCGCTACAGGGCTCCCCCCAGAATGTTGCATATTTGAAAATACTAACTTACGTATTATAGAACATAAAATGAGGTTACAACATGGAATATTCTTTTAAAGCAAAAGGAAAGAAAAATACATGTAGGTTGAATGTGAAAATAAAAATCAAAACGATCTAGCGCTTAGAATAGTTCTGTATCTAATGGGTCTCTTTATGATTCTGCCTGATCTTGTATTTGACTGACTGTCTGAGACTGTTTCACTTCTAGAATTGTCATCTACTCGTGGGGCCTGGTCGTGAGGATGCACGGCCGGGGGAGGAAACTTAGGGTCAGCAGAATAGGCAGGTTTGAGTCTATCTATTGACACTCGTGTGGACTTATTATTTCGTAAAATGTCAAAATGTTTATCTGAGTGATATAAAACCTTGAAAGGTCCGTCATAGGGTCGGACCAAAGGACCACGATGTGCATCATGGCGCACGTAAACCTGTTCCGCGGACATGAGATCTCGTGGTAGGTATTTTTTCGTTGTACCATGATGAACCGGAGAAAGCGGCGATAACTTGCGAAAGTTTTCTTGTAGATCACGAACAAAAGTGCTGCCTGGTGAAATTCTTTCGGCCGAATTTGATGGGAAGAAATCACCGGGGATTCTCAAATTGGTGCCATATGTTAGGAGAGCGGGTGCAGCGTCAAGGTCTTCTTTCCACGTGGAACGAATACCCAGGAGAACAATAGGCAGTTCATCCATCCAGCCAGGTGCAAGGAGCCGGGCTTTGAGCGCAGCTTTAAGGCTGCGGTGAAAACGCTCGACCATGCCGTTGCTCTGCGGGTGGTAAGCCGTGGTATGTTTGTTACTACAGCCAAGGACGTTATGCAATTCACGCCATAAACCACTTGTGAATTGTGGACCTTGATCCGATGTGATAGAATCTGGTACACCAAAACGTGCTATCCAGGTCCTAAGTAAGGCTCTGGCATATGTTGTTGCCTCAGCGTTTTGGATTGGCACTGCTTCGGGCCATCTGGTGAACCTGTCGATGATGGTGAACAGATATGTGCAGCCTTCTGAGGGGGGAAAAGGTCCTACAAGGTCTACATGAATATCCCCAAATCGACGATCTGGAGGGTCGAATGAGTTGAGGGGAGTTTTGGTGTGTCTGCCAATTTTGCTTGCTTGACAGGAATGACATGCGCGTACCATATTTTTAACTTCACGTTTAAGTCCAGGCCAGACATAGCGGGCTGAGATAGCTCGTGTGATGGGTTTGTGGCCAGGATGGGAAAGATTATGGATGGCTTCGAAAATTGTCTTTGTCCAGAGCGGTGGGACGATGGGACGTGGACGAGAGGTGGAAACGTCGCATAGTAAAATGCAGCCATCTAGGTTGACTTCTTTTACTTTCAGAGCACCTGGTTGTTTACGCAATTCTGCCACTTTAGGATCTCTAAGTTGCTCTTCGGCCATTCAAGCGAGGTCTATGGGGGGAATGGGCGATGCTGATGCCACCATAGGTTGTTCGGCGCAGGGGGCTCGTGAAAGTACATCAGGTACTACATTGTCTGTTCCACATATATCTAATGTCCGTTGTGAATTCTGCAATATACGTTAGCTGTCGCTCTTGTCGTGGCGACCTGGCTGTCTTACTTGTAAGAGCATAAGTTAAAGGTTTGTGATCAGTGAGGACAGAGAATGGTCTACCTTCTAAGAAGAAGCGAAAATTTTGGATGGCGCTGTAAATAGCCAACAGTTCTCGGTCAAATGTAGAGTAGCGGCTTTGTGTCGATGTCAGCTACCTAGAAAAGAATGCAATCGGTCTCCACATTCCATGGTGTTTTTGTGATAATTCTGCGCCGATTGTTGAATCTGAGGCGTCAGTAGATAATCGCGTTTCAGACTTCGGATCTGGATGGTTGAGAAGTGTGGCTGAAGCTAGTGAGGATTTGGCTGCCTCGAACGCGGTCTGGCATTCATCTGTCCAAGTAATTACTTTACCTCTGCTTTTTGTTGCTTCCGTCAACGGTGCTAGAAGTTTGGCAATTCCAGGGAGGAACCTGTGGTAGAAATTCAGCATTCCCAAAAAACGTTGTAAGGCTTTCTTGCCGTTAGGTTTTGGGAATTCAGTGATGACCTTGACTTTTTCAGGTAGTGGTGTGATGCCGTTTGGGGTAATCTTATGACCGAGGAATGTCACTGTAGCTTGCCCGAATATGCATTTTTGAGTGTTGATGACAAGATCATTGGTTGCCAGTAAGTGGAATACAGAACGTAGATCTGCCTCGTGTTCCTTGGGAGATGAGCTAGCTATCAAAATATCGTCTAGATAAACGAAACAGCAGTTGAGGTCGTGTAGAATACCATCCATGAGCCGCTGGAAGGCTTGAGCAGCGTTTTTTAACCCAAAAGGCATTTTTAGGTATTCGTAGAGGCCAAAAGGAGTGACGATAGCTGTCTTAGGGATATCCTCCTCAGCCACAGGTATCTGATGATACCCAAGAATAAGATCAATCTTTGAAAAGATAGTTTTTCCACGTAGATTACTATTTAGGTCCTGAATGTGTGGCAGCGGATACCTGTCATCTTTGTTCACGTCATTCAACCACCTGTAGTCTCCACACGGGCGCCATCCTCCATTGCTCTTTCTTACAATGTGTAAAGGTGACGACCAAGGAGATGATGATCGGCGGATAATACCAAGTCGTTCTAGTTCCTCAAATTCAGCTTTCGCTGCAGACAATTTGTCATTATCAAGGCGGCGGGCGCGAGCATGAACAGGAGGACCGGAAGTTGGTATGTGGTGTACAACGCCATGCTTGTTATCACGAAAAGTGGGTTTCAAAAGTTCTGGAAAATCTTCTAGAATGGCCTCATATTTTGAATGTACTTGGTGTATACCCGGGCGTGGTGAATGTGTAGGTCTAGCGTTGACGATGGTGCTACCATCCAGCGAAACCAATCTCTTGTTGCTGAGGTCGATTGCGAGACGGTGGCAGGTGAAAAAATCTGCCCCCAATATTGGCCGAGTGACGTCGGCTATCCAGAATTTCTGTTTGAAGAGCGTGGTTTTGCTGAGTTTCAGAGAAATCGGTCGTTTCCCATAAGTTGCAATAGCCGACACATTAGCTGCTATGAGATTGGGGCCGCGAGATTTTTTTCTATCCGAATTTGTGGCTGGAAAAACAGATTCTTCCGCTCCAGTGTCTGCTAAGAAAGAACGACCTGAAATAATATCAGTGACCGAGATAGAACTGGAGTTGACCGCACAGATTGCAGGGGCATTGATCAAGCCAGTAGCGCCCTTTATTTTGCACTGGCTCTGTCGTTTCCCTGGCTGGTTGGACGTGGAGACATCGCACAAGGTCGGCCGTCGACGAAATGTTCTCAGGATCTAGCATTGGGAGCAAATCGGGAATGGTATTTTCATAAAACAAAAGTAGGGTTAGGGGTCGTAGACCTATGCTTCTGTCGAAAACATGGATTCCTTTGGAGGGCGTTCACGTCTCCGTGACAGGAGTTAGCCTGTTCCTCTAGTGTTGCCTCGATTGGGTACGTATTTTGGATGGAACGCGTAGCAGCAGCCGAAAATTCTACGTCCATTATTCCATCGGCTGTCTTTGCGAGGGTGTCGAGGTCAGCATCTGGAGTCTGAGCCAGAATACGGCGGACCTCAGGGGGCAATTGGTTTAGGAAAAGGCCACGGAAAAGTGTTACAGGGTCATGGTTAAGGTTCCGCATGTGTTGGAGAAGTTCTGATGGCTTGCGGTCACCTAAACCATTGAGGTTGAGCAGTTCTTGATCTTTTTGAAGCTGTGTCGCTTCATAGGCGTTGAGGAGAGCTGATTTTAGTCTGTCATACTTCCCTACTGGAGGTGGGTTTTCCAACACTGCTTGGACACGGCGTGCAGTAGAGGAATCTAAGAGCTGTATCACATGGTGGAACTTAGTTAAGTCTTGTGTAATCGGTGGCGTGTGTGTGTTGAAGGATGCTTCTAAGCGAATAAACCACGCCTTGGCGTTTGTCTGCCAAAACTGTGGTGCCTTGAAGGCGACTGCCGACACTGACGAAACTGTTGTAGTTGTGGCCTGCGTTGCGTGAAGAGTCTGCTCTCTGATCGCGTCTGCTAGTTGTTTGATAGCATCAAGGTCCATGGTTAAAGGTTTAGAAATGTCAAAATTATGATATTAGGTTGTTGAATCTAGATCTAGGTCTGGTATGGTGCTGTAGTGTTAAGCCTGGTTTGGTGGCTGTGGTTTAGTCGGTTTACTCGCTCTAGTAAGCTGTATTTTAGATCTAGATTCGTATTCTGAAAAATCTATTGCCTGTGACGTATTTACTTAACGTCGGGGTCACCAATAAAGCGTCCTTACAATAAATCAATCTTGGAGTTTGTTGTTGAGTTGTAAGAGCTTTTTTTTATTTTTAACCTTCTAGTCCAAAATCAAAACAAGCATGAGAGATTTCTTTTACTTTCGCTTTCTCTTTTTGTCAACATAATAACAGAACGAACTAATTTACAAAACATGGAAAATAATAAAATAAAAACTACAGTCTCAGTATGGAGCATATGGAACATGATAAGATTGTAAGAGTTTTAAAGTGATATCGCTATAATACCATATGGTCCATTGGCCATATGGACCGTTATTGTCGTAGAAAGATAAGAGCTCACAAGTTAAAATTTTTTTTTTAAATCTTCATTACGTAACACTTTGGAGTGATGGTTTCTAGGAGTAATATAAGCCCCTTTGCAAACCTTCTTTTTACTCTCTTGCTGAAAAATTTATAAAACTTAGCTTACTTAAGATTATTCTACTCACTGTTTCCTTTTAAAATCAGCGAGTCTAAAAAAATCTGTCTAAAAATTTTATAAAGGCACAAAAATTTTAAAACTTCTTGTAAAACTGGAAAAATGAGCATAGGTTGAGATGCCTTACCATTTGCTCAGAAATGTTAGATAACTTAGCCTTTTATTAGCATTAAGTCAACAGGCCCACTATTCATTTCTGGATTGTTTGTACTACTTACAGTCGTCCAGGGAAAGCAAATTATCTTGATTTTTTTTAAATTCTTGAAATAAACATTAAAAAATAATTATATTACATTGCACTACAGACATTATTCCAATCCATCTGTGGTACCTCGCAATAACAATCTCTCCTGATCATAAATCTCTGCTTTCTACTACACCACTCCAGCTGCTGGCAACTGCTCCTGCACTAGGGGCCAGAGATTCATTATGTGTATAAAACACAATGACCATTAACTAAGTGACTGATGGGTAAAATGTGTACCAAGAACAGACTGACCTCTTAACGGTTTAATATTCACTTTCAACTTCTCAAGGAATGTTAGTGAAATATACATATAATATATTATATTAGAAATCTGACTCAAATAGGTCTGCAGTATACTATAGTTGTAGTTCTCATTTCAGATAAAATGTCAGACTATATGTAGAATGAAAACTGTGGAACTCATTAAAGTACAAAGTATTGCTAAAATTTACACAATTGAATATATCCATGTGTTTAAATTTTGAGATTCCCAGCACTGATACAAAGTTGTCAATGCCTGGATCCTTCCACATGTCGATAGTCATATCATAGTAAGAAGAATGCGGATGAGCTTGAAAAGACAGCCTTCTCACACGATTTCACTCTTCACCTACTTTTAAGACAACTTATGTCCGTTATATTTTGTTGAACACTACAATAGTGAAACCACAAGAACAAGATCTCTCTTAATTCACATTTAAGCTAACGTGTCGATTCTATCTTGTATGAACTATAGAATAAAGACACATTAAGTTTAGAGCGTTGAGATGTGTGAAACAGGTAACGCTTAGAATAATGGTCGTGCTAACTTTAAGCCACTAGTATCGGTAATGCGATATCCTTGTCAAGCATCTTGATTTGGTCCATGCCACAGGTTAATGATGACACGGCAGAAAGTTTCCGCTTTCTTTGACCAAAAGAATGATGGCGGCACCCGAAAATTGCGAAAATACCCGGGACATCCCGAAGTGCCTGTTGGAGATTTTCCGTTTTCTATTTTGTGGTCCATACCGAGGGATCTGGCGGAGGATAATTTTTATCTCCCTTGACCTATCAAAGCAATAAGATTGTGTTGAAGTAAAGCGGCTTAAAGCAAAAATTATTCGCCAATCGCGGAAAGTTTATAAAAATAATTTATTATTCTTTGTTTATTATTATTATTATTATTATTATTATTATTATTATTATTATTATTATTATTATTATTATTATTATTATTATTATTATTATTATTATTATTATTATTATTATTATTATTATTATTATTATTATTATTATTATTATTATTATTATTATTATTATTATTATTATTATTATTGATAGTAATTTCAGTATCGCATTTTTTCAACTTTGATACAATATACCTTTTTAATATTCCTCTCAAAACGTTATACACTGGACATAGTTGAAATAATTTCAAACCGACATAGCCTACGTACTTCGCAAAAAGTTGGCAGCCGTTGAAATCTGTAAGTTAAAAATATGCTGCTACAAGTACAAAGAAAAGATTCAGAAAAACTGAAGCTATACTAGATTTAAAGTACAATTTTGCTTCAGTGAAGAGTAATTGTTTACTTTACATCATGATTATCATAATAATTAACTAAGTTTTCCTTTTGATTGGGGCTTCATCTTTTAATGAGGTGATGGTTTTCAA
Organism: Elysia crispata; assembly: GCA_033675545.1. Lineage (NCBI taxonomy): Eukaryota > Metazoa > Mollusca > Gastropoda > Plakobranchidae > Elysia > Elysia crispata. Next base: position 67,711 of record JAWDGP010005594.1, read on the forward strand.
TAGGACGAAGTTTGCAGAGCATATTGACATAATTATTAGTACAGCTCTAAAGAATTACACGTTTCTTGTATAAGCCGAATTTTTAATTTCAGCATCTGGAAATGTAAGTTAATGAATTTAATACCAAGCTGTCTAATTTTCAAGTTAGTGATCACTATCAGATTTTTTTAAAAAAATTTGAAATGCCATAAGCAAGTTCCGAATTTGGATAATTTGAAAAAGCGAAATATTTTTTAACAATTTTCCTCTTTTTAATTAAAGTCAAAATACAATTTGCAAAAGTAAAACATCAATCACGTTAAGAAAGAAAGACTTTTGGCATTGTGTAAATGTAAAGTAAATGGTTTTAGAAAGCGAAAACAACCATTCCTAATGATCTCTTTTGTCTTTATCTTGGTAATTGACAAATATTAGAGATTTTAATCAGGTGACATTATTAGAAACCTCTTGACCTTTTCGTACTTTTATTAAACATTGCACGATGATAATTTACACAAAGCAGACTGTATGTTGTGTAAATATTATTATCATTAACAACACGTGGGCAAGGCTTTAATAAATCTGATTAAAAATGTTGAAATTGGTAATCCTTTTTTTTTTTTCTTTTCACCTGTTATATGACAGGTGATTATCAGGGACTGAAGACTGAGTTCTATTTGGATAAGAGGCAAATCACATAATTTTACACCAGCAAACCATAACAGTCTGAATCGCATGTGTTTTCTGGCTGTTTATTTCTTATTTTTAAAGTCCACGGATTTTCAAGCGACTTAGAACTTTTTTATGTCGAAAATAATGCTTTAAAATGGCAGAACTTGTAGACAATTTCGCTATTTCTACATGCAATGTTTTCTATCGAATAGAAAAATGTATTCCCAAACTTTCATATCGCAAATTTTTAAACCATATTCGTTGTTCTACTAAGTATAAAATATGTATCTTCAGTTTTCTTTAAAAAAAAAAATGCGTTGCTACTCAATAATTTATTTCTGCCGTTTTACGACTAAAACCCGCATATGAAAAAAACAAAACAAAAAAAAAAACTTTTTTTTCAGGGGACCCAAAAAATGTATAATTTGCATAACACTCCCATTTTTGTTTTTATTTTTTACATCAATTTTATGTCGATTATCCTCGAAATATCGACAGCATAAGCCAAAATTTTCAAGGTACCCGAACAGAAATCTATCTGCGGTTTACGATAAAAACCAAAACTACGTATATATATATATATATATATATATATATATATATATATATATATATGTGTGTATATATATATATATATATATATATATATATATATATATATATATATATATATATATATATATATATATATATATATATATGATACATGTGTTGCATTTATTTCTCTTGGTTTTTTAGAGAAGAACTGTAAGGAATGGAACTTTAATATGAGAGAGACGTTACAAGCTTGAACTGTTAGTTGTTCTTTCATCTTACAGCGATGGCAAACTTCAACGATACTCTGATTCTTGGAAATAGTTCTTTGCAGAGAGAATTAAGAGTTTTTCAATCTTTTATTTACCATGTGTGGCTGTTAATTTTGATGTCCGGCATGGCCTCAAACACAATCAACATTATCGTGTTTGCTAAGATTGGTCTCAGGGACAATGTGACCTTGACACTGCTATTCTTGTCGCTCTCCGATCTTTTCACTTTAATCCTTAGGTGCCCAATAAACGTCGCATTGTTGTTGGTGATAAACTATCCTGATCATGTTTGGCCGTTTGACCCACAGATTTTGTACGTAGGTTTCTACTGGTACACGTACGTCTTCTACGACTACTCTTCTTTCATATCGATGTTTCTGGCGCTTGTGCGATGTTCCTGTGTTGCGAGACCTCTTCGGTTCAGGTCAACGTTTACGACACAAAGAACCTTCAGAATACTCGGCGTTTTATTTTTCCTGGCACTGACACTTCGGATTCCAGTTCTCACCATTATGCGCCTCACCTTGGCAGTGAATCCACTGACAAACTCCACCTACAGGTCCTTTCGGGTTGTGGACAACTTCGAAAAAATTTACAAAGCTAACGATATTATGAACAGGAATATTGTGTCGGCGATAGCCTACATCACAGTGACAACTTGTGTTCTCATTCTCGCATCCAAGCTTCAAACGGCATCCAGGTTTCGACAATCTTTAAAGAATCCAACACAAGTCGCTTCGACAAAGAACTCTAACTCCACCCTTGGAACTGACAAAATTAAGACTGGCACCAATACATTCGCTAGAAACACGGAAGCTTCAAACAATTTGTCAGCGAGAGATTTACAGGTTATTAAATCTGTCACGCTGGTTTGTGTCATCTTCATTCTCTCTCAACTGCCCTTTCAAATTATAGCTATGATTCGTCTATTGGATCCAGAGTTTTCTAGCAGCGGAAACAGGCGTTTTGCATTTGGTTTCGCTGCCCTTGTTAGTGAAACTTTTGGTTTTTTGAACGCATTCGTCAACATCTTTGTCTATTACCACTTCAACTCTAGATACCGAGAAATATTTTTTCGCTTTTTCTCAAAAAAATCTGCCAACGCTCAGGCACAATAAATTTTCTTAAAGTACCATTTAATCACACCGTTTTCCTGTTGAACTCCCACAAGCCATCGTGAAAGTTTCGGTCTGCAGCGGGAAACGGGAGGTCCTTTCAGTTATCACTTCGATAAGTTATCACTTAGATAAGTTATCACTTAGATAACCAGATGGCAGCTGTTGGCGTGGCTAGGTTATTCTCACTGGTGAGCCGACAGATTGAATGGAGGTCAGGAATTTCCCTTCCGCCAGAAATAAAATTTCTTATAAAAAATGTTAAAATGAAAAATATTTTCATTTTCGAAACCAGCGACCAAAATTTCTTTGTCCTCATCATAGTCCTTCCTTATTAAAACTTTATATCTTTTTAAATGAAAAAAAAAATGAGCTATCAATTCATTAAATGTAATTATTATATTACCTTCTCTTCATATTAATTAAAAAAATGACTTCATCTTAAGATATGCTCTCACTGTCGAGACAATACTCAAACTAGATTTGAAATTGACTCGACATCAACTCTAGCTACCAAGCGAAACTGATCTCTTTTAAAAGCTCACTTCTTATATTCTGGTTGTTCTATTGTCTCCCTAAATGTAAAAAAAAAAATAATTAACTTCAGAAAAACAGAATATTATCTAATTTATTAAAGAAACAAAAAAACAAAAACAAAAAACAAACAACCAAAACCATTATAGTTATATACTAGAGTTTCATCGATTGATAATTCTATTTGTCGACGACTCTGTTGACATAATTAAGCCTATATCAATATAAAAGCAGAAATATTCTCCTCAATGATAATAGATCTAGACCCAAACGTGAGTGTAACCAGGACCACTCACTAGGGCAAAATTAATAAATCTTGAGTACTCTAAAAATATACTTAATTGCAGTCAAAAGCAGTAGATTTAACCATTAATATATAAAACGGAACAATTCGGCAAAAAATATGCGATGGAAAGCGTTTTTCTATCTCTTGTTCCCAGGTGACAAAACGATTAGCTATGAAATTTGAAAAGCTTAAAAATGAACAATGCGAAAACCACGTAACTAAAAGTATGCATGAAGAATACAAGAAATTGTGCCGAAATAGCTCAGTCGCAAGTCACAACGGAGGACAAAAGCATTGCAGGGAGACTTGAACTCAGTGGCAGAATTAATATTACAGCGAAGACAGAAGCATTAAATTATTACCTTTAACGACCACAACAAGCCAAGTTTTAAAAAAAAAACCAAGCTGCAGACTCGTAAACCTTTGCAAGCCTGAGCTCGGAAGAATCAGCAAGCAAGTTGTAGAGAAAATTGTTCCTGAAGTCAAATCTAAGACAAACACCAACAAGTGGAAAGATGCAAAAGATGTTGATGTAATAAACTGGTGCAGCAACATTGACAATAAGACCAGACCCCAAAATGGCCTGTTTTGAAAGAACTATGCGTGTAAATGTTTGAATACCGGTACGTCTCTTTCTTAGTCGTCATTAAAGAGTTGAGCCGGATCGTAACTTTTCGCGTCTTTTCATTTTTTCCATTATATTTAGTTTTTTGTAGATCTACAAACTTTTCTTTGTCTCTCTCTCTCTCTCTCTCTCTCTCTCTCTCTCTCTCTCTCTCTCTCTCTCTCTCTCTCTCTCTCTCTCTCTCTCTTATTTTCAAACTATACCAATTTTATTAATAATATAACTCGTAGATCAGTAGGTGAAGTTTGAGGTGAGAGAGAGAGAGAGAGAGAGAGAGAGAGAGAGAGAGAGAGAGAGAGAGAGAGAGAGAGAGAGAAAGAGAGAGAGACAGACAGACAGGAAGAGAGAGAAGGAGAAAGAGAGGGAGAATGAGAGAGAGAGAGAGAGAGAGAGAGAGAGAGAGAGAGAGAGAGGCGGGGGGAGTGACAGAGATAGAGTGAGGAAACCAGAAAGAAAGAAGGGCAAGAGTGAGCGAGATAGATTGAGAAAACTAGATAGAGAGAAAAAGCAGGAGTGATCTTAGAGTTTGTAAGTTAGAGAGAGAGAGAGAGAGAGAGAGAGAGAGAGAGAGAGAGAGAGAGAGAGAGAGAGGCGGGGGGAGTGACAGAGATAGAGTGAGGAAACCAGAAAGAAAGAAGGGCAAGAGTGAGCGAGATAGATTGAGAAAACTAGATAGAGAGAAAAAGCAGGAGTGATCTTAGAGTTTGTAAGTTAGAGAGAGAGAGAGAGAGAGAGAGAGAGAGAGAGAGAGAGAGAGAGAGAGAGAGAGAGAG
>JAWDGP010005594.1:75000-77500 GCA_033675545.1 Elysia crispata
CCAAAAGTTATTTGAATTCCAGAGCAACATAAGACTTTTTAGGTCTCACAATTATTTTATAGTAGACCCGCGTAATATTACTGAAGTAGATGTAAGTTTAATTTACGATTCTTTAATTTTCTTCTTGAAAATTGCCTTTTAGAATTAAAATTTTACTGATTCTCCGAGTTTGTCTTATGCCTCAGATTAGAGGGTTATAGTGTATTTTAAGGCTGCAGGATTAGTGTTGATTTTCGGTGTATTAGATTTGATCGATTTTATAAATCCTCCTTCGATTTTTTAGTCACCAGTCCTCTTGGCGCTCCATATTGATTCCCATCTTCTTTTTTACCTGCTTTTAAAGGGGGGGGGGGGGGGGAATGTGGGTGGGAGGGGAGGCGGCATTTCCAGCAATCTGAGTGCACTAGCATAAATATATTGTAATTTTATTGTGAATGTGTTTTTTTTTCATATGGACATAAATTTCTGAAATATTTACATTGCCTTTAAAAATGACAAGCTAGTTTTATGGTGAATATCCACACACACATTCAAGCGTTAGTTACTCAGGGCGTTGCTTCATTGTTCTTCACCACTTGAAGACCTCCCCCCCCCCCCGTCCCTCGGCCTGGTAACCCAAAGCATGAGAATAAGAGCGTCTAGTACTAACATTGTGACACGGGTGTTTCACTTTCAATAAGTGGAATCCTTGACCACATTTGAATAAATTATTGATTCAAATGCAAACCTGGCACCCCGAAGGATGTACAATAAAAAAAAAATAGGGAGCGCGTACTCTGGACGTATAGCCACAACAACCTTGAAAGGTAAACTTACAAAGGGGAAGAGCGAGACAACACTACTTTATTCTGGCTACATTGGTCTTTTTACGCACTTCGTAAAAAAAAATATCTGTATTTAAGCGAGCCGTGGGGTTAGATTACGCCGTCGGCCATGGGCAGTGATCTTAGGTCTAGGTAGGTTTGCTCGTGTATTATAGCTTCGCCAGATTACAGTACATAGTGGCTGTGGTATCATGACAGTCCATCCAGTGTGGCGAGAAACGAAGACGCCTGGATTTACAGAGCTAAACTTTAGGTTTCCCGTGCGATCTGGCGCCGAAAAGGATTTCCCGAGGCCCTCAGGCAAACACGGCGTTGATTGATATAATGTGAAGTCGCGTGTTTCTTTAGGACGAGAAGTTTACGGCTAGTCGTCTACTAAGTTTGCCGCTCTTTCTGCGCGGACTTATTCCCCCCTGAAGCCCAATCTTGCCAATCAAGTACCGGTATCAAAGTGAGGCTCCGCTTGACCTAAGAAGCCTAACTAGTCACTTCAAGTGGGGAAAAAAAGTTCGTTGTTTCAATAATAAACTGCTGAGGTCAATCCAATGATTACTTTTGTTTTTATCGCCCTATAATATTCATTTCATAGTAAGTTGAGAGTAATTGATATGCGCATCTGTCTGCACCTAGATCTAAATTTTTAGCTTCTTTCAGAATTCACCTAACCGCCCGATCTCTGAGGTGCGAGGGTGCGATTCTGATTTGCTATCTCTTGTCCGACCCTTTCTGCCGTCTTCTGAACTTTCTGTCGCTAGGTCTTGCAGAACGAACCACTTAAAGAAGACTGGGGTCATGAAAATCGATAAATCCATTAATCATTTGAGCTGCGTAAGTATTAACCAACGTATGTGCATGTGTATATGTCAGGTATGGTAGAGGTTGGTAACACAGGCTGAGGGACGAAACCTGCCTCATATATAAAATTTCTTACGGCGCATTTTACTACTTTGCTCAATAATTATTATTTTAATATCTTTTCGGAAAAGTGCAAGTTGACATGGTTTTTTTTTTTGTTTTTTTTTTAATCTGACCCTATGTATGTAATAAAATTTTTAATGGAAACATAAAAAAAGGCTGTTCAATTAGGTCTCAATTTGTATGCAGCAATTTAGTCTTAAGTGCATTCATCGGCATAGTGCACGCATAACATTTTCATGTACAGGGTAAATCCACCATTTTATGAAATTCTAGATAATTTTACAGCCATTTTGGCTTTTTCTTATTTAACATTGAGACATGAAAGTGCGCAGGTTTATATATACGTTTATGCGTGCAAAATTATATAATTTTTCCTTTCATTCGCCCTAATTTCAGTCAAAAGTTTAAGCTAGAAACGAATTTTATGTCGTACTTACTTCACTTAGTTTGTTTTTAGAATTATATCCGGGCTCCGTACGATGATGGACAAAGTAGGCGTTAAATCATCCGGTACAGGGATTTTTTTTTTTAGCAAAACAAAGTCGCTTGTACATAGTTAACAATAGCGCCGTGCCAAGGCGATTACAGTGTTGTACTCTCAATGTCGTACACGGCCAATATCTAAGCTTATGAATAAATAATTTTGCACTTTTGGAAATACCCGTTAAATAACGGGCGTCAAACGCAACCAATCAGAATGGGACTGATTATTCGTAGCTTCAAGGGAAACGGCTTGATCTATATCCAAGTGATTCGCT
>JAWDGP010005594.1:85000-87500 GCA_033675545.1 Elysia crispata
AGTGAGGTTTACTCACAATGCATAACGCCCAATAAGAGCTAGAGTGTATTTGGTCATTAATGATTTTCAATACACGTGAGACGATCTTACTCTGCATGCAGGGACCATAGGCAGTAACGTATTTAGAACCAGTAACTTACGTCGTTAAGGGAGAGGAGCATCATCTCTATTTCTTCCTTCGGCTTAACTTTCAGTCTTATAATTTGTAAAGTAGCGTTGTAATAATAATAATAATAATAATAATAATAATAATAATAATAATAATAATAATAAGAAGAAGAAGAAGAAGAAGAAGAAGAAGAAGAAGAAGAAGAAGAAGAAAAAGAAGAAAAAGAAAAAGAAAAAAAGAAGAAGAAGAAGAATTAGGAAACGGGGTATTCTGGCCTTGTAGCGAAAATAACCTTGAAAGGTAAACTTACAAATAAAAAGAGGGAGACAGAACACGACTTTATTCTGGCTACATGGCCGTTTGACACACTCCGTAATTATTATTTATCGGCCGCCTCTTGCCAAACACACCAACGCATTAACCGTCGGTGAATATCGTTTTCTTGTTATCATAATAAACCTGATACCGGTTGACACCGAGGCTTACCAAGGAACAGGCCGAGTAGCCGAAATAAACAAACCTTTGCAGTAAGTGTAAGAGTGAGCTTTATCATTTCACTATAGTGCAGTGTTAGGACAGTTAGATATTTTTGTTGTGTATGCCTGAAGGCTGAATTATAAGTGCGTTCTGAGTTCAATTCTGTCCTAACTATGCCCAAAAGTTAAAAGAAATAGATCACATTAACGCCAACATGCAAAAGTTTTGTTCACTTCGTTGACTTTGCGCGTATTTTAGGAAGGCTCGATAGACATCGACGCCTCATTAATTATAGGCCAAGTCACCGAAGAGAACAAAACTTTTGCATGTCAAGAGCTATAATGATCCATTTCTTTCAACTTTTAAAGAATAGTTAGAACAGAATTGTGCTCAGATCGCACTTTGTGTTCAACCTTCAGACCCGTACAGCAAAAACGTACAACTGTCCTAACTCTGCCAAATAGTGAAATGATAAAGTTCACTCTTATACTTACTGGAAAGGTTTTTTTTTATTTCGGCTACTCGGCCTGTTCCTTGGAAAGCCTCAGTTTACAGTCAACGCTGTTTGTTTAACAGAAGGGTCAGATCCAACGATAACATTGTACCGAATCTTTCATTTATGTTTTTCATGAGACTGGCTTTCCCTATAGACTTGGTCCAGTAACAAAGAAGATTTCTGGCGTTACCACTCCTGCGTGCAGCCATGTCTCGATGTGTCATACTGATTGTAATTATTCGTTTCGGTCAGATTATCTTACGATCCTTCCATTGTCGAAGTGTCTTTGTCTGTCTGTCTTTTTGTGAGGTTTATCAATATGCCAAGATCTCATTTTCAGAATATGGATTTAAAAAAAAAATTATGTTTGTCTGTTTAACTTTGTCCTCTCTATCCCAGATTTCCCTCTATTTTTCTTATTGCGATTCTTGCTCTTTCTGTATCTCTCTAGCTGTCCTTCTCTCTCTCTCTCTCTCTCTCTCTCTCTCTCTCTCTCTCTCTCTCTCTCTCTCTCTCTCTCTCTATCTATCTCTCCCTCCCTCCTCCCCCCTCCCCGCAGATATCTATCTAGCTGAGAGGAACTCAATGACTGGGTATAAAATATAAGCATCCCCCTACTCCCCCGAAAAAAAAAAAACAAAAAAAAAAACACTCACACCATTTTGCACTCTATTTTCCTTCGATGGACACGCTAAACACTATATTGCTAATTAACAATGGCAATTTCTCCTCACCGACATCGATTTAGGGCCGTATCTGTAGATTATGTTTGATTGATTCAGAAGACGATGAAGGAAACGAAGTAAACAAAGAACAGTCACGGCATTGCCTGAGGTATTATTTGATGTTTCACTGTTTGTGGACAATGCTGCCAATAATTAAATCAATTTGAAAAACCGTGTACAACAAGTGCAACGATAATAATTTAATTGAGATGGAATTGCAGGGTCTTAACTATTATGATTTTGAACCTAATTCATTTGAAAAACCATAAACAAGTGCAAATATAATAATCGTATTAAGATGGAGGCAGGATCTTAACTTTTTTTTTTTTTTTAAATTTTGAACCCTAATTCATTTAAAAAGCCATGTACAACAAGGGCAAAAATAATAATCATTCTAAGATGGAGTGGCAGGATTTTAGCTCTTTTAATTTTGAACCTAATTCATTTAAAAAGCCATGTACAGACAAGGGCAAATTTAACAACCGCACTAAGATGGAGTGGCAAGATTTTAACTATTTTAATTTTGAACTTAATTCATTCAAAAAGCCATGGTTGAATGTTGAATGGTAATTATTATAGTTACGTGACACTCAATATTATTTTCAAATCGATTCCTTGAGCCTCAAAGTAATTTTTTTTTTAATTATGTCCTTCCATCTTTTAAATTCTTACTCTTTTCATTTATGCTACTAC
>JAWDGP010005594.1:92500-177500 GCA_033675545.1 Elysia crispata
TTTTTTGTCTTTTGTTTTGTTTCTACTGTTCAGGTTGGGGCGTACCAAAATGTACTATATTACATTTTGTGTAATATATATTTAATGATGGGTGATGATGAGTTCAGCTGATAATTTACTTTGATAAGCAAAATGTTGCTATTGTCTAAATGAGTAGGACACTGAAATATGGATGTGGGAGAGTCAAACAGCATTTGAAAAACTTTCCCTTTCTTCTCCTTCTCAAAATATCATATCTCTTTTCTATGTTCAGTTAGGACAAAATGATTGAAAAAAGATAATTATCATTGTTTTGAAAATCCAGTTCCATCAAAGCATCCAAGTAATTTTGTCTTGTGAAATAAATTGATGACAATATTCCTACTTTTTTGTGTAGCGAAGTCTCAAAATGAGACGTTTTGGGGCAGAGAAGGCTTGAAATCCTTGGCATTTAAAGTCCTTTTACTTCTAAAACAATTTGAAAGTTAGAAATTAGAGCAATATAAAAAGTGAAAATTTCAAGCTTTTTTTTTTTTAAGGAAAACTGCATTTACCCAAAAACTTCCATTTCATGCGTATTATCAGCCTGATTAGTTTGAATGATCAGAGGGCATTGAAGGAACTTTCTTGCCAACCCCAAAGATTTACACTCAATAATATTCAGAATGTACTCATCTCAATCTGTGCCTTTCTGATTATTTTTTTTACTTTTTAGCAGCAGCTTTTGTCATGTTTTAAAGATGAGAATATAAATTGAACTCTTCTCCTACTTGTATTTATATTGCAAAGAAGTATTCATAGAAGACTACTATTTGGCAATACATGAAAAGGCATAAAGCATTCTGGCATTGGTATTATGCATGTAAATTTTTTTTTGTTTGAAACTGTATTTCTTATTCTGCAGAAAATTGAGGGTCAAGCAGATGTGAACCCTGACCTCAAAGAGGAAGTCGTAATCACATTAGAAATACTCAAAAGACTTGAGCCCCCTGACCCGCCCTGTGTCACAGGTATACTACAGCGTAGACTTTTTAAAATACATATTTCTTTCTTCTTCTTTTATAATAGACTGGAGTTTTGGAAGTGTTCCCTACTTTTCAAATTGCAAGCATTTGTTGATCTGCTTTTAAATCTGCTGTATTGCTAGTCATTCAATTAATGTAGGCTTCTGAATTGTTACATTTTAAAATAACCAATTGTTTTTTTAAAGAGACTATTTATTTTCATTTTTCATTTCTGTTAGAAAAGGCTTTTGGGAAACCTCATGTGATTGAGGTTGTAGGTCATATTAATTTGAAAGAAAAACTGCTCTTTCAGAAGTATTCTTGATTTCCCAGAACCATGCTCTTTGCAAACTCTTGATGTATATACTTGATCTCACTGATGTATGTACCTTATTCCACTGATGTATGTACCTTATTCCACTGATATATGTACCTTATTCCACTGATATATGTACTTTATTCCACTGATGTATATACTTTATCCCACTGATGTATGTACTTTATTCCACTCTCATATTTTTTTGTATTGCAGTGCTTGGTCCTTATTCATGCCATGCCAGTTGGTCCCAGGTCACCACGAAAAGTGGCTTTGATGTGCGATATCAACTCTTCGAAGGTAAGTCAGGCTTTAAGTCGTTTCCACTGTAACTCTTTGACAGGATGATTTTTTTAACCTAATTGTCTAACATGGTCTGTTTATTCATAACAATGACATAATCTTAAAGAGAGCCATATTTCAAGAATTGGAGAAATATTTGCAACAGAGAACACAAAGTTTAATTCTTGTTATATTGTTGGAATCCATTATATTTTAGAGATTTCAGACACTGAAAATAGGGATAACTTTTCAATACCCCAGACAGTGACTTTACCATACCTGACATGTTTTATTTATACAAGAAATTTTGATAAATGCAGGAGTTGAACTTCTCAAAGTTAACATTTCTGAGGAAGGAAATTGAAAATATCAATAGTAAACAGTATGCCTTTTTACTCAGCTCTGAATAATCTCCCATTTCTCTCATTGTAACAGGCAGCAAATGTTTCTACAATGGTCCAGCATGCCAGTGTGAGATTTCCCATCTGTCCCCACACACTGCCTACAATTTTAAGGTGCGAGCTGTTACAGACATTGATGAAAGTGCATTCAGTGAGGCGAGCAGTGCAACGACAGAAGAAGATTGTAAGTTCAAATTTATTCATTGTTAGACTAATAAATCAAATGAATGAGGAGGTGCATGAAATAATAATTTGGGCAACTGATTTTAATTTCAAGGCCTCTGTAGGTGAAATAGATATTTTAATTATTTTTCTTCAACAAACTTCAAATAAATTTTGATCATCATTAAAAATCTTCGCATTTCAAATGCTGTTATGAGGTTGGAAAAAAATCACAAATGCTGTGCTCACTTTTTTTGGACTGAGACTGAAAGTTTTCCCAAATTGCAAGGTTAATTGAGAGGGAAAAATAAAAAGAACATTTAAATGTCAATGTGTGTGGTCAATGAAATCAAGGCTCAAAGATATGGTCTTTTTTTTGTAAATTTACCTCAGCAAGTAGATTTCTGATTTTTTTATTCATTTGTAATTATGATTCTCTCTTTGTATTGTTTCCAGTGCCAGAATCTCCACTAAATGTAAGGATTTTGGGGGCAACGATATCTCAGCTTAAAGTTGGATGGGATCCACCAGAAAACTCCAATGGAGTTTCAAAAGGATATTATGTTTACCATGGTAAGAGCACTTTTGGAAGGTTGCATATTTCTTGTGGTAAACAAATTTAATGTGTTTGATTTTGCTTCTTCTTTTTTTATGCTAATTTCTCTTTGAAATTTCTTTGGAAAACTGTATATGATTTCCCCTTAATATTTTACTGTTGTGTACTCTTGATTGACAAGGGGAATTATTTGTAAACTTATAAGAAAGTAAAAGGATGCATACTATTTATGGCACTTCTGTGGACCTTCTGATGTGATGTCTGTTTTTTTTTTCAGGTAAAGTTATGGTTGAGCACACAATGGAACTCTCTGCCATCATCTCTGGCCTTTCTGCTAACACAACTTATGAAATACAGGTAGATCCAACAATAAAAAAAATTCACAATTTCTTTTTCTTTACAACCTGTCTACTGTTTAAGCATTCTTTTTTTATGATGTAGAAGCACCAGTAGCCATCATTTTATGATGGAATTGATCTCTTTCTGGAACTATTACATGTTCAATTCTTAGCTTTCTCTCAATATGATAATAATTTTATTAATGCATTTAAAACAAACTCATATGGTCAATTGATTCCTTTTTTTAATCGATATTCGTGTAGTTCTCTCATAAAGCCCCTAACTAGTTCTGATACACACAACATAATTTTTCCAGCTCATCTCAGCTTTCCATTCGTTGCCTGTCTGTTAACTCCTAGGTGTGTGCAGCGACATCCAAAGGTAAAGGCATTCGAGCCAGTGTGTCAGGGACAACAGCAGAACTCGGTGCCCATGCACCCAGTAAGCCACATGTACAGGTGTTGGGACGCAATGAGGTGCATGTATCTTGGGAGCCGCCAGAAGTCCCGATGGGCCGCATCACTCGTTACGATGTCAGCATGAATGGCAAGATAATTTATTCAGGTCAGCCAATCATGGATGTCAATTTTTGTACATACATGTGATCTGAAAAAAGCTTGATAGATAGTACTACAATTTTTTATATTTAGGAGAAATGGCATCTAAAATATTCCTCTATGCCTTTGTCTGGAAAAAGCTTAAAGTCTAATATCCTTTCACAAAAAATCTGTTAATTCTATCACATTTTCACTATTGAGAACTTCAGATAAATACATTTGTAAAAACAGTATATTTGTATGATACATTTGCAACATTCAAATCCTTTGAAGGGCATACTAGATATATTACAAGCAAGTGACATACATCTTTAGTGCTTTTATTCAATCGGTATCTTCTTCTTTTATGATCCATAATCCAGAAATAGAAAATATAATTAAAAAATCATTCTTGCACACCCCCTGCGGAATAAGTTAATGATACTCTCTATGCAGATAAATTGCATCTCCTTACCATACCCTGAAGATGAAATAGGAAGTAGGATTGATATTCTTTATTTTCAGTTCATAGAAGCTGCACCATGGAGATCTCACTCTATATAAATACATTTTAAACGCATTTTGAAATTACGTCTTCTCTTTTGGTTGCATTTCCTTTGATTCTTTTAGTTATTAGGAAATCATATCGACATAACTCATATATGGAATCTTTTACAAAATTGTTTTGAAAATTTGAAGAAGACTCAGCTTCTGCAAAAACAACAAAAAGCTACTATTATTTATTTCATTTCATAGAAAAGTAAAATAAAGCAAAAAAACCTTAGTCTTAATCTTTGGATGCAAATTTTGTTTTGAACCATGAAGCTTTGTAAGTTTTTACCTTTGAAAAAAAAGATTCTTCCCTTTTTTCTTCATTCACTACTTTCTGCTTGGTCTACAGGTACAGACTTAAGTGTTGGAGCCAGGAGACTAACACCAGACACAGAATACACTTTCATTGTTACAGCACTCACCAATGAGGGCAAATTTGAAAGCAAAGCTACTAAAAAAAGAACAGCGAAAGATGAGTGTGAGTAATCTACTTTTATTTCATCAACTTTTCTCAGACATTTTAAGAATATTCTAAGGGACATTTCTGCATAAGGAGAATGTTAACTATTTTAGAGTTAAGGATATTCAACTGTCGTTTAGTAGGTTTAACTTTAAAATATTTAAAGTTATTTGACTTCTTGCAGAGGTTGTCTTAACGTCATGCCGATTTTTGCTACATGAAATAAAAAAAAAAAGCAGGTCCTCAAACCAATCTATTAAAAGCATGCTTTACAAGCTCTTACTCCGTTTATTCATTTCAGAACTTATTGATTTTAACTTTATTTTATGCTCTAAGAACAGACATGATGAAATTTTATCACAGATTCATTAAGCATTTCTTCTATACTTATATTCGAACAATTAGTTTTGTAGAACTTGTATGAAGCTGATGAAGAAAACTAAATCACAAAATCAGAGTTTATGAGCGGTAAAATATATTTTTTTAAAAATCCATCATGTTTTTAAATCCATCTTCAATATCTTTAATGAGTAATATACAGAAACGAACTGAATTTAAATTCCTGTCACTGTCGCGTGTGTCACTTCTCTTGTTTACCTAGTCGACCCGGACAGGCCTCCGCTGTACCAGACTCCGAAAAAGGAGGAGGAGCCCCAAAAATCAGCATCACAAAAGAAGAGGAAGTCAATGGGAGAGCTCAAATCTTCCCGCAGTAACAGTGCTAAGGTAGTTAACCTTCATCAGGTGGCGGTTTGAGGTTAAAAAGATTTTATGCGGCTTTCTTTGTTCCATTTGATTTTAAAATCTTTTTTTATCTCATACAATGTACTATTGTTCATTTTACATTTTAACCTTTCATCTCAATAATATATTTTACTCAGATTTTAACTAAAACTTATTTAATTGCTTCTAATCTATGAGGTAGTTATGGAGAGTTTGTGATTTAATTACATCGTCTACAACTGCAAATATTTCATAACTCATGTGTGAGGTCTAGAAAAAGACTAGTCAGATAACGCTTTTCTTTGTCTTGATGTAGCACGTTTTTGTGTATCAAACTATTACTTTGTCATCTGGTGTGTAAGCTATAAGGTAAATTTTTTTTTGGATAATGGATTTTGGATGTCATATAAACCTCTCCATATATCAAATAATTATAAATATGAGACATTAGAATGATTTATCAGGTGCTATTTAAAAACGAAAATTGTTTGTCAAATACAGCTCTGTTTTCTGTTAATATGTTGATTTCTTTTTGCTGAGTTTTGAAAAATATGTTCACATTTTGATATTCATTTTGCATCTTTTGATTCAGGGCAGTCACTGTGGGACAGATAGACCAGCATCTGGTAAGTCCCTCTCAGAGAAAAGAAATATTACTTACCAAATAAAAAGTTTCAAGATTACTGATAGAAAAGAAAGTTTAATGATTAACTGACAAAATAGAAAGTTGCAACAGTTAGATTGATATTAGCCCAAACTGAAAATCCAACCAGGTAACATAATTCTTTGTGGAATGGCATCTCCATAGCAGGTTTGAAATAGTTTGCTCTAAGTGGCGTTTGGAGCCTTATGTTTTCGGTTTTGCTCTGCTTGTCTCATGTGCGGAAAACTGCAGTGAACCATTAGAAAGTGAGTTTTGTCTACACCGAAGGATCAATGGAGCCTTTTTTTTTTTCTATTGTTTTCAGCCGGAAGTGCCTTGAGTGGCTCCAGGAGCTACGCCAATACGCCGAGACTGGAGAAAGGAGATGAGTCTGCTAGCCCTACTCAGGTCAGCGCTATAAGGGATATAAAATATGAATGTTTTTTGTAATATAATATTTTTTAAAAATTTTTGTTCATTCTTTATTTACTTGAAGAGCTCCAGCTTTACTGAACAGGGCTTCTTAGCTTCTCACTACTATCAGGTTATCCTGTAGAATTTGTAAATTGAAAATGTCTTTGCTAAGAAGGCCTGCCTTGAGTGCCAATCTAGTTTTGTAAAAGTCTAAGAAATTACCACAGAAATCCTCTCTATGTTATTGAACTCAACTCCATAAAGGAACATTAATTTTCACCAGTTTTAAAGAACATTTTTCCTTTGAGACCTGTCAATGGTGTTTGATATATTAATTGAGATTTTTTTTTTGTAATTTTTTAATGTGAAGCTCTTTGATCTACATGGTCAATAAAGTTTTGTCATCATTCAAACTTCTTTTTATGTATATTTCAAATTTTTTCCCCACAGAAAGCTAGGACACTAGGTCGCTCACTTCCTCACTCTGATACCAGGAAAGAAAATGTTAGACCCAGAACACATAAGGAATCACCCTCACCATCATCAGCTACCTCACGAGCAACGCCATCAGCCTCAGGAACTAGAGACAGCAACAACAACAAGCGCCAACACCACCAGGCGAAAGCAATGGATAAGCCAAGCGGAGCCTCTAAACCATGGTTTCCTGTGACAGTTAGTTACGTGTCCATACAGGGCGGCGATGACCAGAACCTTGAACTGGATGCAATAGGTCCAGATTTTTCTGCTATGAACAAGAAAACATTCCTCAGATCACCTACATTCCTAGACAATAGCAATCCTGGCTCTACGTTACGGGTGGAGCGTTCAAAAACTTCCCTGATGCCACCAGGGCGTCATGCTAAAGAAGTTCGATCTCCACACCCATTCAATAGTATTGGACCTGATCAGCATAGAGGAAAACTTGGAAAGCCAGAAATTACCGTAGAAAGACCTCAAGCAAGAGACATAACTCCGTCTAGCTGGAGTACGACTCCTACAGCCGTCCCTCCCCCATCACAAAACTCCACACCAGACTTTAAATCGACTCCTCTATTAGGGACAGCACACAACTTTAGTAATGGAAAATCACAATCTCAATGGTTACCGAAGCCAACAGTTCCCAGCTCGGACTATTTAGATGGCAACCGCGGCCTCAGCACTAATTTTGACCCTTCTTCCATGCTGAGGTCACTGAACAGCCCTCGAGCTTCCTTTGATCAAGGAGGCGATGGAGTTGGAGATATGGAATCATTTGAGGCCCACCTCCTAAGTAGATTTAAGAGGTAATAATATAGACTTTTTCATGTTACTTTTTTTGTTCAAGATATTTTTGCCTTTATATCTTAAGTTCTATTAACGTTGGTTAATCATTAAATGTTAATTTTCAATTAGAGTCTCCCCATATTCCTGTCTTTCTGTGCGTCTGATTCTCTCTCTCTCTCTCTCTCTCTCTCTCTCTCTCTCTCTCTCTCTCTCTCTCTCTCTCTCTCTCTCTCTCTCTCCCTCTCTTTCTCTCTCTCTCTCTCTGTCTCTCTCTCTTGCTTTATCTTCTCATCTTAGTGTTTTACTAACAACTTTTTTGGTATAGTTTTTTTTGTGGAACACTTTATCATTTTTGATGCACACATTTGCTTGATTACTTTGAACTACAGCAATAAATGTAAGTTATTCTAAATTATTCTTTTTTATATCAAAGATGAATAGATGTATACTGCATCTTTCAAAATATTTATATCCTAGGTGTTCAAATTCATTTGCTCAGTCAAGTATTGTTTGTAAAAAATTTGAGGCTTACTTAAAAAAAAGTAATAAGATAGTCTCATAACCAGTCCTAATTTATCAAATGTAAAGACTTTGAATTTATTCACAAAGATTTGAAAGTAGGTTAGCTGAAAATTCAATTTCTCATCAGAAAATTTCATGCAATTTGAACCACTTCAAAGTGAAGAAAAATGTAATATTCTAAATATCAACACTTTTAAACATTATATTGGTGACATGCAACTCATTTGTAGTGGGTGCTAGATAATTTATAATTTCAAAATGTTTTAGTGATTCAGGGGTTGGTAATAATATCAAAAAAATTTAAGGAAGTTATCATGATTATTGCCTAGGTCTTTTTTATTTCAAATGCATACAAATTTTCAAAATTAAAGGGAATTAAGTAAATTGTAGGATCGCTATTAACAGCTATCCGCTAGCAAAAAGCTCAGTTTTGCTGGATCTTTATGTGATTAAAGATAATGGAAGAATGTGATCTTACATTGTTATAAAAACAACTTACTGCCTTCAGTAAAAGTGCAATAACATAAGATTGATCGAATGGAGAATCTGATGGACCTTCCTTCCGTCTCATCTTGCATTTTAATTCTGAACTATTACTGGAAATTATCAACTATAGCTTAAGTCAGCTTTATTATAAACATTGAATAAGGTCCTTAAATATGAGCATTAAAAAAAATTCAGTTCATTTATGTTCTTACAGTATTTTTGTATCTGAGATTGGAGAACAATCCAGAATAATGCTGGTTTCCTGTGTTGGTTAGCATTTTTGTTTTCAATTATGGTTAAATCTTCACGAAAGATATAATGCAATGCTTTCCTCAATTTACTCCTATGGTTGGAAAATAAAGGTTCAAAGAACGTGGATCATCTTCATGTTTCATATGATTAAGAGGATAAAGTGTGCAATTTGTTTAGTGAAATTCTCCATTGATTGAAAATGGGCAGTGGAAATAATCTCTGCCCATTTTCTTCTCGGCATTAAGTAACAACAAACTCACTTTAAAAATCTTTTCTTCCCTGAAGTTAGATTTTGCTCTATGTTAGTGACTGCTGTGTTACTTTTTACTTTCTTTACTTTAAAAGTCTTAATTGTTATTTGTTTTTGAATGTGCATGTATGCATTTACGGTTTTGAGTATGTAATTGGGTTGTATATCAGTGTTGTTTTCAGTTATTTATGAGCACATCTCAAGTCCTAATGAGTCAAATGTCAGAAAAAGAAGAAGAATATTTGGACAGAAATGTGCATGTTTAATAATATTAATAATAACAATTTCATCATATTACATTTTTCTCCAAGCTCCCCCCCCCCCCACACACACACACACACACACAAAATACCCAACTCATTTCTACTGTCTTAAGGTATAAAGGTAATTTGGCGTTCTCTCCTTATTTACACATTCTTTTATAAGGTCTAAGTGATTTCAATAAGAGAAAAGTGCAAAATAAGCTTAGAAAAAATAGTTTATTTATAATTTTTTTCTAGCAGATGTGAAGAAAATTGACAAAGTCACAAGGACAAAGGTCTTTTTTCTTTGAGAAATTCTGATTATTTTGATTAAGGTCAGAACTAAGACTGTATGTCTCAAAAGAAAAAAAAAAACAATTTTTACGGGTAATTTTGTGACAACCATGATATTAAAACTTAATATAAATATGTCTTTTAGCCAGCCCAAACTAGCGGCATGTGTCAACATCACATTTAAAATGTGTTGATAATAGGACAATGCATTTTCCTTAGTTTCTGAGAGGTGAAGACTGTATCAATTTAACTGATGTATTATGAAGGATACCACCTTGATTTAGCTTATACAGGAAAAAATAAGTAAAAGAATACATTTACTTTTTTAATGCCTGATATATTATTCGTGAGAATTTGTTTCCAGACATAATAAAGAAATCTGACCTCTGACTCATAAGGGACGTCACGTATTGTTTGCTCTGTATGTGTGCATTTACTTACAGCACTGTCTAGATCTTATGTTTGTCCCACTTTGCACAGGAATTCCGAAGGTTCTAACATTATGAGCACTGCGACCCGCTCTCCAGTAGACTCGTACTACATTGAGTCACAGCAAGCTTTTCTGCACAGGGCGCTCACTTTTGTAAATAGCCACAGGTGTGTTTTGCATTATCCTTGTATTTGCACAGGGAAGCTCTTCTAAAAAAAAAAATGAGTATCTAAGTACTCTGCATTGCCACCAAGAGCAGGATAGAAACCCAGAATACATTTATATTTTTAAAACAAATTTTTTGAGTGCAGATCAGACTTTCATAAGAGTCTTATATGTTTGTGTAGCGACGCGTCAAAATGAAACTTTTTGCGTCCGAGAAATTTTTGAATAAATACAATTTTCTTAAAGCTTAAAAAATTCCTCTTTTTATTTTACTATAATTTCTAACTTTCATATTGTTTCAGAAATAAAAGCACTTTAAATAGAGAGGATTTTATGCCTTCTTCAGGGAAATGGCGTTTTTCCAAGTAGACATCTGCCACAAACGTCTCATTTTGTTCTGTCGTTACACATTTTATTGCCAATAACTCAAATTTTTTAAAATACCGCCATTTAGCTGAATTCGTGCATGCACAGTTACATTTTTTTTTTTTTTTTAATATTTTTTCATCACACTTTTTTTTTATTTTACTTTTATATTTAAGCATGTCACTTGGACAGAAAAAAATGCCTTTAGGTAACACTTTATGCAATGTACAAAACTATTTTTTTCAGTATAATACTCTCCATTGTTTAAGTTTTTTTTCCTTGTTTCCTTTTCAGTCACTTGACTTTCATTATAAGCAATTATATCTTTTCTCTAGAAAAAAAAATAATTCAGAACAAAAATCTTTACATTATTTCTACTGAGTTTTGAGAAGCCTAATGAACATAAATTGAAATTGTTCTCATATCCTATATTTTGAAATTTTTAATTACTGCTTCTCATGGAAATATTTCTTATAACTATTAATACTCATAGGCATCCATCAGTCTAACTCAACCTTTGAGTATATTTTGTCATAGTAACAAACACATGATTTTATTTTGTGCTTATCAATGTATTTTTTTTTGTTTAAGGAATTATCCAATGTCCATACTTCAAATGTTAAGTGATTTCTTTGGATTGGATGCATTTATAAATTGTGTTCTAAATTTCAAAATACATTTTTCATCATTGAGAGATTTTTTTCGAAATATGTTTGCTTATCAATTTTGTTCCATTCTGTGAACTCTGTGTCTTCTCGATTTTTTACAATCCCACTCTCTCTCTCTCTCTCTCTCTCTGTCTTTCTGTCTGTCTGTCTATACATATCTCTCTCTCTGTCTTTCTGTCTGTCTGTCTTTGTCTCTGCTTTTCTGTCCGTCGGTCTCTCTCTCTCTCTCTCTCTCTCTCTCTCTCTCTCTCTCTCTCTCTCTCTCTCTCTCTCTCTCTCTTTCTTAATGTCTTTATTGCCTTCTCTCGCCATCCTTCTCCATTTCTCATATTTACTGTTGTCCATTTCTTTATTTTCCCTTTCTTCTTCTTCTCCTTCTCCTCCTCCTCCACCACTTCCTCTTCTACTTCATGAATGTTTTATTTCTCTACCTAAAGACCTGGATTAAAGAAATCCCATGGCCCAGCGTCGGCCAACACTCCAGGAGGTTTGGTCCACATACTGGGATCAGCATCGCTCTCTCTGCCGGAGAACAGGCTTGTCACGCAACGAGCCCATAACAAGTTTGTGCCCATGCAGCTAAGGACCCAACCCAACAATCTTACGGCTGGTCAATTGCAGCGCATGAATACCACCCTGTCGGAGAATGGTCGAGGTATGCTGTACAGAATACATCCTACTTTTTGTTCCCATCTATCTCTTCTTTTACTCGCATGCATAAGACATAGAAAATCCTTCTATTTAAGTCAAATTAAAAGGTTTTCGAATGAAAAAAAAATTGCTTGAAAATATCCTGTATTTTTCTCAGAAAATGGTGAATAAAGAAAAAAAAATTAAGATACTCTCCTTGATTTGATATTTGCGACAGAATTCTCAGAGCTAGACATTTATTATATTTATTTATCTACAAACATCAGGAGGTTTCCCTGGGCGAAGGTTGGAGGCTCTGTCCCGAAGCCATACTCAGATGAGTCTGAAGTCGAGCCACCACAACCAGACGCACTCCCAGTTGCATGCAGCCAATCGCAGTGCCCCAAATCATCACCACCAGGGGGCAGCGACAGCGCAAGCTGATGTCATGGGTATTCACACACATGGGCTTATCAATGGTATGTCAGAGTACAATGTTCTTTTACCATTATATATTCGAACTTTTATGTTTTCTTCATGAAAAATAATAGTAGTAATAAAAATAAATAAAGAAAGAAACATACAGACATAATTTTTTTTTTAATTACAAAGAATTTTATATTGAAATTCACAACATTGCAGATGACAAATCTGCCTATTTCTACCTATTCAACCTCTGAATTTTAGAAAATAGGTCGTTGCAGATGCTATTTTTTCCAGTCTTATTGCATAATGAGCTTGGCCCAGCCTGACATGAGAATGTTCAATAAAATCTGCACACAACTAACTGGTCTATCAATTTCTCTAACATTTTATCCAGCTTTCTTGCCAGTTGATGAGAGAAAAGCATTAGCATTACTAGAGTTGACTTGATTCATCTGTAAAATTACTCTAGCCATTTGCAATATAGCCTTGTCTTGGTAATAACCAGTGCTATAAATTTAACATAGAGTGTAAAATGTTTCATCAGGTTTAAATTTAAAAAAAAAAAAGATATGCATCTTGTTGGAGAACTGAAAAAAGTTAAATATATCTCTAGAATTGGTAGGAAATTTGTATATCAGTTTGACTTTTGAAGAACTTCAGATAAATTTACGAACCTATTTTGTTCCTTACTTTATACTTAGTTTTATTCTCTTTTTATCTATTAAGGTGCATCCAAGCAAGAGCGAATTCATCCTAGGGTCTGATGCTGACCACTTGCCAGGAGCTTTTACCATACTGCTGGAATTGTGTAGCATTTTGTAAAGAATTAGAATGTGTAGCCAGGCCACAAAATGAGACTTTTTGCAGCAGATGACTACCTGGAAAAATATCGTTTTCCTCAAGAAAGCTTGAAATCTTGAGTATTTAAAGTGTTTTTCCTCTGAAAAAATATAAATATTCGAAATTAGAGCAGTATTTAGAGCGTAAGTTAGAGCTTTCTTTAGGAAATTTGCATTTACCCAAAAATTTCTGTACCGCAAAATGTCTCATTTCATGGCGTTACTACTCATGATGCTAGAGATTTTTGCTTGATAATCTCACTAACTGCTTCAAGTTGCAAGCCATATAATTTAAGAAAAAAAATCAGAGATTCATATGAGGTGAAGGTCATAATTTCAACTGTAAAGATTAGTTATTTTCACACACAGCAAAAAGTATAACGATTCTATTATTTTTAAGGTTCATATGTCTTGATAGAAATTTTTTTTATTTCAATCATTGGGCTGCACCTAGACATACTTCCTCAGATTATATTTATAGTTACAGTAGTCTCCGGATAAACGCACGGTCCTCGGGAGGCTTCAATAGCGTGCGTTTAGGAGATGCTTGTCTTTATAAAAAGTAATGAAAAAATTTTGGTTACTTCCCTTATAGCACTGCATAATGCAGGGTTATTTCCCTTGATTATGCACACATTTGGCGTGAAAGGGAGGTTATTAAACCTTTGAGTTCAGCGAC
The DNA here is from genome assembly GCA_033675545.1 of Elysia crispata. Taxonomy (NCBI): domain Eukaryota; kingdom Metazoa; phylum Mollusca; class Gastropoda; family Plakobranchidae; genus Elysia; species Elysia crispata. The sequence continues at coordinate 106,380 of JAWDGP010005594.1, forward strand.
GTTTTGGGTTCTTTTTTTTTTTTTTTTTTTTTTTATTCTTTGTTTTTATTAAAGAACATTGAAATAACGAAATTCGTAAGAAGGAACAACATTGACAATTGAAGTTTCATGAACAAAATGTCTAGAATCTTAAGTTGTGTTTCCAACGTTAATGTCTTGTGAGTAGACATTATGTATCGTATCGAGTATGTCGATGAAAAAAGAGACTAGACTCTGAGAGTGAAGACTGCACAACGCTACTGACGGATGAAATCGCAATGAGTGAACGACCAATCTTGACTATGACTAGACTTGCTTTACACAGATGATGCCTGACAGTGATACACCACGTGCAAACTTCAGACAACTGTGCAACGCAAAAAGCGAGGGAGGAAGGGAGAGGATACTAGCCGTAATGGATAGATCTGACCAGGTAGACACAAAGCAGCGAAAATTGCATCACCTTGCCTGTGCTCCACTCCAACCCTCCCCTCCCTACCCTTCCAAGCTTGCGGCCGATCCCATGGCCCAGGTAGAGGGCATTGTGTGTTTAGATCTATACGACGATACTGGTGTACAGCCTTTGTCCTCCACCCCTTCCCTTTCGTGTACCGGTAATCCGTATGATGTGTGTAAGCATGGTAGCAGGGTTTTCAGGCTGCCATGTGCCGTAATAGCGTGGATATTTCGTCCACTTTACTACCGGGTACAGTAAGCAATGCCGATTTAATAATTTCAAAGAGTGCATTTAGGCGATGTAGCGTGCGTTTAGAGTATACCGATTACAAAGTAAAAAATCGGTCAGACCTCTTCAGCGTGTATTTAACCGAAGCGTGCTTTTAACTGGCGTGCTTTTATCCGGAGACTACTGTATTTGCATAGCATTTACAGAAATCTACAGTAGCCACCTACTTAGGGCATTCTATATGAGCACATTCATTTGCGCTGTAATGCAGTCTTGCAGAGGACAAACTTTTAACTCTAGAATATATGTGTGCTTCTGAAAGTAAGCTTTGTTTTAGAACAGCTGACATCACAAAGTTACAGCTAAAGTCAGGTTGCCTCAGAGTAATCATGGAAAAGAAAATCTCAAGGAGTTTTACTTTGCTTGAACCCAAACTGTCCCAATTCATAACATGAAAAGGCCTTTTTAGAGTGGTGCTATGGATGCAAGTTTATTGAACTAATCGATTGATTTTTCTCCTCTAAGTCATGAAAACTCATACTACTCAGATAAAATGCAATAAATCTAGGCCAATGCAAGTCAGTAAACTAATCTAGACTGGAATTTTTTTTTTTCAACCATTTTTTTTTTCATCCACTCACCCCCGAACTTGAGAGATAAAAGGAACAAAAGGAAACTTAGGGGAAAAAAAGAGTGAACACTATAATCAAGATCTGTTTTGAATTTTGTTACTTTTCCAACTTTGGTAAGTCTTGATATCTCTGAGGAATGACCTTATATATTGATGATGTTAACCCTTAAATTTAAGGAGGTTTAGATGTAAGGTTTACAAGAGTTTTTACAATCAAATGCCAGAAGTGACAGGCGCAATATGCAACAACAACAGTTTCAGATTGTTACAACAAATGAATCAAAGAAAGATTAACTAAAGAAATTTGATTATACAAATTTCTTTTTTGAGGCACATTAAAATGATGGAGAAATTATATCTGTTTTTTTTTTTTTTTAATTTAAGTAGTGTGTTGTTAGTCTGCCTCAATTCATTCAAACTTTGATGTGTACATCCACTTGCAATTAAATCACAGACTATAACTTAATGTCGCGGAGAGTTGGCTGTCTCTAAGAATCTTAAAGTGATAAGTACATGTATTTTCTGTCTTCCTTTTTTTTTTTCAATCGTCTCGTAAATCACCAAATGAATCTGATGTTAGAAATTCCAATCTATTTTTCAAATGAGCTGTGAGATTGTATTTTTTGTCTTTTTGTCATAAATATCCTTGGAAAAACTATTGCATCATCTGACTCATTTTGAACATGTTCAAAACAAATGAGTTAGAGGAAAATTTGGATGAAATTGTCTGATCACTTCATTAAGAAAAACATAGTGGCACATTACATAGACAAGTTTCTATCATGTTTGAAGCAAACAATCTTCACATTATTTTATTTTTAGTTTTCTGAGGATTAAATCTCATTATTTTTTTGCTTTTTTTGCAAATTATGGTTTACAAAACATGTTTTATGCAAATCTGCAAGTAATACCTGTGTAATGCCTTGGGTTCAACTGTGATAAAATTAAGGTTCTTTTTCTGGCATGGTAAGAGATATAATACATACTGCCCTCATTGTCTGTTGTATATATACAATGTGTAATAAACATAGCAAGACTTGTATTGTTTACAAAATTGTATATTTTTGTACATATAGTGTGATGGAAGAGACATAATGATTGCAGCTTGAATACACTACTTCATAATTTTACTTTATTGATTTTTTTTTGGTTATTTTAATAATCATTAGCTTTTTACTTTAACTCTTTTTATTTGTAAATACATATATATTACATATATATATAGATTCTTAATATATTATACAGCTGTTATTTTTTTCAAAGGTTATGAAACTGCTGAGACCATTTCTGTGATCTTTTTCTTTATACTTCATGTGTTTTTGTGATAAAACAAATGGAAATAAATTCAGTTTTAATTTTTTTGGTTATGAAGAAACGATGCTGCAAAAATGATTTTTAATGAATTCATTTTCCATCATAACAAAAGAAATTTTCAGATCAAATTCATTCAATATTTTTGAATAAAGTAATTTGCTGACCTTAGTGTCACCACATAATTATGCTGAACGTTTAACAATCCAACAATGTTTTGGACAGCCCATCACACCTGGGTCAAAACATTTTCAATCTAATTTTAAAAAATGCTGAAAGGAAATTTCGGCCATGTAGAATAAAATCTGAGGGAGTAGCACATCAAAACAAAAGCCATGAAAATTTGAAATACTATTTGAACACCTTAATAGAATATTCAGCCTCTAAGATTTATTTGAAAGTGTTGTGAACCTTTTCTTTTTTGCTATTAGATTGGCTAGCACTTCTTTATCAAGTATAGTGTTTACTCCCACATTTGTACTGGATTTTTTCTTATACACGAGATAATTAAAGAGCAAATAATTGTTTTTAGAAAATTTTGTTTCATTTATTAAATTTCTGATTTTTACCATATGATTACACCTGAAACAAAAAAATCACACATACCCTCAAAGAAATATTTTTTGAAAAATTTTGTTAAATTGTATTTATTCATTACAATTTTACCTTATTATTGGTTTTATAGGGTCTTGCTATTGCTTGGCGGGATCAGCCAAGGGATTGAGGAATTACTTTCTTTTTCACTTTGCCTCATTATCATCACTGACAGAAATTACAAAAAGCAACAGTAATTCTAGAAAAAAAAATGGTCTGTGATAAGTAATATGCACCAAATGAAGAGGACATATCTGTTCTTTATATATATATGCGCTCTTAAAGAAGTGCCGGTGGTATAGGTCCATGTAAATAGAAAGAAGAATGGTATTATGTCAAAGATCTCCTTTCTTCACCGATGGTACATATGTAAGTCAATAAATCTTAAGTAGTATTCAGTTAATTCAAAACACATTATTATGATTTCATAATGATGATAGGTTTATGTTTATAACTCATCATAAATAAACAAGAGGGGAGTAGAATTTTTTAGTGTTTGGAACGAGAGATTTAACTTAAAATTTTTGTAATTTTTAAGAAATCTGGCTCCCAAAAATAAGCCAGTTTTGCATAATTGTGATAACATTTTGCTTTTATGCAAGAGATTCTTGATTCATTGTTTAACATTTATTATTGGTTGGAACTGATAACACTATGTAATTGAAAGCCAATTCTTATAGGCTTTTGTAAATGATTTTTGCACACATTGTTCTTGGATGTATGTACAATATGAATCCATTTCATTGGACAAATATATAATTTTATTTTAATTAAAAACAATGACTCAATCCTCAGTCTTTGACTTTTTATTATAAAGCTCAACCCTATGTATACTTTTTAAAAAAAATAGTGATTATTGCACTTTGCTGTATAAATTTGGCAACGCAAAAATTTGCTATAAATCGATGGTTCTATGCTACAAATTCAAGCTTTCTTCCGTCGTTTTCACTGCTGAGCACTACCTAAAACTCTAGCTCTTATAATTCTTGCTTCCAGAGGTTTGCGTCCTCTACATCTAAATTTAAGACCTATCTTACCATGAAGATTTCAGGTGGTAGATGACTTCTTGACAGTCTTGCTCTGCTGCTAAATCTCTGGTAATATAACCTTATAATGATATAGGCCATTTAAGATTGTTCCTGAACTGTGCTGACACGTCTGATTTGTTTTTTTTTTCTTTTTCATTATTGACAACAAAAATACATTTCTTTTTACACATTGCAAAGAATTGTTGATCAAAATGGAAGAAGCAGGGAAAAAGATAAGTAAAGCTTAAGCACATTATTTGCTGCTATTATTCTCAGGAGAGGCTAAAAGTTTGAAAAAAAAAAAAAGGATCGTTCTTTAGATTGTGGTATGAACGTCATTTTGAAAATTCTTATAGTGGAAGGATTAACATAAACATATTTCACAATAAAAGAAAAAAATACAATACAAATTTAAATGATTTTATTTTCAAACAGCACACATTTCTTTTGAATTAAAAAACGGGGAAACAAGTGTAAATAAAGAAAACCATACAAGGCTTTACTGATGTAAAGGCAATCACAGCTAAATTTAGCGAAAGAATAAAACCATGTCATAAATTCTTTAACTGTTTCAATAAAGTTAAAGACTGAAGAAAGACAAATTTTTGAGATAAAAATGCTTGAAAAAAAATCTTTAATATCATTCTGTAAGGCTTTCTGATGTATATAATTCAATACAAAAATAATTGTAAGCACAGAGAAAATGGTGTAAAATAAAATATTTACGCATACTTAAAGAAATATTGTCCGTAACTTTCAGAAACAAGTTTCTGAGAAATAAAGAATGGAACTTGGAATCCATTTTAAACATCATAAATTTCATGCCAAGCTTGGCAATAGTAGTTATTACTGCAAAATTGTGGACAAAATTTCCAGTCAAAAATTTTTTTAAGTCCTTTAAAGTTGATGAAATTTTAATTTCGCACATAAATGAGGTCAGGAATGATTGTTCTTCATAGTATACAAAGTAGTTATTCAGTTCAGATGTGTCATCATTGGCTAATTTTGAGAAAGCTATGAAAGATACAAATTTAGGTTCTTACTTCTTAGATGAATATCATTTCCAAAATGTACAAGAACAGATAGTAAAATATTATAGACTTCATAAGTGCAATGTTAATTTAAGCCCTGTTGACATTAACATACAACCATAAACATTTTGAGAGGGTTATCATATGGCCACATAATCTCAGCTGTAAATCATCTATACAATTGAGAACTTTGCATAAAAAAGGCTTTTTAGGTTGAAAAGAACAAAACATTATCGCCATATATCTAACATTGGAACCATTAGTGAGAAGCATAACAGAAAGAAAACAAAAAACTGTTATGGAAAAAATTAGGTGAAAGCAACAAATTACAGAAAATTATATTTTATTAACAAGTCAAAAAGCTGGAATGCCTAATACCATTATCCGATACAACCAAAACACCATGTTCATATATTTAAGACACAACATGCTTTTGGAAATGTTCAGAGTTTCATATAATTTGGTTTTGCTCGATATGTTGTAATAGAAAAGAAAACTCAAAAAATATAGATACACAAGTTTTCTTCTGAGAAAAAAGTAAATGCAAAAAAAATGCATTTAGATTCAAATAAAATATGACTTTAAGATTTAGTGCAAGTAGCTTTAATGCAAAAATTTTATTTCAAACCTGGCCTTAAAGTCTGCATCTTGTTTTTCATATGGGTACCAGTAAATAAAGTTTGTGTTCCAGATATTGTTGTAAACATTGTAAGACATTGTTCTGATCTTCACTGACGCGCATTTAAGTGGTTGTAGGGGAACAGGGAAAGGATTGTCGACATGATCATCTGTGCCGATGAAAACAATAGGAACATCCAGACTTAAAAGCTGCAAACCTTTACCTGATGGGCTGCGCAGGCTCACACCTGTGTCTACACCTAAAGAAACAAAGTAAAGCATAGATATATAAATATAAAACACAGCGGTCCTCAATTTGGACTTCATAGTAAAATATTCATTCTTATATCCGGTTCACCACACTGTGTGGCGGATAAAAAGCAATATTTTTACCGCTCTTAATTATAGTAAACCTTTTGCAAATTAAAATTAAAGGAATATATTCAACAGAAAATTGTCCGTTTAATTTGGGCTCTACGATCCCTGCTCACAACTCAATACATGATTGAAAAATGTGTCACAACCAGTCCTAATGAGTAAAATATGTAGAATTCTAATTTGGAAAAACTGCATCAGAAAATATATAAGTACCATTTGCCTTGCCATTTCAAAAGGTGAAAAATGAAGTTAATGTCCAAAGGCTTATGATTATTTCATTCATTTTCATAATTTAGAAACTCAAGGTAAAACATTGCTTTATATATTGAAAGATTTGGGTATGAAAATTAAAAAGGACATTACACTCATTTGCGTGGAATTTAAGACACATTATTTTCGTGGAAAGGTGTGTCAGGTTTTCACTTTGCCTCTCCCAAATAATTTAAATCAGCTAAGGCTCCAGAAGAGGTGGACTAAAATCATCAATTTCCTTTAGTATGAAGCTTGGAAAAATACAATATCACAACTGAGTCATTTTTGACATACAAATTAAGTGGATATGTTGAGTAGGTATTTCAACAACATAAGATATAAAGATATTAGAACTAGATTACAAACTGTTGAAAAGCAAGCATATTAAAAAATCAAAGGATGACAAATTACACTTACCATGTACATACTGACTTCCATTAAGAACCACATTACACGGATCGATGTCCTGGCCCATTTTGCTTATGGACCATGCTAAATCCTCTGTCCAATTCTCTTTATTTGTCTTGAGCTTCTTGCTGGAATGATTTATAAGAGGGGTGTGGCCATAGGACAGAGACTCCGGCAGACGAGTTGTTGTCTTGCCCATCATCAAAAGTGTCACTTCCAAGCCTAAAAATTACATTGAAAGAATTACAATAATTCTATAGATATTGACGAAAGTTCAAGCGACTAGAATAGCTTCATAAAAAACAAACAAACAAACAAAGAGATTTAGTTCCAACACTTAGGCTTATTTACAAATGTATGTTCCTTTAAATATATTATATATAGGTGAAAAAATAAATGCCGTAATTTATTAGTACAATATGAAAATTAATTAATAATATATTTAGTTAAAGTGCATTTCTAAGATTATAAAAGCTCAGGTTTCCTTTCTATAAAAAATATGCTTTATATATGTGACATTTAAATATACAGAAAATTTAATGATTCACAGAACATATAAAAATTTTTACAGTGTTTTCATGAAATAACAAATTTACTTGTTTTGCATTTTCATTGTCACATCAAGATAATTTGCCCGAAAATGGAATAAAAGATCAAACAAAACCTTACCATTTTTAGCCTGTGAACCCTTGTAATGTACATAGAAAGCTTGTGGAGCCCCATACTTTGTGCGTGTCTGGTTGTCTACCGTCGTCACCCTCAGCACGAAATCACAACCAGTGGAGTTCACTTACGAAAAAAAAAATAAGGAGCAAAATTTAACTGAAATAAAATGCTGCAAAAAACAAGACTATTTAAATTGGACAGCTACAAAGTTCACTGGCTATTCTAAATCTGACAGAAGCTTCAGAAAAGTTATTAGTTTTAGACAATTAGATATACAATTAAAAAGATAATTTCTTTTATGGTTGAACTTGTGCACAAAGCACCTTGTTTCAAATGAATGCGTTTGAAATATGTTGATTTTATTGAACCTTGGCTGCTAGCTAATAATTGCAATGACAAACTTTCTTCTAACTTGAAAATAATCTGGTATTTCAAAATAACCTGATAACTGACTATACCAACATGGCATAGTCTAACTTTTGAAGGTTTAGACTGGTTGATCATGGCTACTCACTTCTCTTGAGCAAGCCAGTAGCAACCATGTCCCATCTTTTCTTTTCTGGATGAGCGTTGATTGTCACATTAGGTTTATCATAGCCCACACCAGCCTCGTAGTTATACAACTTGGCCATATGGAGAAAATCTTCCTCAATAAAGGTGTCATACGTCAGCCTACCAACGGATGAAGAGGGCGATGCCCACTCTTTCTGATAACAGAAAAAAGAGCCTTTCAAAAATAAAGCGTTAAAATCTCAGGAAACTTAGCAGAAGTTGATTTGACCCTTTGGCTGTGCTGTAAGTGTAAATATACCACATGCATCCTCCAAATGAAGAGGCTTGAGCTCTGCAGACTTACTAGATTCGTCCATATCATATTCATAACCGTATTTGTTTTGTAGATGAACCAACACAATACTACTTGATAAGTCTCCGGGCAAGGTTTAAACCTTTGTCCTGAGTAAAAATATAACTTAGCATTACTATTTATTGTTTTGGATTGTGTTTGTAGCAATTCCGACACAACCGTTAAAAATGTCCTTAACACACTGAGTGTGAAAACATGTAGCAGCCAAGAGTTTAAAGAGCTCTACAGCCAAATAAGCTGGTTCACCTTGTTGAGGGGATCATAGAGGCGCACAAGAGAACCATCCTTCCCAAACTTTACTATTGTTCCACCAGGACAAGTGAACTCCTCATTTAAACTGGCTGGTGTATATCCTGATATGTGGAAAAAAAAATTATCTTTTACTTCAAGTGATTTAAAGATGACGAATCAGCATGCACAAATTCTTCTTGAATGTATTTCCTTTAACTTTCTCATAAAATTAAAAAAAAAAGTGACAAAAGCTTTTCAGAAGAAATTTATCTGTTTTGAAAAAATATCTGACATTTATCCAGTTCTGCTGAAAGAAATTGTAAAGGAAAGATTTTCTAAGATTAGCAAGACTGAAAAAAACAACAAATTAACCTTTTTATATCTCGACTGATATTTGCTTTCATTAACCATTTAGTTGATTGGCTGATTATTTTCATAACCAATTCAAGTGCATACAGCAGTCTCATGAATAAAAAGTGACCCCATTGCACTACCTTTAAGATCAAACATCTTGGGTTGGAGTTTCTCATACTCTCTCTTCACCTCATCTCTCAAAGGATGGTCACCAAGTGCATCTAAAGCAAAGTCTAAAAATTGCCGCTGTTCACGCCAGGCATCTTCAGCCAACAGAAAGGACTGGTCTGGACAGAGATTGAATCAAATCATATTAATAATATGAGAGCTTTGCTAAACTTCTGCTACTGCGTTTTAATTTTAAAAACAATGCAGTTAAAAATAATTTCAATCAGTTTGTTTCCTTTCTCATTTTAATAGCTTAATTTGTGCTATTTTTGCAAGAGCTGGAAATATGCAGAAGAACTGGAATATGTAAAAAAAAAAATTAGAAGTAAAATTTTGTGCAAATCCAGTGTTGCGAAAAGGTACCAGAACATTGCTTAAGAAGACAGTTTTTAAACTTTAAAATAAAGAATAGTTCAAACCAACAATTTTCACAACTTTGTAATATGTCTAATAAAAAATGATAATACACAAAAACAGAGCAAAGTTTGTTCATCCAAGACAAAAAAGTATTTCCACAGAGACAAGGATGAAAGAAGGCCATGAAACAGAAGAATAACAATAAATATATAAGAGAGATCAGAAGCTTTTGAAAAGAGAACAAGAGTGAAAGAAAAAGGGATAAACACAGGGTGACAGAGAAAGAGAACGGAATATATGCAGATCTCCTGAGTGACTAAGGAGAATCGAAACAACCGATATATATATATATAGATATAGATATATATCAAGATAGACAAGAAACTAACTCTTCCTAGCCTTTGCCAAGTCTGTGTTGGACCAGTCTGTATGGTCGAGGAAGTCGTGAGCGCCCCAAGTGTGCTCCGGCAGTTTGATCAGAAATCTCAGCATGGCCTGAATACGGGAGTCAGAGAGCTGACATTTGCCTGGGGAAAGACACAAGACTCATAGACTCATCATCTTTATTATCCTCATACACATTGACAAATTTTCAATCTTTTTCATTTTTTTTTATTCAGTGAAGCTTAAAATTTCATGGCCAAGGCAGAAGAATCTCTTTCTGTTTGTAGTGAGGCAAGCTCTAATACAACCAACATACAACGATTAGTACTTTTTTTTACTTGTTTCAGTTTTTTTCTTCCTTTTTGGGTGAAGAGCATTCAATGACAAAGACGGTGCTAGATTTATCGATGTAGTGCCTCAGAGGGAGACATCGGATTGATACAGAGAATGATGACGAGTCCATTAATTCTACAATACTTCTAACAAATCTCTGTAACAGGGCATTCCTTTAAGTTAAATTCAAGTATATATTCTTCAAATACAATATGGTTTATAAAATGCAAATCCTGCTACTATGATCCAGAAAAGTTGTGATTGTTTCTTTTTTGCACCTTAAAACTGATATCTCTAACATTGCAATGAACTCAGAATAATTGTACCTCACCAATAGTTTAATAACCACAATGCAACAACATTTTTGAACATCCACTTGCCTATGAGACTACAATTTTCCCATGCCCGGACAAACGCTCTGTACATGGCGCTCTTCTTGGGGTCGGAGGTCACACCCTGAATCCAGGTGTCTCCAATCTCAAAGCTACGCACAGGCAGGCTGGCTTTGACCTTCTCCAAGGCAGCCACAAAGTTGTCAAAAGTTGAAGCCACTAATTCTGCTCCTGGGAACTCTGCTCTCAGAATTTCAAAGTAGCCAAGCCATTCCTTATAAAAAAAACCCATCAAAACAAGAAACATTTTTCATTTTGTGAAATATGAAAAATTTCTGTATTTCTCAAAAATTTCTCAGATCTTTATCAAAGGCACAGTTATGCATTTGCAAAGAATACTTTATATATCCACTGAAGCCGTCTTTTCTGAAGCTGCTACTAGAAGCTCATGGGAGCGAGTTATTTCACTTCATGTCAGTGGTACCATCATGGTATGGAATCAATAAGCTAACATCTTACCCTGCTGCAAGATTTGCCTCCTTCAACAAAGAGCTCAATTCTTCTACAGTATATAAAATAGTTTCATATTTCATTGGCGGAAGATTTATGGCTGGACTTATAGCACTACACATGAAAAATTGACCTTAGCTGTTTCCAGGTTTCAGCCATTGGTGTTCAACAAATACTGATGTGCCCAATTTGAGGAAAAAAATATTTTTTTTTTTACCAAAGAGATTTTGGTTTCACATATTGATAAGAATCACTCTGAAATGCTCCTGAATTTATCTAAAAAAGCTGTTTTATCTTTGCTGCTTTTATTATGATACCAATGAATCATTGTCTGGCTGCTCTCTTACATCTCTCTCTCTCTCTCTCTCTCTCTCTCTCTCTCTCTCTCTCTCTCTCTCTCTCTCTCTCTCTCTCTCTCTTTCTCTCTCTCTCTCTCTCTCTCTCTCTCTCTCTCTCTCTCTCTCTCTCTCTCTCTCTCTCTCTCTCTCTCTCTCTCTCTCTCTCTCTCTCTCTCTCTCTCTCTCTCTCTCTCTCTCTCTCTCTCTCTCTCTCTCTCTCTCTCTCTCTCTCTCTCTCTCTCTCTCTCTCTCTCTCTCTCTCTCTCTCTCTCTCTCTCTCTCTCTCTCTCTCTCTCTCTCTCTCTCTCTCTCTCTCTCTCTCTCTCTCTCTCTCTCTCTCTCTCTCTCTCTCTCTCTCTCTCTCTCTCTCTCTCTCTCTCTCTCTCTCTCTCTCTCTCTCTCTCTCTCTCTCTCTCTCTCTCTCTCTCTCTCTCTCTCTCTCTCTCTCTCTCTCTCTCTCTCTCTCTCTCTCTCTCTCTCTCTCTCTCTCTCTCTCTCTCTCTCTCTCTCTCTCACTCCCTCTCTCTCTCTCTCTCTCTCTCTCACTCTCTCTCTCTCTCTCTCTCTCTCTCTCTCTCTCTCTCTCTCTCTCTCTCTCTCTCTCTCTCTCTCTCTCTCTCTCTCTCTCTCTCTCTCTCTCTCTCTCTCTCTCTTTCTCTCTCTCTCTCTCTCTCTCTCTCTCTCTCTCTCTCTCTCTCTCTCTCTCTCTCTCTCTCTCTCTCTCTCTCTCTCTCTCTCTCTCTCTCTCTCTCTCTCTCTCTCTCTCTCTCTCTCTCTTTCTCTCTCTCCCTCTCTCTCTCTCTCTCTCTCTCTCTCTCTCTCTCTCTCTCTCTCTCACACACACACACACACACCACTCTCTCTAAATTTCTGTAAGTCCTTGTGTCTGTTCTCTCCCTCCTTCCTAAAATGTTGAATTTCATTTTTCTTCAACTCTTCATTTCTTCCCTCACTTGTATAGACACTGGTGGGCCTGTGTTGTCAGTCCTGAAAGCAAAACAAAGTGCCTCATCTAAGCCAGGGGCCATGACACACTTGTCTCTGGCCAGCCCTTTAGGGTGTGCTGGGTCAGGACCAGGGTTAATCGGGTAACCACCTGGAAAGCAGTCAGAAAAAAAATGGAATTAAAATTTTTGTTTTGTGTTGTTTTTTTTTTTTTGTAGGTCATTGAGGGTTAAACGTTTTTATTCCATGAAAATTTTATAATCAGAGTATTATAAATGTTATTAATATTATCCACTGTATATTTACAAACAATAAATGACAATAACAACCTCCTCTTCATTTTTTTTCAAATGTTTGTATCTATTAGTGCTCTGCTGCTAGGACATGCAAAACACGCAGGAAAAAGACTGATACACAAGCATAACCATTTGAAATAATATTAAAAGAGAAAGAAAAGATGAGAAAGATAAAGAGAGATGACAGTCATGAGAAAAGGAAGTAAAGAGGACAGCTTAGAAAGAAAAAAGAGAAAAATATTGGGGTACATAGAGTGTATCCATAGGAAAGTGGAAAGTCTTAAAGCTTTAGCACCCCAAATCAAAATTAGTTTTTTGTTTAGAGATATATAACCTCACAGTATCATTTCCTAAACTGTTGACATTAATTTCTTTTCAGCTAAAGTGCTGGGTAATAAACAGAAATAAAAAAAAAAAATATAGTTGACCCAGAACTGACCTTTGTCCCAGAAAGCCAGAACCCCATCAGGGTCAGAGTCGTGGAGCTTCCACACAAACGGAGAAGGAACAGCAGGAGGAGCTGTGCCAGGGTTCACTCCCACAGATATGGCCTTGACCTTGTGCTTCATAAGCAGAGGTAGCAAAGCTTTTGTCATGCCTAGAAGCAATCGAGGCAGAAATTAGAAAAAGAAAAAAAAGAATAAATTGGGGAGACTTAAAATAAAAACAAAAAAACAAACAAAACAACTTATGCTCCTCACAGCTTTTACTTTGTGAGACAAAACCAAATTAAAAAAAAAGACTACAATATACATTTGATGGTTTGTGAAGCCCCTTGAGAGAAGGGATTGCACTCAATGGTTCTAGAATGAAAATTCTTTTGAGGAAATTTACAGGAGGTAAGCATTTCCTTAATTCATTTCCTTTTTCTATACACCTTACAAACAATATTAACTTTAACATGACAGCTTTTATTGTGATCATTCACATTTGGAAAAAAAGTGATGAGATTCAATAAGAATTCAATTCCTTACAACAGAACAATAATGTGATAGTCTCTAGTAGGTTTTAAATTGCAAGATCCTAACCCAAGTTATCATACGGGTCATAATTGAGTATTTAGAGCTTGCATACCAACTATACCTAACTTTCATACAGATTTACTCTGGGCAAACACCTTTTATAATCCCATTTGAATCCAACAACCGACTTAAGAGATCAAATTATTGATCAAATATCAAATATCTTCATTTGCCAAGGGTTGAAATGATCAGATGGAATGGAACATTCCACTCACCGGGTACATCTCTCTGGGACATTGTTGCATGTGTGCGATTGATACCAAACCTCACGTCCAACTGCTCTCCCAAGCTCAGTCCATACTCAAACAACCTTGACCCAATAAAGTCTGTCTGGAAGTTCATTGGGAAGGCATGCCAGGCAATATGTCCAGCCTTCACAGCTTTTTTAAAGTCTTCTTGCTCTGCACGTGTCGGACACTACAAAATTTATCAAAAAAGGTTTACTGCAGTATCAAATTGATCGAATGAAAATTTATGTAATAAAAACAGAACTAAATACATGTAGTTAGGACTACTTAAGTAATAAAGAAATTAATCTTTTTGCTTGTTGAAAAAGCATGTGATTTTTTTCATATCCAACTCAAAGACTTTTAAAAAACCACAGAAATTTAAAAAAATTTCCAGAGGGTTAATGATAAATTATTGAGGATTCGTAGGAATCAGTTCCAGGTGTAATCAACCAAAGATGCAAGAGATATGTGGAGCAAGTTTGATGTATTCTGAAGATATGTGTCAAATACATAATAAGTTGAGAGAAAGTACATCCTGAGCTGTGTATTATTAAATAATAAAAAAAAAACCTTGAAGAATATTTACAGAGTTTCAAAAGTGTAAGCATGTGAGTTTGGCATTGCCAAAATAAAAACAAATGAAAGAGATTTTTTAACGTAAAGACCAAATATTTTAAAAACAATGACTGTCATAATAAAAACTTTCCTGCAACAGGTACTATGGGTCTTATAAATGCAAAGTCATGATGTATGTAAGGCTTTGTCTTTGCCAAACTTTTATATGTATATCAACACAGCATGCTCACAATAATATTGATAATCATAATAATAATAATAATAATAATAATAATAATAATAATAATAATAATAATAATAATAATAATAATAATAATGACAATGATGATGATAATGATGATGATGGTGATGATGATGATGATGATGATAAAGTGTTGGGTAAAAAGAAAATGAACAATCAAACAAAAAAAGAAAATTTTATGACCTATAAACTATGCATTAATTTGTGAGGCATCTTTCATCAAAATTACAAACTCTCAATGTACAGATCAACAATTTTTACTTGATTAAATCCATTAATTCTTCACATATAACTCATAAAATACACATCAGCATTGGATTATATATTCTTATGAGTGGAGTCTTATGAAAAATATGCACTTTTTTGCTAGAATGAAAACTTAAGAACAGCCAAATAAGTTGGACATCACAAATAACAAATTTTCAAGGTGCTTAGAAGAAATAATATCAAAAGGAAATTCAAGAAATTTATACTTGTTGCTTCTCAGTTTATTAATATAACATTATTATGATAAGCCTAAATTTAAAAAAAAAAGAACGAAAGAAATTACTTTGAGTGGAGTCTTCAGAAGAGTTATATCTGGACAATCCAAATACAGAGACACAAGCCATGGGTGTGTCGTGTAGACATATCTCTCCACATAGCCTTTTTCTATGAGACTTGAAGCAAGATTCACAGCACGTGCAAAATATTCTGTCTGGTAGCGATTCAGGACCTGGACTGCAAAGCCTACGTCTTGGTCCAGGCCGTCATAGTAACCAACATCTGAAAATGGTTAGGTGTATGATAATAAAAAACAATGATTTTGTACACAAATAACTAAATTACTTTCCAAGATTTAAGCTTCATATTATAATGTGAAAAATAACTCCTCTCTTACTGATACTATATAAAGCTGCCTAATCTTCATATGTATATGTCTCAAAACCAGCTTTCATGAATCAATTGTTATATAAAAAAAATTGAAGTTGAAGAAAAGATTTGGGAAGTAGATAAAACCCTTTTTTTTCTTACTATTCAACAGAGACAAAAATGTGATATTTTCTCATAGAAATACTGATGATTTCAAGTAACTTCCACAACTGAGACCCTTATAAAAATATGCATTGTTTTGAAAATTAACAACTTCAAATGTCATATGAACAAATTCAAGCTCGATGGATTGGGTGCCATGAAAATAATCTAATTTTGATCTGAATCTTTTTTTGTAAACAAAGCCTAAAATAAAATAAAAATATAAATATATTTTACAACAATTCAAGGTGAGTTAGAAACATAAATTTCATTGTGTGGTAATGACAAATTCTCAACAGTCGAAGGTTTCTAGTGCCAAAATTTGCATAATGTTTTCTGGAAAGACAGCTGTGTAAAAGTTATTACAAGTAAAGTTTCATGGACTCTGTCAGAAAATAACACATTCACTTATTCATAAAATGATACACAAAAGATTATGCACTTGCAATCCGACAGAAAACAACAAAATAGTTATGAATCATTAGAAATAATACTAATATTAAAAGATTTGAAATGATTACCAGGCTGATATCTTACCCAAATGGTTCATGGAGACTATGTGAACTTTTTTGATTGAATTTTGAAATTTCTGGAAAAGAAAGACACATTTTTGTGTAAGCTTTGGAAATTATCTGTTCAATCTGAAATAGGAAGAGTTAAAAATTACATGTTTACATGGCAAAGAAAAAGTAAATTACCAGTTTGTGAAGGATGAAAAACACACTATGAATAAGAGATACTTAATTTTGAAGCATATACTTTTGGCGCTTCACATTTTTTTGTTTTGTAAAGTCAATTTTTCTCAGGAAGTCCTCATTTGAACATTACAATGTTGTAATTATTTACACATAATATACATAGCAAAAAATTTTAACATCTAAAGAAGTTGCATTTTTCTTACAGTAAATATTTAGACATTTTGATCTCAGTTCAAACATTTAATATTTGTGTTTCCTTTGAAGTTACAAGAATGCTACCAAGGACGTTTTTTTTTTCTTTCTCTAAACAATGGTATGCGAACCTGTGACTCAACAAAAATGTGCATGTGGAGGTTCAGAACTAATAAACTAAGACATTCACTTTGTGTGTTTGGGTGTGTACTGTTAATTGTGCACAAAAGTAATCACATCTTTATAAAGACAGATACTACATGATTTACAAGAAAGGCTACATGAATCAAAATAAAGTTATGAATTTCTAATTTCAGTTCTGGTTTGATCAGGAGACTTAAAATACATTCATACAGATTTAATACAATGAAGGACTTCAGCATGTTATTGTAATTGTACTGTTTGCCTCTTTTTATTTTTCTACCAATAGGATGACAGGAACGATTATACTTACATGTGATGGCTCTACTTGCCCTCCTAGGAAAATGGTGGCATAGAGTAAAACGTTGAAGAGGAAGACTAAATCACTTCGAAATTTAGCCATTTTTGAACCATCCAGACTTAGAGTCTTCGCAGTTTTACTATCATGCTCTGTCAGATATCAACAAAAGAAAAACTCTACAGGTGGTAAATTACTCTTAGAAATCGCTAAATGGATAAAAAAGGAAAGAAGACAATTCTTAAAAAAATACATCAAGTTATAAGTGACACTGAATTTGCTTTTATAAGTTTCATTATTCTTTTCATTATTTATCAGCATTCTTTTAAAATTAGGTTTTCAAAAGTGTTCACTTAACATTACAAGTAATTTAGATTTTAAAATCAAATCTTTAATGGCTGGGGGCTTCACAATGTTCTGTTTAAAAAAAATCAGCAAAAAACCAAAAGAAATCGATTAAAACCCCATCAAAATATGCTTGCAGAAGAGCTAAACGAGAAAAGGAATCAACTCGAAAATCTATATTTAGTAAGTACTTTAGAATAGATCTACGTCCAAGTGGTCTACAGTGTGGATTAGATGCATGCACAGATCTATCTAGAACAATAACTATGCTACAATGTTATACCCAGTTAAGGTTTGGGATAAAACCTTGATTCACTTTGGAACTTATAGACTTAAGTGTCATCTAGACTAGGTGTTTTTCCCACGTCTCTAACATCCCTATCTGTAGTGAAAATCGGTTCATATCATGATACAAATTTAGAATTAGATCAAGAAAAATAGAATTGGACTGAACCTTACTTAGTGCAACTTTACTCTTCTCTAAGTCTGCGAATTCCTCTAATAGGCTCAGTTAAATCTCTATTGCGAGCTTCTACTAGCCCTGCTTCAGTCTTTGTTTAAAAACTCTTATGAAGGCTTTATCGAACTTCTCGATTTCCTGAACAGCTTTCGACAAGATAACACAACAGAAGACCATCAGCATCGGGTGCAGAAAGTTCACACAAATTAAACATATCTAGATAGTCATTTATTTAACACAGAAATAGATTAGTTGATACATGTCATGTTAACGAATCAAGGTTAATTCTTTTTATCTGTATGGACCTACATTAGATAGCTGTCCAAATCAGTCAGAAGAGTCACACCCCCTTTGTTTTTGTTTACGAAACGGCATAGCCTAACTGCTGTCAACTACCCTACAGCAGACTATGCCCCCTTGTTTCATGGTACTTGACATGTTCGCAACCAAAATCAGCTTATACATCGTGATTAGATCTAGCTTTCAGTCAATTATCAAAAAATAGGGTAGATCTAACCTTTTTGAGAAGGCGAAAAACTAAAACTCGCAATTCATCAAGGCTTCGGATCTAGATCTAGAATATTTTTTTTTTAGTAAGCTATTGCTTATTTGGTTATTGAGCTGTATGCTTAACATTTCTCCGTTTTCTGGCTCTTTCAGTTTCAGTCTCTGCCTTTGTGTCTGATCTTCTATCATTTTCTCGAAACAAGTTGTGGGAAAAAAGAAGGGAAACTGAGTTTATCTAGACTGGCTCTTTAGTCTATGACAAAGATTTGATTTTTAAAAGGCCTGAAAATAGAACTGGACTGGTTTTACATATACTATAGGGAATGCGATTTCACTAAGAGTTATGGTAACTAGTTGGAAGACATGAGCTCTTCTTTAAGCTGTTGTTATTGTATCAAGCGTTAGCATCTGCAAGAAAGGACATTGGTATCATATTTGAAGTAAAACAAGGAAACGTTTACAATAAAATTATTTAGTTTTGCTTAGTTCTTCAAAATGATTTTCGTTGTTAAACAGAGCTCAAGACTTCCAACAAAGGGACATAACTTTTTATGAAATCACATTCCCTGTAGATCTACTTAAAGGAAATTAATTTCATTCTTGTCAATATTGATTTCATATGTAGGCTGCTAACTATAAGATAGCTAGATGTAACTGAGAGTTCAGTTTTTACCAACTCAAGGTCTTTTTTTGCCTCTTGTAATTTAAGTACCTTCCTGAACTGTTTGAGCTTTCTTGTTATTTACTGTACAGACTTAATATATTTTTAGATCCCTTGTTTGTAAATGCTTATAAAAGACAGATGCTGTAACAGTGTAAGGGTTTTAATAATTTCATAGGAACGCAATTTTAATTTGTAATCGTTGAAGTCTTCTTTTAACTTATTTTGAATTTTGTAACTTGTTTATATATTGATATTTTATTAGATTGCAAGAACAGACAAAAATCAAACCATGGAGGAGCGTCGCCTTCTAGTGCTGTATGGAAGTCAGACTGGTACAGCGCATGATGTTGCTGACAGAATCACAAGAGAAGCTAAGCGAAGACATTTTGCGATACGTACCTTGCCAATGGATGAGTACAATGTGGTATGTATGTATTTAAGCTAAACATTTTCTGCACTCGTATATAGTCATAAATAAGGCAGCAAATTCACACACTTTGTTACATGTGTGCCTAAAGATACATATTTAATAACTGCAGGAATAAGAGTTGCAAATGTATAATTAAAAATCGACCTTTATTTAAATGATGTTGGACTTACAAGACTAGAGCTTGTTGGGTTTCATTTTCTCAACTGTGTTCTGCCTGGCAGGATTTTCAAGTGCTTAAAAAAAATTGAGCTTGAAAAGGCATTCAGAGACCACTGAACATTATTTTCTATATTTCATAACCAATCAATCCCTTGACGTAGTCAGCCATTAAAAATGGGAAAATATTGTGCATACATGTAAGACTTTTTTTTTTCTGACATCTTTCTTGGTGACAGACATCGTTGATCCATGAGCGACTTGCTATCTTTGTGTGTTCTACAACTGGTCAAGGTGATCCGCCAGACAATATGAGAGTAAGTTACTCAGCAATGACAAGGGAAAAACACCCATGTTTCAATCTGCATGGGAAACTGAATATATGTGGCTTTAAAAACAAAATCATTTGCGTGTGTGTCTGTTGCAAGAACTGTGTAGAAAAATAGAAATAAGGAATTGCAAATGGCATTGAGAGAAATAATGCCCAAGTTAACAGTCTTGGTAGGCTACAGAGAGTTTGAGTTTTGGGCCTCCATCATTTATATATCACAATATGGGCTACAATAGGTAAAAAGTTTTTAAAAAAGAAATCTGATTAAGGAAAGGCAAATTCTTATCACAATTAATGTTTTAAGCGATTAAAAATTATAGGGAGGGAGAAAAAATAAATAGTAGTTCACAACCTGCTTAATAAAACATCAAATTACAAAACATATTAGTGATTTTTGTTTACTTTCATTGTGAAACTAATTTTTTTTTTCCAAACTGTTTTTCAGATGTTTTGGAAGTTCTTATTACGCCGTGACTTGCCATCTGCTTCGCTAAGTGGACTGCAGTTTGCAGTCTTGGGCTTGGGTGACTCATCGTATCAAAAGTAATTTTAGAAATTTCTTTGTTCAAAATTGGCTGCTTCTTCATAAAAATATAAGCTTTGTAGTTTAGAAAAAAAAATGATGAATAATTTGTTGTATTAACATCTTTTCTTCTTCTCAACCTATTATGTGACACTCCATACTAATCAAAAGATTTTAGTCAAACATGCCCCAAACATTATACATCTTTTAAAACATTTGCTGAATAACCTTTTACTTAAGTAACCAGGTGAAACCAGGAGGTTATGAGTTTTTCTTACATTTTTCTTTTTGTCCCTTTTGCCACTTAGGTTTAACGTTGTGGGCAAGCGTCTTCAGAAAAGAATTGAACAACTTGGAGGGCAGACAATACACGATCTAGGCTTGGCAGATGATCAGCATGATTTGGGGTAAGCTATTAACAGGCACTCAGTTTTCTTTAACCACATTGTAAACAGTCCTATCTTAGAATTCTTTTCTTTGAACAGTTAGAATGTCTTACCTTTTTAAAATGTGACAAGTAGATGCCTAACTGCCTTCTTTGAATAATGCTGATGATATTATTGCAACAAACACTTTTTATCTGCAATTTTCCACCTCAAATATGACATGATTTGTTCAAAGATAATTTGTGATGAAAAATATTGTAGATGATTAACTGACTGTTGAGCGCTTGTCATCTTATCTCAAGGAATAGTTGTACATTTAAGTTTAACCAACAAAAGAAAAAACCCAGATCTTTTGCTACAATAAGTTGATGGAATTGTCACCAAATTAGTTAAGATTCAATATTTTTGCAAGTTACAGTTTGCAGTGTCAATTTTTTTTCATTCTTAAATATTGTTTCTCAACTCAGAGAACTTTATGAACCGCGGGTGTAACAAAAGTTCGAGCTTAATTTCTGTGAGTCCAGATCTATTTAATGAATACACTATTTTGTACCTCTTTATATATATAAATGTATATATATTCTTTTTCTCCCTTAAATCCAACATCATAGTGTTGACGCTGTTGTAACACCATGGTTATCAAAGCTCTGGGATACACTGCTGGAGATGTATCCTCTTCCACCTGGCCAGGAGATAATTGCTAGTGATGTATGGTGAGGGATATTGTATGATTTTCTGTTTACACCTGATTGTTATCTTTCTTCAGAGACACTTAGCATTTTTTGTTTATAATTGATCAGCAATAAAAGAAATGAATTTGAGCAGAGAGTCGTGTTTGATGTTTTCATTTCCAACTTAAATCAGTGATGAAGTCAGAAAAAAAAAACCAGTAAGCAAAAGACAAATACATGTCATAGATTGATGAGATAATTCATTATCATGTGCTGACTTGGAAGCATAAAAAAGGGCAAGGATTTAAATAGATTAGATTTGAAAATTGCCTAGTGCAAAAACTTCAAAGCTTTGACTGAAGCCTTTCAAGGATATGTTGCGGAATAAAAAAGAATTATCATTTTTTTTCATATTCAAAGGAATTCACAATCCTTTTTTTTTTATATAAATATTAGTGCTGCTATTTTTTTTTACCATAAACCATATACCTTATCTTGCTCTTTGTTTCAGCCCACCTTCCAAATATAAAATTCACTTTTTGGATACCCAAAATGGACACATTGACCATTCAGTTCAAAGCCAAAGCTTATCCAGTGGTAGCAATATAGCTGCTGACGCGCAATCAAACCAGCCAGTAGCTTCTGCGACTCCAAGCTCTTTGTGCCCGTTCCATGCCAGGCTGATCTCTAACCTGCGTGTAACACACCCGGAACACTTCCAGGACGTTAGACTCATCAAGCTGGACATTACAGGATCTGCCATCAGGTAATTACACCTCTAATCCAATGAACACGGACTCAAAGAGCACCTCAAATCTAATGAACTAGGGCTCAAAGAATACCTCAAATCCAACAAACTTGGACTCAAAGAACACCTTTCATTCAACAAAACTTAGAAAACTATGCAGTTTTATTTCCCCTTCTTTAACTCTCTTGAAATATCTTATGGGTTTAAGCAGAGTATTCTTGTAAAGTTTTATTTTTTTTAGTGATGACGCCTAATAAGGACCAGTACTGAAGCATGTTAAGGAAAAGTGACATTATGTGCTTTTATTCTCTATTGTCTTATTAGACAGATACATGGTTGAAAAGGTAGAAGAACTTAACCTGCATGACCTCTTACATTTAAGGATATGCTTAACCAGCAAATTTAATTCCTTTACTTGCCATTACTCTGATGAATTCAGAACCACTGGCTAGCATTTGATAAATAAACAAAACTTAATCTTTGTTATATCCAGCTTATTTGGACTGAGCTCAAAACTAATCATATTGGCCCCGTAGAACAATAATATAGTAAATGTTAAACCAGAACTTTTCTTCTTGTTCAGTTACTCTCCTGGAGATGTGGTGATGATACAGCCTCAAAACTCACCAGACACGGTTGACGAGTTTATCTCAATGCTCAACCTGGATCCGCATAGACGTTTCAAACTGCAGCAGAATGATCCAGGTAGCCGCAGCTCATAGAATATGTGAATTGGATTAAAAATGTAGCAGTTTGTGATTTACCTTATATTCCTTAAAAATGCTGAAAGGTTTGGTTTCGATATTGTTGGCTGGATCTGCTTGATCAAATCATGTAAAGTGCAATTTTTTTTCTTTTCATTGATTTGAATAAAAACCAAACTGATACATTTGACTTAAACATTAAAATAAAAAACCCATCTGTTGACCAATCTGAATGAGTCAAATATTCAAAGATTATAATTTGAAAAAGAGCATAACATTTTACATTATTCCACTTTAGTTTACTTTTTTAGAAGAGTTAAAAGTCTAATCACATTGTCCTGAATTCTGATAGTTCCATTCAGTTATCAACATAAGAAGCATAGATTTAAGTATAAACCCTTTAGAACTTATGTGATATGAGATATATGTGACACATTTTGAATGGATGGAAGAAAAAAATGTTGCATTTTTTTTTCTACTTATTGTTTTGTAAGGAGGAGGGTAATCATTTTTGATGGTATGAAATGCTGAAACGCCTTCGTTGTAGATGATTTAGACACTTTCAAAACAACATTTTAAAAATATTGCTGCTTTAAACATGTGTGAAGTCGATCTTCATTTATTTTACAGCAGACCACAATAATTTCTTTAGATTCAATGGTATTTATTTTTCCAGCTAGTAGAGAGGATAAACAATATTTCAGTTGAACTCATCATCAAACACTCGTTTTTTTTCTCCATCCCTATGCGACACAGATGTACCACTACCCCCTCACATCCCAAACCCATGCACTACACGTTGGCTGGTAACCCACTACTTAGATATCAACTCGGTACCGAGGCGATCATTCTTTGAGCTGCTATGGTACCACGCTGGGGGAGAACCTGACTCAGATGCTGAACTTGAGAAAGAAAAACTGGCCGAGTTCTGCACAGCACAGGGGCAAGAGGAACTGTATAATTACTGTAACAGGGTCAAGCGCAACATCAGAGAGGTACGTATACCCAGCACTTTTGTTCTTAGGCATCAGAATATTGTAGATGTTTTCAGTCGTTTGAGCGAGATTTTTTTTTTTAATTACCAGCCCAGACAGCCACAAGAAGCCAACTTATGCCTTAATTGTTACCAATAAATGATTGCCAAATGAAGTGTTCAAGGTAAAATGTTTTTTTTTTTTTTTTTTTCAAAATGGTTTCATGCTTATTTTTTTTTCTTTTTGTCTTTTACTGTCAGTATAAAGTGTAATGTCTTTAAACTTGAAGTTCATTTGCAGGCAACTGAACTTACTCTTTGTCTTTTTTTCTCTCAAAAATTTCATCATTTTCAAATAATTGTATTAAGTTGATATATTTTTAATTTTGATTCTTTTATGGATATCATGTATACATGGAAAGCAAAACAAAAAGTTATGCAAGGTGTTGATGGGAATAAATGTATCTTTTTCTTGCCTACTAGATCTCATTTGAAATTAGAACAAATTTCATTATATTTATAAGGCATTTGATTTGTAAAATTCTTTCCAGGTGTTACAAGACTTCACACAGACATGTGCGCGGATACCATTTGAATATTTATTTGACCTGATTCCACCCCTTCAGCCTAGAGCTTTTTCCATTGCTTCTTCCCCATCTGTAAGTCTGACAGTTGACGAGCTTGGTCGGCTAGGATATATACCATCTAAAACTTGTAAAACTTTTTTAACTTCCACACTTTTCCTCAAGTTGGCCTAAATCACTGGTTCAATTGAAAAATTGTCTGATTAACTTATTAAGACTAACCAAGGGTGAAAACATTTTTAGCCTCATAATATTTTTCTTTAACTTAGTAGGGCTAACCAATATTGTGAATATTTTTAATCTCTTATTGTCTTTCATTTAGTGGAAAAGGGTTACCAAGGTTTGAGATATGCAAACCTTTATATCTGCATTGGGATCTGTATTGTGTGGCTTTTCTAATTTTGGGAATGCTTATCAGCTGGGTTTTAAAGTGGAATGGTGGGAAGAGTGCCATCTGAAATATTTTAAATTACAAGTAATGCCATTTTGTTAAGTCATTATAATTAACTTTTGCTATTTTGATAAAGCATGAAAATGGACCCTTATTGAATTATCTTTGCAATGCTTGTCAAAACCCAGTGTTAGAAATTTTTCCCGAGAGCATAGAGATTTGTTTATTTGCATATTTTTTACCTTCTTCCATATATATGGACAAAAAAAACTTTTTTTTTTTTGCTACACAAGCAACAGCTATATTGTAAAAAAAATTTCAAGAACCATTTGCTAATTGTTCTTGCGCAGTATGATGTATATACACAACATGCACAATATTTTTCAGGCTGAACAAAAAAGAAACTTTCTTAGCTTTTTTGTTATAAACCTAGATGATATAATTTTTTACTTCAGTTCTCTACCTGGGAAGCCTTGACTGTTTTTTGTACTCTGCTGAGCTATCAGTTTATTTCATGCAACCCCTTGTCTTACCATAATCAAAGTAAGGAATGTATGAAAACTAATTTTTTAAAAATAAATATCTATTATGATCCTTAGTTTTTAATTGATGAAATATGAAAACATTTTTCTTTTGTTTTTCTGATGTAAGTAAATTTTTAAAATTTTGTGCTGACTTTTAAAATTTTTTTTATCACCATCGAATCATCATACAAACAATTTTTTTTATATTCCAGGCACATCCTGATCAGCTCCACATTTTAATGGCTGTAGTTCGTTACCGCACCAAACTGCATTTGCCTCGTCTTGGAGTGTGTTCAAACTGGCTAGCAAATATCAACCTTGAGGATGAAGACACAGAGAGTAATGCAGGAGGGGAAAAAGTGACAACTGTGCCAATATGGGTGAAACGTGGGACTATTCGATTCCCTTCTGATCCAAATGTACCTCTTATTATGGTTGGACCAGGTACAGATAACGTGTCTGTGACATTGATCTTTACAATAATGAGAATCATTGTTAGGCATATTTCACTCGAGAAATTCTCTGTCTTATAGAGAAAGAATCAATCAATTAGGTACCTTGCCCCTTAGTGCATGCAATCATGGCCTTCTACACGTCTCTATCCCTGTTGGCTCTCAGTGCATTTGTCACTCATCTACTTTCAGCCACATTTTGAGTCCACCCAACATCTTCTCATGCTGTTTTCCTATGATCATTCCAGTTTTGTACCAAATATCCTAGTTTCTCTCTTCTCATCCCATGGCCAAAAAAGAGAAGGAATACCTGAACTCATTTCTAACTGACTTGCTGCTCTCTAACTCCCACATCCACATTGGCTTCCTGGTGGTGGCACACATTATCTACCTGCTGATGAACAATCATAAATTATAAACTGGATGAATATTTTGATGAAATTTAACTAATAGATTAAAAGAGGAAAGATGGATTTAAAGCAAATTTAGTCCAATATTAGAGATTTCATCGTCTCACAAGTGTACTAAGCTCCATCTTTCTTTCTATACAGCAGCTGTCCGTTTGAAATAAGAGAATAGAGTTCCATATTCTTGAAATGTTAACAGGTTTGCTGTCTGAAGGAAAGAGATTCGTGTAAAAGAGAAATTTTATACTAATTATAGTGTTCAGACTTACAGCATAAAAGTGAGCTGTAGTGATACAAGACTCTTCTATGCAAATGTTGGTTGAACTGTTTAGAACAGCCAACAAGTCATAATTTTTTAGAAGCAATAAACAGATTAGAAAAATTACTAATTTGATTGAGAAAGATTGTAGTAATCCAAAAATTTGATAAATCCGTTTTTCAACTGTATTGTTCTAGGATAAATATTGAATTTTGATTTGGTGGTGGCAGTTATGTTATTGGCAGGCAGTTATCTTCTAGGAAACGGAGATTTCTGTTTTTTTTTTTTTTTAAATTGAATCGTGTGAAACATTTACTGCGTCCACATAATCTCATGTTGTGAGCTGCTCAAAATCATTTCATTTGTTTTTTATTTTTTTGCAGGAACAGGTCTTGCCCCATTCCGTAGTGCAATTCATGAAAGATGTACAGGAGACAAAGGAGGTAATTCACTTGAAACATAGTATGAGTTTAAATTCATTTTGAGGTTAGGTGGTAAGGACTAAAACTTGCACATAGTTACCTCTCACCTATTCATTATCTGTATAGATGGAATAATGAGAGATGTGGTGAATACAAGGGTTATGCCTTAAAGTTTTGAGATATTAAATCTAAAGAAAACCAAAGTAATGGACATAGACAAGTGTAACGAAGACGCTGTTATAAATATTGATGGAGAAGAAATAAAAAGGGTGAGCAGTTTTGAATATCTGGGTGCTAAGATTTAAGCGAATGGGAAAAATAGTACAGAAATAAGAGGAACACTGGCAATGACAACAGCAAGGCTAACAAAAATGATTTTTATGTGGAAAAGATGCACAAGCACAAAACTGTGAATCTTGACAGCTGTCATATTTCCAACTGCAATTTGTGGATATGAAGCATGGACTGTAAACAAAACAGAAACCAAAAAGTTCACTGCTTTTGAAATAAAGTGATACAAAGAAAATTTTTGAGAATAGGCCTCCCTTGGATAGAAAAAGTTACACACATTACAAAGTTGTGCTGATGAGAATTGGCATTAATTCAGGAACAGAATGTAAGAAAACTTAAGCTTATGTTCACATCAAATGCCATGAAACCCTCAAGAAGCACATTTTAGAAGCAAAAGTAGAGGGCAAAAGAGAAAGGGGAAGGCCAACAATAAGATAGGAGCAAGAAATTGAAGGCTGGCTGGAAACAACAATAACCCAAGCAGGAAGTGGCAGAAGATCCAATGCTAGAATCTATACAGCAGAATGATTGAAGATGCAGTGTCTCACAAAGAGATCCTCTGGCAGAGAAGAGTTGCTCCTTTATTTTTTGCCTCTTTTACAAGAATTAACTTTGCTTTGGGTGTTGTTAATGATATAAAAATCAAACTATTTTGATGTAACTTAGTATTGATCAGTTGTTTTCAATAAATCTATATGTCTGTTAGGACTTCAGTGACACTATAAATTTGTTTACAAGTATTATTGTTAATTCTTAAGTTAAAATTGTCGGTATTAATATTTTTAAATTTCATCATTACCATCAGTACATTCCTATATTATTGAATCCCTGTCTTTTAATTCCACTCCATCAATACGATGTTTTTCGTATTAACAAGAATTTTTTTGGGATGTATATATTCTTAGGTCTTGTCTTATTCTTCGGTTGTCGCAGTGAGAGCAAGGATTTCTTCTGTGCTGATGAATGGAAGCATTTTACACAGGAAGGCTTGCTGAAACTTTCTACTGCCTTCTCCAGAGATCAGGTATTTGTTTAGGTCTTGTACTTGCTCTGTCGCACCATGTGGGTAAGGAATATTTTGTTAATCTAGTTCCTCTATAATTTGCTCATAAGTTGATACATATCAGTGTAAAAGATTTTAATATTTTGTTGTTCTGAAAGAAAAAAAGAAATAAAAGTTCAATCCAAGGAAATAATGTTATTCTACGAAAACATTATAGTTTGGATTTGTGAGGCTTATCTCATAGACTGTTATAATTAGGGAGTATGTTATGATTCATATCAGAGGGCAAGACGCTTTGTTGTGGTGGAATATCAATCCCAGAGTATCGCAACAACTTGACCTTTTTTTTTTTTGTGGAAAATCGTTAATTGACTTTGATAGTTGCATGTTTCCTCCCTTTCTTCCTTTGTGCACAGAGGCATCATAGGATGATAATTGTTAGACTTTTGGCGAACAGCCACTGCACAAACTAGCCTTGAGGTTACAGTTTATGGGGTGTATGATAACAGTTTTTTTTTTCAACATTGATAATGGTTATAAGGCTGTCACAAGAGATAAGAGACTGTGGGCAAAGTGCTCCAAGCAGACATACATGTAAAAGTTTTGGGCTAATTTGTTGTTAAAAGTTATTTACTTTTCGTTTCGAGACCGTTTCATCAATATTTTGTTAACATCACATGCAACTAAAATATATCTTTTTTAACTAACTTTTAATTTCAGGAGGAGAAAATTTATGTGCAGCATAGAATACGAGAACAAGGTGCCTTATTGTGGAAGATGATTCATGAGCAAAATGCCTATTTTTATATTGCTGGGTACGGATTTTTTCCTAATCAAGATGTTTTGTTTTGGAAGTATTATTTCCTGTCCACAATAAACCTTGCTCTTGACAAAGCCAATTAGATAGAAACAATTTACTGTGGGAATGAAATAACATTTTTACATCTCATTTTATGTCGTGACTCAATGAGGCAAAAACTTTCTCTCAAATAATTAAAGTTGCAACCATCATATCTCACACACTGCTGTAAAATAAGTCTGATATTTTCAAGGACAGTGGCAGATTATTTCAGTGAAAATATGGAGTATTTATTTAATCTCTTGAAAAAAGTCTCGCAAGTTGAATAAGGAAAAGATAGTTTTCAAAATTTAATATTTTTTTTAGAGATGCAACAATTTGAATTTTTGTCCTAGATTTCAGTGTGTCATTTAGTTGTAAAATCTCTTAGTCTTTAATTTATAATCTAAAGGTTAAAAAATTGAGTGAAACCACAAACAAAACAATTCATTTTTATTCTCTGTCCAGAGATGATCTCTTGCCCTCAAATTATTATTTCGTTTTTAATTTTCATTTTGAGATACTGATTAATACCCTGTCTTTAGAAGTATTACTCAGCTTTCTTTAAGTGTTGTTCGGATGCACTGTAAATCCTAATCGGTGTACTGCCTCATAAACTTTCGAAACTTTTAACTAGAATATTGATAACACAAAATGTTAAAGTAAAGTTTAATTTATCATGAATTTTTGGGTTGTGTTAAATTTGAAGAACTAACCTTTGGCTTGAATTAGCTAAGATGATTGAATGACCTATGAAGTAGGCCTACACATTAGATAAAAAATTGTTACTTTCTTTTTCCTATAAATCATTCAGCAATGCCAAATCTATGCCTGATGATGTGAAGGAGGCACTCACTGACGTCATCAACAAACATGGAGCCATGACGGAAACGGAGGCCACTTTGTATGTCCAGCAGCTAGAGAAAAGTAGACGATTTCAAGTCGAAGCCTGGTCATGATATTCCTGAGGCGGAAGAAAACAAGCATTATTAACTTTTATGATTGCCGCTCTTTGCAAGGCAGTAATACCAGTCATTGTTACATTAAACTTCTGAAAAGTTGCATGAATACTTGAAAAAAAAAAAAAAACCCATGAAAATGATCATAAATTTTGGTCATGATCACATTTGCAGACTTATTATCTCAAGAGAAAAGTGTGCAACAAAAAGGTAATAAGCTGTGAATGTGTTTAAAGTTAAACTGCTTTGGTTAATGGACTAGCCCAGACTATCTCCAATAGCCCCTTGAAGTTTGTTGCTTTAATTGATTAATGTTGGAAGCAAGGAGAGGAAGAGTGGAGGGAGAGCAGAGAGTGGCAGGAGAGCAAAGAGTGGCGGGAGAGCAAAGAGTGGAGGGAGAGCAGAGAGTGGCAGGAGAGCAAAGAGTGGAGGGAGAGCAAAGAGTGGAGGGAGAGCAAAGAGTGGAGGGAGAGCAAAGAGTGGAGGGAGAGCAGAGAGTGGAGGGAGAGCAAAGAGTGGAGGGAGAGCAAAGAGTGGAGGGAGAGCAAAGAGTGGAGGGAGAGCAAAGAGTGGAGGGAGAGCAAAGAGTGGAGGGAGAGCAGAGAGTGGAGGGAGAGCAGAGAGTGGAGGGAGAGCAGAGAGTGGAGGGAGAGCAGAGAGTGGAGGGAGAGCAAAGAGTGGAGGGAGAGCAAAGAGTGGAGGGAGAGCAAAGAGTGGAGGGAGAGCAAAGAGTGGAGGGAGAGCAGAGAGCAGAGAGTGGAGGGAGAGCAAAGAGTGGAGGGAGAGCAAAGAGTGGAGGGAGAGCAAAGAGTGGAGGGAGAGCAAAGAGTGGAGGGAGAGCAAAGA
Organism: Elysia crispata; assembly: GCA_033675545.1. Lineage (NCBI taxonomy): Eukaryota > Metazoa > Mollusca > Gastropoda > Plakobranchidae > Elysia > Elysia crispata. The sequence goes on from JAWDGP010005594.1 coordinate 137,360, forward strand.
GTGGAGGGAGAGCAAAGAGTGGAGGGAGAGCAGAGAGTGGAGGGAGAGCAGAGAGTGGAGGGAGAGCAAAGAGTGGAGGGAGAGCAGAGAGCAGAGAGTGGAGGGAGAGCAGAGAGTGGAGGGAGAGCAGAGAGTGGAGGGAGAGCAAAGAGTGGAGGGAGAGCAAAGAGTGGAGGGAGAGCAGAGAGCAAAGAGTGGAGGGAGAGCAGAGAGCAAAGAGTGGAGGGAGAGCAGAGAGCAAAGAGTGGAGGGAGAGCAGAGAGCAGAGAGTGGAGGGAGAGCAAAGAGTGGAGGGAGAGCAAAGAGTGGAGGGAGAGCAAAGAGTGGAGGGAGAGCAAAGAGTGGAGGGAGAGCAGAGAGTGGAGGGAGAGCAAAGAGTGGAGGGAGAGCAGAGAGCAAAGAGTGGAGGGAGAGCAGAGAGCAAAGAGTGGAGGGAGAGCAAAGAGTGGAGGGAGAGCAGAGAGCAGAGAGTGGAGGGAGAGCAAAGAGTGGAGGGAGAGCAAGAGTGGAGGGAGAGGAAGAGTGGAGGGAGAGCAAAGAGTGGAGGGAGAGCAAAGAGTGGAGGGAGAGCAGAGAGTGGAGGGAGAGCAGAGAGTGGAGGGAGAGCAGAGAGCAAAGAGTGGAGGGAGAGCAGAGAGCAAAGAGTGGAGGGAGAGCAGAGAGCAGAGAGTGGAGGGAGAGCAGAGAGTGGAGGGAGAGCAGAGAGCAGAGAGTGGAGGGAGAGCAGAGAGCAGAGAGTGGAGGGAGAGCAGAGAGTGGAGGGAGAGCATAGAGTGGAGGGAGAGCAGCAGAGAGTGAAGGGAGAGCAGAGAGTGGAGGGAGAGCAGAGAGTGGAGGGAGAGCAAAGAGTGGAGGGAGAGCAGAGAGCAAAGAGTGGAGGGAGAGCAGAGAGCAAAGAGTGGAGGGAGAGCAGAGAGTGGAGGGAGAGCAAAGAGTGGAGGGAGAGCAGAGAGCAAAGAGTGGAGGGAGAGCAGAGAGCAGAGAGTGGAGGGAGAGCAGAGAGCAAAGAGTGGAGGGAGAGCAGAGAGCAGAGAGTGGAGGGAGAGCAGAGAGTGAAGGGAGAGCAAAGAGTGGAGGGAGAGCAGAGAGTGGAGGGAGAGCAAAGAGTGGAGGGAGAGCAAAGAGTGGAGGGAGAGCAGAGAGTGGAGGGAGAGCAGAGAGTGGAGGGAGAGCAGAGAGTGGAGGGAGAGCAGAGAGCAAAGAGTGGAGGGAGAGCAGAGAGTGGAGGGAGAGCAGAGAGTGGAGGGAGAGCAAAGAGTGGAGGGAGAGCAAAGAGTGGAGGGAGAGCAGAGAATGGAGGGAGAGCAAAGAGTGGAGGGAGAGCAGAGAGCAGAGAGTGGAGGGAGAGCAGAGAGTGGAGGGAGAGCAAAGAGTGGAGGGAGAGCAGAGAGCAGAGAGTGGAGGGAGAGCAGAGAGTGGAGGGAGAGCAGAGAGTGGAGGGAGAGCAGAGAGTGGAGGGAGAGCAGAGAGCAAAGAGTGGAGGGAGAGCAGAGAGCAGAGAGTGGAGGGAGAGCAAAGAGTGGAGGGAGAGCAGAGAATGGAGGGAGAGCAGAGAGCAGAGAGCAGAGAGTGGAGGGAGAGGAAGAGTGGAGGGAGAGGAAGAGTGGAGGGAGAGGAAGAGTGGAGGGAGAGCAAAGAGTGGAGGGAGAGCAAAGAGTGGAGGGAGAGCAGAGAGCAGAGAGCAGAGAATGGAGGGAGAGCAGAGAGTGGAGGGAGAGCAGAGAATGGAGGGAGAGCAGAGAGCAGAGAGTGGAGGGAGAGCAGAGAGTGGAGGGAGAGCAAAGAGTGGAGGGAGAGCAAAGAATGGAGGGAGAGCAGAGAGCAGAGAGCAGAGAATGGAGGGAGAGCAAAGAGTGGAGGGAGAGCAGAGAATGGAGGGAGAGCAGAGAGCAGAGAGTGGAGGGAGAGCAGAGAGTGGAGGGAGAGCATAGAGTGGAGGGAGAGCAAAGAATGGAGTGAGATGAGTGTGCTGAGAGCAGAGAATGGAGGGAGAGCAGAGAGCAGAGAGTGGAGGGAGAGCAGAGAGTGGAGGGAGAGCAGAGAGTGGAGAGAGAGCAGAGAGTGGAGGGAGAACAGAGAGCAGAGAGCAGAGAATGGAGGGAGAGCAAAGAGTGGAGGGAGAGCAGAGAATGGAGGGAGAGCAGAGAGCAGAGAGTGGAGGGAGAGCAGAGAGTGGAGGGAGAGCAGAGAGCAGAGAGTGGAGGGAGAGCAGAGAGTGGAGGGAGAGCAGAGAGTGGAGGGAGAGCAGAGAATGGAGGGAGAGCAGAGAGTGGAGGGAGAGCAGAGTGGAGGGAGAGAGAGAGTGGAGGGAGAGCAGAGAGGGAGAGAGAATGGAGGGAGAGCAAAGAGTGGAGGGAGAGCAGAGAGTGGAGGGAGAGCAAAGAGTGGAGGGAGAGCAGAGAGTGGAGGGAGAGCAGAGAGCAGAGAGTGGAGGGAGAGCAGAGAGTGGAGGGAGAGCAGAGAGCAGAGAGTGGAGGGAGAGCAAAGAGTGGAGGGAGAGCAGAGAATGGAGGGAGAGCAGAGAGTGGAGGGAGAGCAGAGAGCAGAGAGTGGAGGGAGAGCAGAGAGTGGAGGGAGAGCAGAGAGTGGAGGGAGAGCAGAGAGTGGAGGGAGAGCAAAGAGTGGAGGGAGAGCAGAGAGTGGAGGGAGAGCAAAGAGTGGAGGGAGAGCAGAGAGTGGAGGGAGAGCAAAGAGTGGAGGGAGAGCAGAGAGTGGAGGGAGAGCAAAGAGTGGAGGGAGAGCAGAGAGCAAAGAGTGGAGGGAGAGCAGAGAGTGGAGGGAGAGCAGAGAGTGGAGGGAGAGCAGAGAGTGGAGGGAGAGCAGAGAGTGGAGGGAGAGCAGAGAGTGGAGGGAGAGCAGAGAGTGGAGGGAGAGCAAAGAGTGGAGGGAGAGCAAAGAGTGGAGGGAGAGCAGAGAGTGGAGGGAGAGCAGAGAGCAGAGAGTGGAGGGAGAGCAGAGAGTGGAGGGAGAGCAAAGAGTGGAGGGAGAGCAGAGAGTGGAGGGAGAGCAGAGAGTGGAGGGAGAGCAGAGAGTGGAGGGAGAGCAGAGAGTGGAGGGAGAGCAGAGAGTGGAGGGAGAGCAAAGAGTGGAGGGAGAGCAAAGAGTGGAGGGAGAGCAGAGAGTGGAGGGAGAGCAGAGAGCAGAGAGTGGAGGGAGAGCAGAGAGTGGAGGGAGAGCAAAGAGTGGAGGGAGAGCAGAGAGTGGAGGGAGAGCAAAGAGTGGAGGGAGAGCAGAGAGTGGAGGGAGAGCAGAGAATGGAGGGAGAGCAAGGTGGAGGGAGAGCAAAGAGTGGAGGGAGAGCAGAGAGCAGAGAGTGGAGGGAGAGCAAAGAGAGTGGAGGGAGAGCAGAGAGGGAGAATGGAGGGGAGAGCAGAGAATGGAGCAGAGAGAGCACAGAGACTGGAGGGAGAGCAAAGAGTGGAGGGAGAGCAGAGAATGGAGGGAGAGCAAAGAGTGGAGGGAGAGCGAGGGAGAGCTGAGATTGGAGTGAGAGCAGAGAGTGGAGGGAGAGCAGAGAGTGGAGGGAGAGCAGAGAGTGGAGGGAGAGCAGAGAGTGGAGGGAGAGCAGAGAGTGGAGGGAGAGCAGAGAGTGGAGGGAGAGCAGAGAGTGGAGGGAGAGCAAAGAGTGGAGGGAGAGCAGAGAGTGGAGGGAGAGCAGAGAGTGGAGGGAGAGCAAAGAGTGGAGGGAGAGCAGAGAGTGGAGGGAGAGCAGAGAGTGGAGGGAGAGCAGAGAGTGGAGGGAGAGCAGAGAGTGGAGGGAGAGCAAAGAGAGGAGGGAGAGCAAAGAGTGGAGGGAGAGCAGAGAGTGGAGGGAGAGCAGAGAGTGGAGGGAGAGCAGAGAGTGGAGGGAGAGCAGAGAGTGGAGGGAGAGCAAAGAGTGGAGGGAGAGCAAAGAGTGGAGGGAGAGCAGAGAGTGGAGGGAGAGCAAAGAGTGGAGGGAGAGCAGAGAGCAGAGAGTGGAGGGAGAGCAGAGAGCAGAGAGTGGAGGGAATGCAGGGGTGCAGCCATCAGCTCTACTAGTGCAGTATGTTGAGAACTTGTTAAAAATTGTGTTGAAATTCCATGTCTCTTGATTCATGGAGAAGAAGAATTCTAATGGTGTGAATTAAAGAGCATCATGTTAATCATCAAATTAAAGTCTGTGACATTCCTTACATTAGGCAATGGTTTTGATAATCCAGAGAATTTGATTGAAAATAAAAACAAAACCAATTGTTGGTAGAGAAATAAAGTATGGGGCCATGAGCACCTAGTATCAAAACAACCAAATTATACAGAAAACTACAGAATCTGTTGCTTGTGTACAATATTTACAGCATGATTGATCCATAAGTTATAAGAAATAATTAATTGATGCACATCCCATATTTGTTGATGCTTAATTATTATGATTGAAATCATAGAATTGTACCAAAGCAGTCCTGTATTTATGAGAAGTAAAATGTTTTCAGACATAAAATTAAATGAGAACATAGCCTTTTATGTGAAAAAAAGGTTCACAACATACCGTAGGCTTGTTTGGCCTTTACTGAAGATATATGCGATAGTATCCGCAACAAAATCTTTAATAAAGAGAGCTCCTGATTAATACATGTTGTTGATGATATTGTTATATAAAGTTTTGATTAGAAAAAATAGGGAGTAAGACTTGTATTATAGTAACTAATTTTGAATAATCCCAATCTATTTCGAAGTCTCTTTAAATGCACATTATGTTGGTAGCTATGAGTTTTAGCTATACAGTGCACCTCTAAGCCTAATTTGTTTGTACATACCATAGCATCTTAATGAAAATTTTGAGGGATATTTAAATGTTTTGGGAAAGTACAGTATAAGCTTATTTTATTTTTGTTGCAGAAACATTAAAAAAAAAAAATCACCACTGTGATAATAGAACAGTATACACTCTTTATAGGATTGCAAGTTTGAATAATTTTAAGTCAAATTTATTTGCACTCTGTTATGCTCTTTTCAAAAGGTTTCATCTGAACATAACCAAATTTGAATTTTGCCATAGCCAAATCTGAAGATTTGAACACATTGAATTATGGAAGTTAAAACAATTTATGTGATAAAAATATTTGATTTGGATTTATTTTATAAATTCTAAAATACCTATCATTTGATCATCAGTCATTAAAGAAACAGGAAACAAGAAGTTTTAGTGTTTATTAAGTGTTTTATTATGCTGTTAGTAAACTGACGATGAATTCACTCATTCAGGGCTCATTGCACAATTAAAATAACCACTCTAGTGACACAAATCATTATTCAAGCATGGTTATTATGCAGTTTTAACTTTTGTTCTGAAGCCAACACATTATATATTGTCATAAACAATATTATTAGTTATAATATGAGAAATCCAAAGTAAAAAAAGTATGCAAGCAAGAAGCAAACTTCTGAAGACATTCTAACGAGCAAGCATTAGCTCTACGACGCTCTCCTGTGAGAAAGATTTCTTACACTTAGAGCAAGCCCAGTGATCTTTATATGATGTTGCACAGAATTTTAGGGTTAAGTACATATTATGTTTGTTTTATCCTTTCCTGACAAATCAGTGTCTGAATTGCATAATAAATTATAAAGTAGATATGCCTATGAACAAAACAATCATTTTAAAACTGTCAAAGCAGAAATCTTATGTGTAGCAAACATATATTAATCATCTCAACTTCGAACATAATTGAATATACAAAATTCCATTCATAGCACCAAAATACATTGAATACATGAAAGTGAGCACAAATATGCCAATTTATTTTTCTTTTTACAATGGTTGATATGTATTGAAACGAGAACGTCCAGAATAATGGGGATGAAAAACAAGAAACAAAACCAAACACATTTTTTTCATTAGGTCTGCAACAAGAATAGCAAACTGGTTTTGCAAAATCCCAGTCTGTTTATAGAATAAATTCTTTATCCTAGTGTCTCTTGCCAACAGGTCATGGATTCGAGTTCTTTTTGGCAAACTAAAAGTTAGTAAACATAATTATGCATGCTATAACATATGAAGTCATTCCTGTAGCTTGGCTTCTCTTATAAGGGCACCATGAATTCCAGTTTATTTCAAATTTCTATGAGTACAGTCTTTTCAAATATATGATGAAAAATTTAAAATCACACACACAATTTTGAAAGTGAGTAAGCAACACACTGAAAACTAGTAGTGAAATTTGTAGAGACTTTAGGAAATGCTGTTTGCAGAGAGATGGTAAGATTATTTTATTTTTAAGATCAATTGAAAATGTTATGATAACATACACCAGAGTATGAACCAGGTTTTAGTGTTTGCATATCTCTCAAAAGCACGCACACTGAAGAGCCACAATGATATGAAAGCATAATGGGCTGATACTAAATGCTCAACTGGATAAAGCACAAATTCATATTTAAAAAAAAGAATTACATAAATAGGGAAAAAGATATTTTTTTAACAAATAATACTATTAGATATATTTGTACTACTTGTATTGTCGCACAGAGTTCATCAGATTTCAACATATTACGTAACTCTTTGTGAAATTGCATTCATTATTCAAATGCAAAAAAAAAACAAAACTCAAATGAGAGTGGAAAATTTATTCCTGATCTTTTTTGGATGATAATGAAAAAAAAAAACAGTATTATTGTTATGCTATATAAATCGTAGACAACTTTAAACAATGAATTGTTTAAAACATCTGCAGGCGATATCCTTTGAATAACTTAACAGAATGATGGCAAACAGATACATGTACATGCATTGATGCATCTATTTTCATTGAGTGAAGTCTTTACCCTATAACTAAAGAACAAAAGCCTGAGATTACTCCAACAAATTAAAAATGTTTAACTTCCCTGGTGGGAAACAGGTTTCATTTCTTAAACTGCATCACATCACGACATCAAATACAAGTTTTATGTGAAAATGTAATATTTAAAGTCAGTAAGTTGTTAATGTACATGCAGGGGATATTAAGGAAATAGTGGCACTTCTCTTCGTGAAAACTGGAATTTTTTGCATCAAAATTTCTAAGATATTTGATTTGTCGTGCTTGAAATCTTAATGAAATTTTACTCTCACAGGTGAAGACTTTTATCTTTTCCAAGTTGGACATCATTTCCAGAGATGTTCCTCTTCACAGACAATGAAAAGCAGCCTCAATAAATGAATGATATTATTTGTGTTCAATTTTTCACTAGTGCTGTAAATAAAGCAAGGACACAGTATCTTTAAGCCATGTAGACGGTTAGGTGCCAGCAAGTTTTTTTTTTTTTTTTTTTTTTGAAGTGTTAAAAGCTTTCTTGAACAAGTGAAAGCTAAAGCTAAAGTTTTGATTTTCCATAATGTTATTGATTTCTATCTCAAAGCAAGGTAACTCCGGACTATTTTTAACAAATGGATTTTCTATGGATTCAATTGTTTACATATTTCTTTTTCTACTCGGCGAAAGTTAACATTAAACTGGCAGGAAAGAAAGTATGAATGTATTAGAGTCAAACATTGCAGAGAAAGAAAATTCTGTAAATATTCACAATAACACTTACAGAGAAATAATTTAAATGATTCCAAACTTTTCAAACTTATGACACAGAACTTTGATATTTGCCGATTTAAAATACAAAACACTTTCACCATTTCTGCTGCCCTTCCGCACACCCCACCTCCCCTCCCCCCCCCCCCCCAATAAATACACAAGTTCCATCCCTCTTGAACATAAAATGTGTGGGTCATCTGAGGATCTATAAGACACCAGACCTCACGACCTTCATCAAAAACTCTGGTCGAACTGTCTAGACTTTAAGAGTCAGAGAGAAAGAAAGAAAAGAAAGGATATGATTGGTTTATTGTTCTAAAGCCAAAACAAACACAAAATAATCCAATTCTGTCAAATGGTTTATGAAGAAAGTTGTTCATGTATTCATATAATTATACGTTATTGACAGTCAAATATTCATTTTAGTGTGTCTTTATTTAACGTACATGTTGACTTAAAATGAAGACCAGTCAAATCTTTACACACAACTTTCTCCGGCTGAGTCTCTCCAACATCACCCTATATTTTGGCGTGGAAGGGGTCATTGTGTACTCATAATGGCACATTGGAGCTGAGAGCCATTACTTGTCCTCATCCTACTCGACTTGAGGTCCTTGCTAGAGCTAGAAATAATTCTCTTTGTACTGGCCCAGAAGGAAATAATGGCTCTTTTGAATGCTTCAAACAACTTAGAAGAAGCCATATCAACACAAATTACATTGGATTTCTTTTTTATACAGAATAATCATAGACGAGATATATCATAATGTGAATAATAATTATTCGACTTAATCACATTAATTATCATAATAAATCCAATACGATGCAGTATTTATTGGTATTTAATGTATAATGCACACTCGTCCTACTTGGCAATTTGAATTCTGTAATAATGCAGATTATATACTGAGGTTTTCCCACGGCAAGAATTCATAACCATGAACCTCGAACACAAGTTGTTTATGTCCAGAAAGATAAGAGTTTTTCAATCAACGGCCCTCTTTAAGACCGTGAAAGAACAGTAACTCAGGGTATTAGAGTTATGCTTTGACCACACTCTTTACAGGAAGCAAACTCTCTTTTGCACGGTAGCAAAGCCTCAAGTTTTTCTACATTTGTCTGTGAGGCACCCTAGATCTACATCTCACATATGAGGATTTCAGCTTGACATGAAGATTTTCTGAGTGCCTGTTAGTTTTGCTTATCACGTGCAAGCATTGATGCATCCTAATATCCTTTGCCTATTTGAAATGTGCAGTTTTGTTTTTTTTTCTCATATTTTATGCCAGTGTTGAAAAGATAGTTAAAACCTGCTTCGTCTTAGTCACCTTTTGTGATAGCGTATTCTCTCATTACTCAATGTCAAATGACTGACATTGGATTGAATCCTCATTCTTCCATTCCTTATCCGTTCGTGGAACTTGGCTTCCTAGTGAACATTATTAGAATACTGACAGTTCAATGGGACCATTTGAAAATTGGCCATTCACAGTTTCCATGCGGATCTTGGTGCAAGTTTAGAGTGGCATACAAAGTCTGATCTGTTATACTCTAGCTGGGGAATTTCCTGTGCTGGAGGCGCCTCTGTATTGTATCCCAGTCACACTTCCCATGGCGTCAACAAAGGGGAGGCTACCAGTGCTCGTACTTCCGCTTCCGTATGTTCCAGACCTCTGGCTTTGCTTCCGTCTGTCTCCTGCTCCCTTGGTATAGCTAGAGAAAAGAGCATAATGGACGGAAAGATTTTAGTGAAAACAAAATTTTGTTCTAGTAATTTTTTCTGGTGCTGCATTAATATATCTGAAGACACTTTGAAATCCGTAAAAGCCTTTGCCAAAATGCAAAATCATTGGTTAACGATTGTCGTAAAGTTTTTTACCTTCATTGCCACGGATCGAGAACATGTAAATTAGAAGTACCGTATATATATATATATATATATATATATATATATATATATATATATATATATATATATATATATATATATATAAATTTACTAGCTTTTTTTAAAAAAAGAAAAATAACAATCTCTAGCCAATTGCTGCATTAAAATGTAAAAAAACCTCTAGAAGCCATGATACGTATGTAAAAAAATTGCTACCTATCTAATCCACCTGCGCTTCTGTTTACAAAGTTTTAATTTTCAGTCGATAATCCTTATATTTCAATCTTATCAGAAAATTAAAGATCCATGATGAACTTCGACCTACCTTCTGGGAGACGAACTTATTTCAGAACCTTCCCGATCTTGCGAAGTCCGCTTGTCAAAGAAGTCTAAATAAGATGGCGGCGGCGTGTACCTAGCCTCGATTCCATACTCGGTCGCCACGCTCTCGGTTATTCCCGGACTTCGCCTGCAGAATTCTGGGAAGCGAATCAGCTCTTTGAGGGCGCGCCGGAAGTCCGGACTCATGACGAACAAGACGATGAACTGGCTGAACCCAGTGCTGATGCCGAGCCAACACAGGACGAAAAGGAGGTTCTTGTCCATCTCCACTTCCAGGAAGTACTTGATTATGATGCTGGTGTGAGAGAAGATTTGATTATTATGCTGGTGTGAGAGAAAATTTGATTATTATGCTGCTGTGAAAGAAGGTTTGATTATGATGCTGGTGTGAGAGAAGATTTGAACAAAAAAATGATGTGTAAGAGAAGGTGGGGAAAGTTTTTGGAGAGGGAGGCGGGTGAATTGTTGGCTTCTTTTTTTTGTGAAAGACATTAAATGGTATTTTACATTTAAAAGAGGCTTTTTTTTTCCCTTAGGGTATTATGTACATAATTGATTTTAAATAGCGTTGTTCTATTGCTCGGAAAGGACCTAGTAATACGTAATAGCAATATGAGACATTATATAGCTCGAAAATCAATTTTAAAGATATTAGTAAAACGAAAAAGGATTAAAAAGAAATATCGCCCTGCTACAACGAGAATCGACAAATGGTTTTTTTTTTTGTTGTTTTCTTTTTTTTCCCTTCTTCATAGAAGATGTTTGAAGTATGTAAGTTACAAAGAAAACATTAACTGATTGTTTCAATTCCGAATAACGTTATCTTGATTGAAAAAAGAAGGTGGGAGAGAGAGAGAGAGAGAGAGAGAGAGAGAGAGAGAGAGAGAGAGAGAGAGAGAGAGAGAGAGAGAGAGAGAGAGAGAGAGAGAGAGAGAGATCCACACACGTCGGTATGGGATAAGAAAAAAAGTACAGGGTCAATTAGTCAATAAATGATTGAAAATTTATAGATGGAGATGATAATGATGATGGTGGTGGTGATGGAGGTGTGGTAATGATGACGATAATGTTGATGGTGGTAGTGGTGATGGAGGTGTGGTAATGATGATGATAATGTTGATGGTGGTAGTGGTGATGGAGGTGTGGTAATGATGATGATAATGTTGATGGTGGTAGTGGTGATGGAGGTGTGGTAATGATGATGATAATGTTGATGGTGGTAGTGGTGATGGAGGTGTGGTAATGATGATGATAATGATGGTGGTAGTGGTGATGGAGGTGTGGTAATGATGATGATAATGTTGATGGTGGTAGTGGTGATGGAAGTGTGGTAATGATGATGATAATGTTGATGGTGGTAGTGGTGATGGAGGTGTGGTAATGATGATGATAATGATGGTGGTAGTGGTGATGGAGGTGTGGTAATGATGACGATAATGTTGATGGTGGTAATGGTGATGGAGGTGTGGTAATGATGATGATAATGTTGATGGTGGTGGTGGTGATGGAGGTGTGGTAATGATGATGATAATGATGATGGTGGTGGTGATGGAGGTGTGGTAATGATGACGATAATGTTGATGGTGGTAATGGTGATGGAGGTGTGGTAATGATGATGATAATGATGATGGTGGTGGTGATGAAGGTGTAGTAATGATGACGATAATGTTGATGGTGGTAGTGGTGATGGAGGTGTGGTAATGATGATGATAATGATGATGGTGGTGGTGATGGAGGTGTGGTAATGATGACGATAATGTTGATGGTGGTAGTGGTGATGGAGGTGTGGTAATGATGATGATAATGTTGATGGTGGTGGTGATGGAAGTGTGATAATGATGATGATAATGTTGATGGTTGTAGTGGTGATGATGATGATGGTGGTGGTGGTCGTAGTCGTGATACAGATGCGTTTTCCTGACAGAGACCTGTGAGCTGAAGTACAAACAATTACATGTAAAATAAAAACTTCTCAACCAAATTAAAATGTTATAACGTGTAATAAATAGCAATCATGGTGACTGTCGAAACCTGTGAAGTTGCTTCTAATGAAAAAAATACAGCAACAAAAAGAGCAAACAAATAAGAACCATCCAGTACGCCGCACCAGTTCGAGGCAGCCACACCAGTTCGCGGCAGCCACACTTACTTAACACACGTGAAGGGGAACCACACGCCAAAGAAGACGACCGACATGGTGAAGGTGATGTGGTAGTTCCACGGCCGAGACGACAGGTCCACAAACACCTTCTCGTAGAACTGGATCTGTTTCTTGAACGACCTGGCGGGTGCGCAGTCACAGAAACACGAAAGGTGAGAATTGTTTGACTTGCTGGACGGAAGGAAAGAAGAATGAGGAGGAGGAGGAGGAGGAGGAGAAGGTAATACTAAAAGATTGCAAATGAAAATTGGAAAATACAGAGTAAGACGATGGGCCAAAAGAAAAAGAGAAAAGGAGAGAGAGAAAGAGAGAGAGAGAGAGAGAGAGAGAGAGAGAGAGAGAGAGAGAGAGAGAGAGAGAGAGAGACAGACAGACAGACAGACAGACAGACAGAGAACCCATACACACAGAGACTAAATCCTTGATATGAACATCTGAAACATTACTAAATGTATGACTCGTTAATTACTGAATATTTTCTCGACCTTTTCATCACAATGTTATTGATTTTCGAAGCAAAAGATAATACACTGCCTTCCACGATTGATATAATTATGTATAGCATTAACTGCTTTAGATACCCCATGCTTTTTTTTTCAACCTCATTTTGTATTCACCCGGAAAGAAATTTCTTATTGTCAGTATCTCCTCATTTATCATGAAAAACACAAAGAAATTTTTTTTTCCAATATCCGTTCACAGAGCCCCCATCTGTGCAGTTAGTTGGCTCTTCCATAGTTATTTAGACATCTATACTACTAATATAGTAGATTGATATTGCAGATAATCCTAATAACCACTAGTGAACCGTTTCGCCTAGCGTTTGGTGTCACAGCTTGTATTCGTGCGTTGTTTCGCCGTGTCCTAGATCTATGTTAACTTCTTTACAAGTTTACTCGTATTCTGAGCATCTGTGCGAGTGTTAGCCATGGCGGAGAATGAAGATATTTGGAAAAGTGTCAAAGAAGTCAATACAAATTATCCCCTCCCCGCCTCATCCCCATCTCAAAAAAAAAAAAATTAATAAACACCATTTAAAAAAAAATAACATATCCTTTTGAGGTCTGTCTGAAATAAAAAAAATCAGGTTATTTTTGGGTACTTTAAAAGAATGTAAAAAAACATAACACTCTCCAACTTCCTTGTCAGCTCTCTTTCTCTTTCTCTGTCTGTGTTGCTCTTTTTCCTTCGAGTCACTGTCTCTCTTTCTCTGTCTGTGTTGCTCTTTTTCCTTCGAGTCACTGTCTCTCTATCTCTGACTGTGTTGCTCTTTTTCCTTCGAGTCACTGTCTCTCTTTCTCTGACTGTGTTGCTCTTTTTCCTTCGAGTCACTGTCTCTCTTTCTCTGTCTGTGTTGCTCTTTTTCCTTCGAGTCACTGACTCTCTTTCTCTGTCTGTGTTGCTCTTTTTCCTTCGAGTCACTGACTCTCTTTCTCTGTCTGTGTTGCTCTTTTTCCTTCGAGTCACTGACTCTCTTTCTCTGTCTGTGTTGCTCTTTTTCCTTCGAGTCACTGTCTCTCTTTCTCTGTCTGCCTGCCTCCCCTTCTCGTTGTCTCTGTCTCTCTATCTCTGACTGCCTGCCTCCCCTTCTCGTTGTCACTGTCTCTCTATCTCTGACTGCCTGCCTCCCCTTCTGTCTCTCTATTCCCGGCTCACTGGCATCGACGAAGCTTTACCGAACTTATGAGTGAGTATCAGCCCTGATACTCGCAGGGCCCAATCTACTAGGGTTCGAACCTCACACCATCAGGGGTTGGGTCTGGGATCTCAACGTTCAGCCTCTTGTCGCCCGACGGAGGCTCATTTGTTATACAGAAATCACCTTAAGATCTCCTTATTTAGAAGTTTTACATCGAACGATAAAACAAACAAAAAGACATTTTAAAAATTATGCTTTTTTTTTTCTTTTGAAGAAAAAGAGTGAACAATTTGTAAAACTTGCTTTGTGAAGAGGTACGCTCCAGTGATGACTGTGGTGACAATACTTGGCGTGCAGACTAGCGCTCCAGCCGTCATCACGTAGGCGATCTGCTGCTTCGTGTCTATCATGCAGATGTAAGACGCCCCGTCAAAGATGGATGCCTGGAAGACAAGGGGGACACATTTACGAAATGACAATTTATGGTAACCTCTGTTCTCTTTTACAGCTCATTGGTAAAGGTTTGGGTAACACATGTTTTAATCCTAGAAGCTCTGATTAGAATTATCCTGAGCACTGAAAAGAATATTTATGCGATCATCTTTGAAAAAAAAAGATTTTAATGGGTAAATTTGCGCCACAAAGAGGATCTACTGGTGATGCAAACATTTGCACTTTGTATTTCTGTTCATAAATGTATTTCTTTGAAAAAATGACATGGTGTTGGTAGTCTTATAATTACCGAATCCATCAAATTGGACACATAAAATGAGTTTAAAATCTTTTTTTATTATTATTTTACGATCCGAATTTTTTGCTCTCCAACACATATCTCTCTCTTTTTTTTAAGGGCCTCCCCAGAGCTTAAAAATGGGAATAACATAAAAGGACTCCAAAGTTAAGTCTGAAAAAAAAAAGAAAGAAAAGCAAGCGCCAAAAAGCAAAAAAAGAAAAGCAAAAAAAAAAAAAGGAAAACAACCCCCCCCCCAAAAAAAAAAAAACAAAAAAAAAAACATACACACTCAAAATAGAAACATAATATTCTCTCACTCAGCTTCGATCTGAAACTAGATCACTCTACCATTCCTTACGGCAGAAGGCCAAGGTCGACTACAATTATATCACCAATCTGGTAGAGGACCCTCACACCATTAATTAATTAATTACAACACACAATGTAACAAGTAACAAGTAACAAGTAACAAGCAACAAGCAACAAGCAACAAGTAACAAGTAACAAGTAACAAGTAACAAGTAACAAGTAACAAGTCCCCTGTGTAACCAACCTCCAGCGAGAAGAGCGGCGGGCAGCAGAAGGAGATGACCACCACCCAGGAGAAACAGATCCAGCAGAGTGACCGCGCCGGCGTCATCATGGAGTTGTACCGCTCGGGTTTCCTGACCGCCACGTACTGGTCAACGTTGAGCCACGTGAGGGAGTACATCTTGGCCGAGATGAGGGTCGTGAACATGTACGCCTCGATGCTGCAAAACACGTCACTGAGGAAAAAGGGAAATGGTCAAGATGTCGATATCGTGATGCTTTTGTTGATTAAAAGGAGATTTATGTAAACTGTAATTCTCAAAAGCAACAAACTACAAAAAAAAAAAAACAAAAAAAAAAACGCAAACGGAAAAGTCCAAAAATTTTGCAGTTTTGTTTATTTTTCTTCTTAAGAAAGAAATTTATAGACTAAACTAATACATAGGTAAAATAAAAGATAAGAATAAAATTTGAATTATCACCGACAAATTGATTGATATTTATTTTCCTATAGCACAAAGACGAGACGTTTGAATTCCAACAGATTTGGAGTACAGCTTTTCGAGCAAAATAAATCTAATTGCAAATTTGTGCTTTTCGTCTACTACTTTTTTAAATTTATAGACGTTTTTGGTTACGACCCTCACTAAAATATAGCTATGTATTTGAACTTGATTTGATTTATTCCTATGCTATGTTTTCATTCCGAACCTTTCGGTAGAATGATGGATTTATTATTTTGTCAAAAGAGAGTGTGAATACCCCTTCCACCTCTCCGAAATGAAAAAAGAAAAGAAAAGGAGAAAGAAAACAAACGATTCTCTAGTGACTCATCCACGATGTTTATTTACTTATGTGCTTACAAGGTAGAGCCCTGCAGTGTATTTATTGTTTTACTCTTGTTTCTCGACCGAGAATGCTCTCACTCTCTGTCTCTCTGTCTCTTTTTCTCTCTCTCTTTCTCTCTGTCCCTCTCTTTGTCTCCCTGTTTCTCTCTCTCTCTCTCTCTCTCTCTCTCTCTCTCTCTCTCTCTCTCTCTCTCTCTCTCTCTCTAGATCCTTGTAAAAGCCTCGCTTGAGTGACAAGGGCTCTCACATTATAAAGATCTCTATATATGCGCTCACACCGATGAATAGCTCGTATAAAACTTTGAGAGATTTTGAAGGGTTGTTACTAAAAAATGAAGAACCACTGGTATAAAGGGCAAGTAATTTCGTCTAAAAAGAAACCGAACGCAGTAGCTTGCCCTTTATATCTACCATTCTGGGATGCACGGGAAAGTATCAAGCGAACAAAACAAGCTGAATCAACTTTGACAGAAAAGGATTTCCATGGATTTCCCGAAATGTCGATATTCACGTGGATGCGATATGAGTTAGGTGAGTGGCAAATGGTTGGGATAGAAGGGGGGCAATGTAGAGAAAGGATAGATTATGAAGAAGAGAAAGAAAAACAGGGACAGATAGTGCTAGAGAGAGAGAGAGAGAGAGAGAGAGAGAGAGAGAGAGAGAGAGAGAGAGAGAGAGAGAGAGAGAGAGAGAGAGAGAGAGAGAGAGAGAGAGTGGAAGATAGAAAGGTTAAGAGGAGAAAGAGAAAAATAGAAAGACGAACATGGGGAAATAAAAGAAAAAAGGAGAGAGAGAGAGAGAGAGAGAGAGAGAGAGAGAGAGAGAGAGAGAGAGAGAGAGAGGAGACCTGTAATCAAATACAATACCGCACTTGAGTAAAATTAGACTGCATGGAAACACTTTTGTGTAATTACTCTTTGCAGTCGTGGCAAGAATAAACCTTTTATGACCATTCAGTTTGCATGAATTTAATGCAACCAGCAATTAAACAATCTTCCAAACTAATGGACCTTTTCAAACAATATATTAGGTCCGTTAAATTGGTTCCAGTAGGATCTCGCACAATAATTGTTGTTAGCAACTACAATTACAAGTCGTAACCATTTAGAAACGATTTAAGTTAACAATGCAGTTTCTATAAATGTGCTCTTGAACTGGAAGCAAAAAGTAAAGATTTAAAATGCATCTTTAAATGCTAGCTGCTAAGTGTAAATTTAGAAAATAAGCAGTTTTCTGTTTAAAATAAAATAAAATGAAAAGGGGTTTTAGTGAGTAACTTAATAGATCTTTACTTTATGCCTAAGAGCCTACTTGAAATTATTTTAAATTCACCTGCAGTCATAAAATACTTTCCATTACTTTGCATTGAAGTATTGAAGATACATTATATCAATATCGAATAAACAAAAAGAGTGCTCCATTCTTAAACCGACTGTGGGCGTCAAAAAAGCTCAGTTGACGAAGCGTTAGGCTAAAAGTAAAGAGGCTGAAGGTTCGATGCCCGTCTCTACGTTTTCAGTCACTCTCCAGTTCAGTGTAGCATTCTTTGAATTTCAGAACACTTAAAACCACACTAGTTGTTTTTTTTCTAAAAATTATGCCTATGCACAATTCGTTATAGAACACGGGTCTCAATTAAAAAAAAACAACTATATTTCAATAAAATCATAATTAAAAAAAAAATAAACTTTAAGGCTTCATAATATTTGTGGTAGCGACCACGCCTTTGGATCTCCAGACAAAAAAAACAAAAAACAAAACAACCTAAAACAACTTTTTTTCCTAACACCTTAAAAAGTCCATAAAAATAACGAAAAAAAAACAAAAACAAAAACTGCAACAAGTATACAAACAAATCGCGCGTGTATGTATGTATGTACAGGGTTCAAACAAGACCCCACCTCTAGCGTTATAAATCCTTTCTATGACTTGAATAGTTTCGTCAAATCTCACTAATACGATTGAAAGGTAAACATATTCTTTTCATCATTCCCGGTTTAGAATTATCTGTAAACTTATACAAAAAAATACATTTAGAAGACATAAAAATTTATTGCACACTAATTTTATTACCACGGCGTAAATGTTTAATCGACACAGCTTAGATAAATCAACTTTTGCCCCATCGATAAAAACAAATTATATCTGTAATTACACATGCGACAATAACATTTTATAACGCTATGATAAACTCATAATAGTCCATAATGATCTTGCATGATTAATGTTATCAAAAGTACACTCCACTTTCCATCGCTCACGAGATTGACATTTCAATTTTCTGACTTTGCCAATGGCAACGAACAGATCTTAATTGGCAACTTCAGAACCATTTATATAATTATTATTTCAAATAAAATTTTCATTTCAATTTTCCTCGTTTTTTTTTGTCCTATAATTTTCATTTCTCTCTAGATCTAAGCCATATAATCTACAGAGACATAAATTCCACCTTCTCCAACCCTTGCCCTCCACCCTTTTCCAAAGAGGAAGAAATACTGCTTCACTGACCCTGTCACTGTGAATTTTAGAAACCTTTACAGCAGAAGAAAAAAACCGTGAGTAATACAATTCCTCTATTTATTGATTAATTATCTTATGTCTAGTGTTTGTTTGAAAAGAATTTCGCTTTTTTGCGTTTTAAGTAAACGCATGGTTAAAAAGTTAAACATAAAACTCAAAAAATTCTCCAATCTAATAAAATGTAATATAATATATTGTATTAACTTGCAATCTAACTGCAGACGACAAAAAGCATTGATGTCAAAGAAAATTATGTAGAAAGTAAGAGTGCATTTAGCGGTTGTTTTGCTTTTTTCTCCTTCAGGTTTTTTTTTCTTTTTTGCACACCCCACTGACGCATTTTAAATCAATAAGTCAAAATAGTAGTCATTAAAAGTAGCATAAATTTTCTTCACGGGCATAATAATGTAATGTACCTTCCCGTCTTTATGCAATCATATATATATTATGTTTAATGAAAAAAAAAACCGACGTTGCCTTCCCTTTGTAAAGACATGGTCGCAATGACATTTTGACTAGGGCAGCGAAATAATGTCTTCAGTCAATACAAATCTCAGATCAAGTTTTTTTTTTTTTTGTGAGAATATTAAAGCACGGTTTTCACATACATAATTATGTTTTTTCTACGCTCTTACATAAAATCGCAGATATGAAGATTTAAAAAAAAGATTGAGAGTTTTTTTTTTAAAAGAAATTACTTTTCAGATCATTGACGGTTCTGTTCATTGTAGGGGATGCTGCTATTGGCAGGGTTGTTTCATTGTAGGGGATGCTGCTATTGGCAGGGTTGTTTCATTGTAGGGGATGCTGCTATTGGCAGGGTTGTTTCATTGTAGGGGATGCTGCTATTGGCAGGGTTGTTTCATTGTAGGGGATGCTGCTATTGGCAGGGTTGTTTCATTGTAGGGGATGCTGCTATTGGCAGGGTTGTTTCATTGCAAATAATAAAAATAAATAAGCTGCCAAATATCGATTCTTTATACAACTTAAAACTAAAAATAAAAATCAAAATAAAAAAATAAAAAATCAACAATCAGACAATAGTGACCTGATAAATGAGCAAAAAACCACACATATCATTTTGTTTATATTAATTTCATCTTGCTCAACAGAACAGCTCTCATATCATTTAATTTGGAGGGAAAAAAATACACATAACTCTAAAACCAAAATAACAAAGGGGAGGTAAGTCATATAGTTAAAATTTAATAATAATGAAAAAAAAACCTCCACCAACTTAAAGAGGCAAAAGTGGAGAAGCTTTATACAAACCATACCCGAGCCTATTTTTAGAGCGCTGTAGGGCACAGAGTTCTTTAATGTTATCCACAATACGACAAGTTTCTCTCAGTCTTATACGGTAAAATAGCGTGCTGACGGCGTAGATCTATGTTTTGGTGTAGGCGTTTACTCTTCTTAATGTCTTTATAGGTTATGGAAAGATACTGATTTTTCGGCTAATAGGTTCTTATAAAAATGCCTTTCATTCATTTGAACTGATGAACTTAAAGAGGAGAGAGAGAAAGAGAGAGAGAGGGAGAGAGAGAGATAGATAGATAGATAGATAGAGAGAGAGAGAGAGAGAGAGAGAGAGAGAGAGAGAGAGAGAGAGAGAGAGAGAGATCTGTGCTTTAAATGTGCATAAACCTTTCCCCTGAATAACCCCCCCCAAAAAAAAAAAAAAAAAAAAAAAAAAAAAATGGAAAAGAACAGAAAAAGAATTTTTCTGGCAAAAATAAGCAAAAATATTTCCTAAAGCTGTATGCACACTTACTTACTATATTTTAGAACGTTACGCGAGGTAAAGAAAATGAGCAATAGTATGTTTCAAAGCTGTAAGCACACTTACTTACTCTGTTTCACAACCACACGCGTGATAAAGAAAATAAAATGAACATTACGAATATATCTTAAATGATCTACGAGCACTCACCTCTCGAACACCCAGGTCCTGTAGACGGAGAGGAAGATGGAGTACGGCGTGATGGACAGCCCGATCAGCAGGTCCGCCAGCGCCAGGGAGTAGATGAAGATCTTGTTGAAGTTGCTGAAAGCCTCAGTCCACGCCACCACCATGATGATGGCGCAGTTGCTCAGAACGATGAGGATGGTGATGACGATGATGACAAACGTCTGCCACGTGAACTCTGGAGACGATCCTCCCAAGTCGTCGTCGGCGTCTGCATCTTTACCAACCGCCTCGGCTGTTTTCTTTTTTTCTGTGTCTTTCGGCTGCTGTGTTGTAAAGTTTGTCTCACTTGCCAGAGACGATTCGTTGAAAATTTTAGCTACATCTTCATCGAGCGTCTTGGCTATTACCTCTTTTTCTTTGTCATCTGGGTTTTTCTGAGCTTGCTGCTGTGGAGGGACAGCTTTCGTCTCCTCTAGCGGAGACGTCTCGTCGTCCGTTTCGTCTACATCTCCATCAATATTCTCGACTGCATTTTCCTTTCCGTTGTCTTCCAGCGTTTTACCTGGCAGCCGTTGCGCTTCAGATCTGGACTCCTCTGGAGAAGTTGGTGGAGAAGTGACCGCCGCTAGAGAGAGTGGAGGCGGGGCTAATGTTTTGGACAACGTCGGGAACCGAACTGGCGCTGGTTGTGGTTGGTCAGTCTTCAACGTGTAGTCTGATGAGGGGGAGACTTCTACAAGGGGGGCTGCAGTCACGCGATGCCGATGAGGTATCTCGAGCAGTAGCAGCAGCAGCAGCAACAACAAACTCGACAGATAGACAACTTGTGGAGCCATGATGACAGTCATTCGTTCTTCAGAATGCAATAAATTTCATTGTGCTTGAAACTGTCATGATCTTCCAGAACCGTTCTCGGAATAGAATTGCGCGGGCAGAACAAATGTCGAATAAAGTCATTCAATTGTTTCAGTTCCTCTTCTGGATACTAAGATTGCGACGTTTAAGCTTGATCCAAATTTAGCGCTAATCTAGACACGCCTAGTGAAGCAATTTGAAAAACATCTTGGAAATATGTCTTTATGTTTCTGCTCTATTTTATCGACTAACACTTTAAACAACCTGACCTTTCGGTGAAGGTTAGAGACCTATCAACTGTATCTAATTTTAGCCCTAAAATGAGCTATTTCCTGATAAAAAATATCAAAACAAAGACAAGATTAGAATCAAATATTGGATAAAAGTATCTCTAAAACATCGAAAATTTACACCGGTACATCATTTACCATTTTAGAAACAGGAACAGTAATTCTTCACTACCAATGAGTCTTAAATGTCACAAACCTTTGCCAAGTCACTTTGCCAACCAAGCAAAAATAACAACCCCCCAAAAAAAAACAAAATAAGTCTTAGCTCCTGATCAGAAAATGTGTGTCAAAACTCTGTGCAAGTATATATGTGCATTCCTGAACATCTCAAGCTTTGAGTAGTGCAGAAATCTGGACCAAAAGTGACGTGAGTTCGGCTCGATGCCAGATTGGGGTAAGTTCGGGTCTCGCACGGAGGTTTCCAATTAAGACTCAAGAGAAGAGTTGGTTACTAACTGAAGTTACGATGATAGTAAACCCTGCACTGCGCCTGTTGGTGTTTTTTTTTTCTTCGCTTCCGCTACATTCTGTGGAAATGAGAAAAGTAAAATGCGATTTTAACTAATTTTTTTAAACGTCTTCACTGGCAATAAGACAGGAAATTTTGTTTTAGTTTTTTAAAAAAAAAAAAAAAAACATTATAAAAAATAAATGAATCGTTTAAGCTAAAAAGAAGTAAAAAAATGAATCATGGGTTACAGCTAGTTCAGCCTTGATTACACTGTTTTCAATGAAAAGCTTAAATCAAAATAGTAATTACATTCTGGCAAAATCAACTGGGCAGTGGAGTTTAAAGGTGATTTTGTGTTGAGTGCTGGAAAGGAACAGTAAATGGTGTGAAAAGAATAAAAGCCAGAGATAAGAAAATTGTTTCGTATGACTTGGCACCGGTCTTACTCAAGTGAGGAAACAATGCAGCAACCTTTAAAAAATAGCTTTCATCTCTTTACCTGCTCTCTCTCTCTCTTTCTCTCTCTTACTTCTATCTCTCTCTTTCTTTCTCTCTCACTTTTTCTTCTCTCTTTCTCTCTCTCTTGCTTTCTCTTTCTCTTTCCTTCTCTCTCTTTCTCTCTCTCTCTCTTTCTTTCTCTATCACTCTTTCTTCTCTCTTTCTCTCTTTCTTTCTTTCTCTGCCTCTCATTCTCTCTCTCTCTCTCTCTCTCTCTCTCTCTCTCTCTCTCTCTCTCTCTCTCTCTCACTCTCTCTCTCTGTACTTATTCACCAACCCCCTCAAAACAGAAGAGGAATCTCTTGATTCAATGTCTCCGAAAAGCTCAAATCTTCCTGCAACCACCGGGAAAATCCATTAACTTGCACGCACAGAAATTGCTCAAACTTGTGTTACCGTATCTGCGAGACTCGCTCTCGGTTTCTAGAAATAAATATTTCCGATCGTTTTTTATTATGTCTAGACAGCTACACTGCCTATCACAGTCTCTCCCTGCCTCCAATTGTTGTTTTTCTCTCTCACCCTTGCTCTGTTTTCACACCTAGTGCTCCCTCACCCTGATCTCTGTCATGCAATACTGGCTGAAAATTTCATGACCTTTGCTTCACGACAATGAATAGAAAAAAAAAATAGCTCATTTTTTTTTAGTAGTACGTGTGTTCGGCTTGTCATGAAAAAGAGAGAGAGAGAGCGAGAGAGAGAGAGAGAGAGAGAGAGAGAGAGAGAGAGAGAGAGAGAGAGAGAGAGAGAGAGAGAGAGAGAGAGAGAGAGAGGGGAAAATAGTGAAAAGGAGAAAAAAAAGGGGGGGGGAGGTAAAATAAAAGAAAGAGGGACGAGAAAGGTTTAAAAAAAATGAAGCCCAAATTTGGCATGGATGTAAAAAAATAGAGTGACAGATTTTTTTTTTTTTTTTTTTTTTTTTGGGGGGGGGGGGCGCAGTAGATAGATTAAACGGCGGACATTTTGAAAGACAAACCAATCGAAGGATGGATGGGAAAGTATAAAGAGCAGAGGAAGGAAGAAGCAAATATGGCAATGTTGATAGAAGAAATGAAACGAGTGGAGACAAGCAAACAGACAGACGGAAAGAGAAGGAATAAAGAGAGAGAAATGGAGGGTTATAGATAATTAGGGAGATACACACATAAACAAATAGCGAGAGACAAAAGAAGAAAGAAATAGAAAGAGAAAAGGAGAGAAAGAGAAGAGAGAGAGAGAGAGAGAGAGAGAGAGAGAGAGAGAGAGAGAGAGAGAGAGAGAGAAAGTGGGGAAGAATTTGATCATAGACATTATCAATACGTATAAGGGATTTCTACGGACAGCTAATCAACGAGAAAGGATAAATTGGTTGATAGGTAGACAGAAAAATAAGCTTAATTAAAGAGAGAAAAAAGAAAGCAAGAAAACAAAGAGTGACTGAGGGAAAGAGAGAGACAAAGTGTCTGTAAGAGCTTGATCTTAGACATTATACAGTCTTATGATATATTTCTCCTGACATATAATCAATGACACAAGGATAAATATGTGGATAGATAGACAGGTAAACAGGTAAAGAGGGGAAAAAAGGCTATTAGAAAAGGAAATAGAGAGACAGAGGGAGAAAGAGAGAGGCAGACAGAGAGAAAGAGAGAGACAGACAGACAAAGGGAGCGAGAGAAAGTCTATGGATTAGTTTGGTCTCAGACTACCAGGTCTTATGTGATATTTACAGATAATCAGGAAAAAATGAGTAGATACACAGAAAGACAGGTAAAGAGAAAAAAAACATAGAAAGAAAGAAGATAGAGAGAGAGACACAAGGAGAGAGAGAGAAAGAGAGATAGAAAGGGAGAGAGAGAGAGAGAGAGAGAGAGAGAGAGAGAGAGAGAGAGAGAGAGAGAGAGAGAGAGAGAGAGAGAGAGAGAGAGAGAGACAGACAGACAGACAGACAGACAGAGACAGAGACAGAGAGAGAAAAAGAGATAAAAAGTGTGAGGAAGAATTTGGTAATGGACGTATGTTGCATTCGCTGCTGATAAAAAAATCAATGAGACAAGGATAAATAGACAGACAGACAGATAGAAAGATAAATAGGTAAAGAGAGAAAAAAGGAAATAGAGAGAGACAGAGGGAGAAAAACAGTGAGAGAGGGAGAGAGAGAGAGAGAGGGAGAGAGAGAAAGAGAGAGAAACACACAGATAGACAGACAGAGGGAGAGAGACACACACACACAGACAGATAGTCAGACAGAGGAGGAGAAAGTGTGAGGAACGACTTGATCCTAGACTTCACCAGGCCTTAATATGTGGTATTTCTCTTGACAGATAATCAATGACTCAAGGATCGGATGGGGAGAGCTCCTTGTATCTACAGGGAGTGCTATTTCACAAAGAGTTGTGTCCCTTTGTTGGAATTCTTGGGCACTGTTCAACAATCAGAAGCATTTCGAAGATCTAAGCAGAACTCAATAATTTTGTTGTAATGGTTTAGGCTTACTAATGTGCACGTTTAAGGTTTCCTTTTGACTAAAAAAATCAGAGAAATGCGCAGACGCTCTTGATTGATACGCTAACAACAACTTACAGTAGAGCTCACCACTTCCAGCTAGGTAGCATGACTCTTTGGGAAATCGCATTCGCTATCGTAAACGACTGACGGAATGACTACTTCACAGCCTGTTTCTAGAAGCTGTGGATAGTCGCAATTTTCTGTCTGAGTCTGCCTTTTGGTATCTCTTATTTCTTTTTTTTTCTCAGATGGAGCCACATGCACAATAAAGGCGAAAGAGATCTGGGTATATAAGAGGTACTCCCCATCCAATGCTGGGCCTCATTGATTATATGTCAGGAGAAATGCCACGTGCGGCCGCCTCATTTCTAATATTAATCTCTTCCATGCACACTTTCTCTCAGTCTCTTCCTCTCTTTATTTCCTTATTTCCCTCTCTCTTTACCTATTTATCATTCCCTTTTCATACCTACATTATTCAGATCTCTATTTTTCTGTCTCCACCTATCTAACTGCTTTTCTATCTATATTTACCCCCCCCCCCCCCCCAATTCTCTCCATAGCTCACTATTTCTGTCTCCTTGTTTACCTCCTCTATTGGCGCGCCTTTCTCCCATTTTTTAAAAAATTTTATTCTTCTTTTCTCTTTATTCATCTGTTTACCTACCTATCTTTCAAAGATAAATTTATTATATGTAATTATATATATATATATATATATATATATATATATATTGAGAAAGAGAGAGTGATAGATGGAGACAAGATAGACAGACACACAGACAGGCAGACTCATATATTACACTTTGTTTGGCCAAATAGCAATAGATAAGTGTTCGTTAAAAACCGCAAAAATGGATACGAAATAATCTCAGAGATAAATAGATAGAGAGTAAGAATAGAAATATATATATATATATATATATATATATATATATATATATATATATATATATATAGAGAGAGAGAGAGAGAGAGAGAGAGAGAGAGAGAGACAGACAGACAGACAGACAGAGAGACAGAGACAGAGACAGAGAGAGAGAGACAGAGACAGAGATATAGAGAGAGACAGAGAGAGAGAGACAGACAGACAGACAGACGGACAGAATGACAGGCAGACAGACAGAGGGAAAAAGAGGAACAGAGAGTTTGGGAACGAGGCTTTATTTTCAGGAATTACGGGACACGTGTGAATTCTTGCACTGATATTATAACCGATAGGGCAAAGGTGAAATTCAGGAGCCACCTATGTTTACCTACAGAAATTATAGCTAGATTACGTGAGTGCACATTTGGTTGTTACTTCATAAAGTGCAAACACCTTCTACAAACACTCAGTACATTAGTACTGTTAAAGCTCCTACTACTACTACTGCTAATACTAATCCTACAACTCCTCACCCTACTGCTGCTACAACTACACCACCACCACCACCACCACCACCACCACTCCTCCTCCTCCTCCTCCTCCTCCTACTACTACTACTACTACTACTACTACTACTACTACTACTACTACTACTACTACTACTACTACTACTACTACTACTACCACCACTACTACTACTACCACCACTACTACTACTACTACCACCACTACTACCACTACTACTACTACTACTACTACTACTACTACTACTACTACTACTACTACTACTACTACTACTACTACTACTACTACTACTACTACTACTACTACTAATAACAACCGTACAAAGGTTCCCACCACAGTTCTTTTAAACACTCTTGAGAACGGGAACACCAAGAAGGAAATACTCTTAGCTTGGATTGGAAAGAGTCCACTCAAACATAATTAGCTGAACAATATGGACCGCTGTTTTGTCAAACCCAAGTATGTTATTTTCATCAGTTCACTCGGAGAACCTTATTCGGCTAATAAGCCACGTGATGTCTTGAAATTGGTACATTGAGATTACAACAATAATTACATCGTAAATATTATGATTTGTGACTGCTAGTAGATACACGACATCGCAATCCAACAGTTCTAAAGGTCACAGGTGAATTTTTTTTTAAAAATTGTAAACTTAGTGACTATAATTTCATATATTTTTTTTAATGAAAATGTAGTAAGCAAATAGTTGCACAAAGAGAGACGAAAAAAATGACTTAAAAAATAAAATGAAGTGAATGTCCTACAGCGGTGGTGGCATTTATCAATACAATCTTTATCTATAGACTCTGAATCTTCGTACAAACTTTACAAAGAAACACAGTGAGGCATCCAACGAAAACTTGAAGAATGGTTTCGTTTCAGCACAAAAATAAAGAAAGAAAACAGGAAAAACCGAGTGTTGCCATATAAATTATTTTTATCCTCAAAGTACGAAACGAATGCTTCTACTTAACTCATCGCATGAAATGCGTTTTAATCTTGAAGACAATATACATTTTTAACAGATGGTTGTTTATTTTGTTCTTGGTTTTGAAAAATATTTGATTCATTTTTTTCTTACTTGATACAAACGCAAGATGAGAAAATCAATGATTCAAAAATATATTTCAAAATTCAACAACAACAACAAAAAAAACAACAAAAAAACAAAAAAACAAAAAAAACTGATGGATTACTGTATATCGATATGTTGAAATATATACTTAAGTCTGTAATAATGAAAAATTATCATTCCATTTATAAGTCTAGCTTTCTACCTTTCTTTCTATCTATCTATCTATCTATCTATTTCTCTATGTATCTATCTATCTATCTATTTGTCTGTCTATCTATCTATCTATCTATCTATCTATCTATCTATCTATCTATCTCTCTATCTATCTATCTATCTATCTATCTATTTGTCTGTCTCTCTATGTAATATCTTTCCGTTTAAAGACCCACCTATATATTTATTTTAAAAAATGAAACTTTTCATAAGCATTCTACTATTAGATTCTTTATTCTAAATTTATTAATCAATTCCTTTCTTCAATCATACGCAACTTTTTCCTTTCCGCACCTAAAATCATTTCAAAGCAAACGTGTTACAATAAATAAATGAAAGTAAAGAAAAAATAGTCTGGCATATATCTGTGGGAAAATAAAAAAAATAACCCAAAATTGCAACTTATACAATTTCATCCGCAAACAGCCTCTCGCCCCTCACACACACGCACATGTACAAAATTTAACTGGGGGAAACTGCGGCTGCTATAATGACATAATCATCTAAGGGTTCCGTATGGACGAACGTGTCATAAGAATAAAATATTGACAACTTGGGCCAACAATGTCTTGGCTGTTAAAAGGTCTAGGCTGTTATAATGTCATAACTGTTATAATGTCATAACTGTTATAATGTCAGAAGTTATTGTTATAATAACGGTCATGGCCGTTTTAATGTCATAATTGTCATGGGTGCTGCATTAGTCATCGAACCTTCTGCGCACTACAATGAAAAAAAAATCCAAAACATACAAGTTGTATATTTTGAATTTCTGAGTTTTTATAATGGGAGAAAAGAATAGCGATCTTCTGTTTTATCCTAATCTTTGTCTCACTCTTATCACCCATGTCTCTCTCTCTCTCTCTCTCTCTCTCTCTCTCTCTCTCTCTCTCTCTCTCTCTCTCTCTCTCTCTCTCTCTCTCTCTCTCTCTCTCTAAGCGTGTCTCTTTGCAGACCCTCCGCATCTCCCTCTTCCAATCATTTTTCTTGAAAGTCCCTCACCCCATCTCTTTGTCCTTTCACACATTTACCTTCCTCCCTTCCTCCCTCACAAAATGTAATTACCTCCGACCAGTTCTCCCCTCCATAGCTATCCCTATTACTTTGATTCACTACACCGCACAAAACTAATATCGTATGCTTAGTAATAGATTATACAGTCACAGTTAGTGCGACCTTCAACCGTTACGTAAAGGGAGGTTTTACGTCATGAAACGAGTCCTTTATGCTCCAATCATTATTGTAACATTTCGCATGTGATTGGATATCCCCGTTCAATTAGGCGCTTCATGCACGTGACATGGTGGCTATGCTATATTTAGCTGACCTAGCGGAGATTGCCCTGCTCATCGTAATGAGTTGTTCAATGAAGCGATTATCAGACCATAGAGAGGGGCAGAGAGAGAGAGAGAGAAAGGGAAAGAGAGAGAGAGAGAGAGAGAGAGAGAGTAACACACACAGGGAGACACAGTTTAAGACAGAGACAGAGACAGACAAGCAGACAGACAGACAGATGGACAGGGAGACAGAGACAGCCAGACAGCCAGCCACACAGTCAGAGAGACAGAGAAAGAGAAAGACAGACACAGAGACAGAGACAGACAGTCAGGGAGACAGAGAGAGAGAGAAAGAGAGAGAGAGAGAGAGAGAGAGAGACACACACACACACAGGGAGACAGTTAAAGACAGAGACAGAGACAGACAGACAAACAGACAGACAGGGAGATACAGAGAGAGAGAGAGAGAGAGAGAGAGAGAGAGAGACAGACAGACAGACAGACAGACAGACAGACAGACAGATAGACAGACAGACAGACTTTCGACTTCAGCTGCATTACCAAAAGATAAGCTAGACATCTATGTACAAAATACGCCCCAGTTTCATCTGCAGAGGCACTTTGGCCACAAGAAGACGGCTGGCTTCTTTTCAAACCGCTCATGGATCCCAACTGACTCCATGTACCAACCAAGAGTGCACAACGGATAGATCTAGCGTCCTAATGCTAGATTTTCATCCACCTGCTTGGAGGAATTCAAATAACAACTCTCGGAATCCAAAACATGAGCTTCAGGGTATGAGAGATAATGCATGATTGTTCTTGGCAACTGAGCAACTGAGAACAAAATGTAAAAAAAAAAAAAAACCATTATACTGTCAAATTGTGTTGTTATAGGCCACCTAGCACGTGCAGTCAAATGTCACGGTGACTCAGAAATAACCTCGCGAGAGAAATGGGGAGTAAAGCTTGTCGTAACTTGTTGGTTCTAAACACTATGAGAGAAATGGTGGCCAGGCTTCAAAACGGGTCATAGTTGTTTCACAATAAAACCGACATTGAATTTTAGTAACGTACAGATCAGCAAAAGCACGAATGTCCCTTACTCGATAAAAATACTTGGTTAATTATGTAGAATCCAAACCTATTTACAGATATTTTTAAAAGTTCATTATCATCTAAGTTTAAATAAATGCGCAGCTATGAATTCCCGTAAGGCAATGCACCGGCATGCATTTTTTTTGCGGTAATCGCAAGTCTTCATATTAAATACGTGTTAAAACAATTTAAAATAGATTGGGAAAAAAAGAACTCGTCGAATTCCCCTACTATGCTTCGATATACATTGGAACATACCTTCTCCTCATTAAAGACGACCAATAACTTGTTTAGAACCAGTATCTCAGGGAAACAAGCTTTTTAAAAGCGCTAAAGTATTGTTGTTCAGTGGACCTTGTAGGGTAGAGAACGGTTTTCCAAACAACCAGAAAAAAATCAGCCTTTGATCAAGTTTTATCTACATCCGCCACTCACAAGTATGAGCAAGCTAGGACACATTCTGATGAGCGTAGCTCTACAGAACGTTAAACACCGTTAATAATGTAAGAAGAAACATTGACGATAATGAAGATAACCTAATGTAGTTGTCATTAAAAAAAAGAAAGAAAGAAATAAAAACAAGCCTCAAGAGAACGCAAATGCAAGTACGTAATGATCACTAGCATTGTATACAGTTTACTAAAAACCTTATACAGGAAAATGCGAGTATTCAAATTAACAAAGAACGCCATAACCATACTAGATACATAAATACAAATTAAGGCACATTATCTCGTCGGGACCCGCTTCCCTTCACCAGCTCGACAAAATTGCAAGAGATGGAAGGTCTTAAGCTCCTCGGAGACAGTTTTCTCCCTGCTCCTAGAACACGAGGAGCTTAAGAAAATGGTAATTCATTCACGAGGCTTCTTCTGGTTGCCAGTTATGATTAGGAGCTAGACCTAGGCCCTGCAGCGCAAAGGTGGCCAAATACTCGAGAAGCTTACATGATCGATCTAGGGCGAGCCGACTTTTACATCTTTATCGCCTAACAAAGCCATTGCTGTTAACGTTGTGCGCCTTCGCATAATTATTCGGATATTCGACTACAGGAAAGAAATTAATTATTCAATGTCGTGCTGTCACCCCCCTCTGTATGAGCCGTATGGCATTTCGATTGTACTTCAATATTTTTCAACGAATACGGAGATGGCAAGTGTGGGAGACCCCTTTACTACAGTGGGCGTAATCGTTGTCATGTCATGACCCGAAATTCAATATCATTCGATCATTTATCTTGATTTTAAGGCCAACCTTTTCATAGTTTTGCAAATATTATTCTAAGTGACTACACGAACATATCACATATCTCTGATCAACATTTTTGTACAAAGTCTGAACACAACACCTTCGCCCACGTAGTCTGCACGCTTAAGGAAATTCTTTTTCAAATTCTTAATCATTTAATGGATTGTGCAATACGTAACGAAATAAAACTCATAAAATTGTCTCCTCCTCCTCCTCCTCCTTCTTCTTCTTCTCCTTCTCCTTCTCCTTCTCCTTCTTCTTCTTCTTCTTCTTCTTCTTCTTCTTCTTCTTCTTCTTCTTCTTCTTCTTCTTCTTCTTCTTCTTCTTCTTCTTCTTCTTCTTCTTCTTCTTCTTCTTCTTCTTCTTCTTCTTCTTCTTCTTCTTCTTCTTCTTCTTCTTTGCTATATAGACAGGCCAGTCTCCTCTATAAAGGCAGCTTTGTCCTGCATATCCCAAGAGATGTCGTAGAGAGCTTTCTTGGTATGGCTATTACCTTAGGCCAGGTTTGGGACCTCAGATGGTCGTGATTGGGTCAGGTCTGAAAGATATGGTGTGCCGTCATGGCCGTACTTAAACAGGGACACTAACTAAGTTTTTAGACAAAAGTTTATTTGGAGGCAAATCAAGTTATATCTGTTGTCATCACTGTTTAAATAGAAGTATTCAGAAGACTCATGGATCTAAGCGCGGTATTGTTGCTAACATAATTTACTCGCTTGGGAACGAGTTACAGCAGCTGCATTATTTATAATTTATTAAAAAGCTGCGAGCTTCCTGCTCGGCAATGTCAAAACACGATAAATTATTTTGCGCCATCAAGTGAGATAACTCATTCACCGTGCAGAGCACAAAGTCACGCTTCAGCCAACTTGACATTGGGAAGAATTTTTCCTTTCTTTGCTTGGTTTGTGGGTCTCCTAAGTTCTGGCAATAATCTCAAACACAAATTGTGACCTTTCTCCTAAGTTCTAGGAATAATCTCAAACGCAAATCGTGGCTTTACTACTAAATTCTGCGAATAATTTCACACGAAAATTGTGGCTTTTGTCCTAAGTTCTGGGAGAAATTTTATATGAAAATGGTGACTTTTTTTTCGAGTAATCTCATGCAAAATTGGTGGGTTTTCATCAAGCAGGATTTGGGCTCGCTATATGGATTTCTACATTTCCAGCATATGACTGAGTTAAGAGTCGACCCGGATCTTTTTCTTGTCAATTCAAAACTCTTCTGACTTAGCTGAATGAGCCACATATTTCATCATTCCATCCGGTCAAGCGGACAAAGCCTAATAGGAGATAAAAAAAAAAAAACATTATTTGGAGTGGCTGTATGCTAAAACCAAAAATACACTCCAGTTTCTACCGTGATTAAGACTACTAAACCTGGGCATTCGAAACCTTAGAACTCAGCCTGGTAGAGAAAATATCATCTTAGGTGGACGTCAGGAGTATTCTAGGTTGGTTTGTATGTTATTTGATATAACCCGTCCACAATACACTGATCTCTGGCCATTTCGCGCATCAATCTTAAGCTCCAATCACGCTCGGTGGAACTGAATAGATGAAGCTATCCATCTTAAGATGAGGCTTAAACTCACCTGCCGACGGTGCGGATAATCCAACCCGCGACGAAGAACCCTGTGGATATCAGGGTGGATGCTCTATCTCCTCAACCACCGGCGGATATGCAGCAGCGTCAGAAGAATGTGAAAGGATGATGTTTGCTCCACACATGAACTTAAGATTACCGCTAGTATTGGAGTTGGCTTCCGGACAAGACACGCATCCCCAAGCCAAATTTTAATACTGGCAGATATCTAGATTTGGACTTTCCAAAACTCGTTAAATCCTTTAATACTCATTATTAGGCTAAGAATTCTCGAAAAAGATGTCAAGAGGTTCAGTACCTTATGAAAATTTATGTAATATGTACTTTGATGATGAGAGAAGCACACAATTTTTAAAAAGATTTGGATTTTCACTAACTAGCAATTACTTACTCTTACTAGGGGATTTGATAAACTAAAAAAAACTTTAAGATGATGGCTATAAGCTGAGTATTTCCCAATGAAGCACAAGCGTACTCTTTGTGCATTTATAAAACGCTACAATTTAGTTTGATTGAAAAAATCCATTGCATCTAGTTTCTTTGCATGGCATTCTTTTCATTTCATCTGTCAGCTCCAAACAGAATAATTAATGTGTCATGTTAGTGAATGGTAAATACAAAAGAAAATTCATTTGTTCACGCTTTTGCCTCGCTGAATATTTCTCGGGGTTTGATGTGAAACCGATTCATGTGGTTACGATTCATCGTATTAACCGAAATCGATTAATCGAACCGAAGTCGAGTACTCTATCAGTATTTGTTGATCTTACACATCATGACATTTAGAGAAGAGACAATTGTTGACTAATGGACTTTCATTTACTATCTGTCCTAGAGGAACAGAAACAAGGATGTTACTCATTTTGCATTTATCAAAGTTATAGTGATTTCTAGAGGAACAGAAACAAGGATGTTACTCATTTTGGATTTATCAAAGTTATAGAGATTTCTCATTATGTGCAGCCGAGATAAAGGGAAAAGAGAGAAAGAGAGATGGAAAAAGGGGGGGGGGGGTGAGAGGAAGAAGGTGACAGAGAGAAAGAGGAAATAAAAGAGAGAAAGAGAGAGAGAGAGAGAGAGAGAGAGAGAGAGAGAGAGAGAGAGAGGGAGAGAGAGAGAGAGAGAGAGAGAGAGAGAGAGGGAGAGAGGAGAGAGAGAGAGAGAGAGAGAGAGAGAGAGAGAGGGAGGGAGGAGAGAGAGAGAGAGAGAGAGGGAGAGGGGAGAGAGGGAGGGAGGAGAGAGAGAAGGAGAAAGGCGATAAAGAGGAGGATATATAACAAGGAAGATCAATTGACATATTCTGTGATATACGGATAGATAGATAGATGGATAGAAAGATAGGTAAATGGATAGAAAGATAGATAGATAGATAGAAAGATCGATAGATAGATAGATAAATGGATAGATAGATAGATAGATAGATATAAATAAAGCAAACAATTTCTTAAAGTACTCAACTTAAGGGAGAGAGAACAGTTAATGATAAGTTGTTTAAGCATAGAATAGATTATCACCTTAATAAACCACATATGATTTATTAATTAACCTTATCATTTTTCTCATAAGCTACAGAAAGCATGGTTGAAAAAGCTTTTAAATTTCCCACTAGAAGGTAAGTTCAAAACTCTATTTGTTTTTAGGTCAATGAGTTCACAAAAGTATGTTTAATTAATTTGAAATTATTGACATTTGACATCATTCATTAATCGACCCGTACATTTTTACAGCTTATGTTTCCTTGCAGAAAAATATGTTGTAAACTTGATCTAGTAGCCCAATGAGGACAGAAAAAAAAATAATGAAAATGAGAAAGCATAACACGACCGGAATAAGAAGAGAGAGAGAGAGAGAGAGAGAGAGAGAGAGAGAGAGAGAGAGAGAGAGAGAGAGAGAGAGAGAGAGATATCAAGGGGGGAGAGAAAGAGAGAGAGAGAGGGAGAAGAAGGAGAGAGAGAGAGAGAGAGAGAGAGAGAGAGAGAGAGAGAGAGAGAGAGAGAGAGAGAGAGCGTGTGTATTTGTGTGTGCGTGTGTGAAAGACAGAGTCAGACAGACAAAACAAAAGCAACAAGGAGAGAAACTCAGAGACAGAGAAGTAGAATCAAACAAAGGAAAAGACAAAGGCAGATAACGAGATAAAGAGATAAGAGAAAGAGAAAAAGGTAAAACGCGAAAAATGAAAAGCAGAATATATATATATATATATATATATATATATATATATATATATATATACAGAGAGAGAGAGAGAGAGAGAGAGAGAGAGAGAGAGAGAGAGAGAGAGAGAGAGAGAGAGAGAATGAATGAATGAAAGAGAGAGTTAATGGGGATAACATTACCCGAATGTTCATTGAAACACCGCCGCTGTGCGCTAAATTGAGAAGTAAAAAAATTTTTCCGAAGAACAGCAGAAAAAAGCCCTAACAAAACAAAACAAACAAATGAAAAACAAAGCCATCAATAATTCTTTTTAGTTAAACCAAAATCTGCGGCGAAAAGTTACCAGCTCTTTCATTGGATATTTAAGAGGCGTTGCCGGATTCCTGCTAGCATCCATGGTTGTCACGTTTATTCTCCGTGGCTGTGCTCATTAATTTAAAAAAAAAAAAAAAAAAAAAACAAAACAAAAAAAAAACAAAAAAAAAAAACAACGAACAAACAAATCTTGGAAATCCTTCTCTATTTACCAGTCAGAATAATTCGAGGCAATGCTATGTACATGACTCATACAGTTTATACCTTGGTAAAAGGCAGTATCTACTTAATATGTGTAAGGGTATGTATTTCAGAAGATTTTGTAAGTCTTATTGACAACAATCTGCTGCTGGTTTCAGAAGGGTGAGATAAAGGAAGGTTCACATCGCAGTTGGAAGAAGTATTCCTCCTAAATTGTATGTTTTGTAGCATTCTAAATAGTAAAGGGAGTGGGGGGGGCAGATTCTTCGTATCATTTGTTTCCTTCTGCAGAATGTGATATAAACAACGACAAAAAGATAAAG
The DNA here is from genome assembly GCA_033675545.1 of Elysia crispata. Lineage (NCBI taxonomy): Eukaryota > Metazoa > Mollusca > Gastropoda > Plakobranchidae > Elysia > Elysia crispata. The sequence continues at coordinate 172,952 of JAWDGP010005594.1, forward strand.
TAATAGTGATATACAGTGATAGATGCATCACACCTTGGAACATGTACCTATTCAGGTGTTTTGATATAACTTAAGTGTTACAGAGTGTAGGTAATATCCGTGTATGGTATTTAATTCATTAAAGAGGGAAAGACAAATAATATGAACTAGAATCTGGTGACATAGATAAAAAGAGAGAGAGAGTGAGAGAGACAGAGAGAGCGATAGATAGATAGATAGATAGATAGATAGGTAGAGAGAGAGAGAGATGAGAAAGATGAGAGAGAGAGAGAGAGAGAGAGAGAGAGAGAGAGAGAGAGAGAGAGAGAGAGAGATGAGAGACATGATCATGATATAACGTCAAAAGTTTTCTCAGGCCGTGCAGATGTAAAAGGTCAAAGGATTATAAAGAAGCAAAAAAAAAAAAAAAAAAAAAAAACCAAACCAACAATGAATTAATGTCTTAATGGTAAACAAAAGGTTTTTGTTAACCCTTTTTTTTATTTACACAAGTATGCTAGACGAGGTCACTCACAAAAAACCCAAAACAAAACAAAAAAAGACAAAACAAGCAACAATTAACTGCTCGTGAAGGTCAACTAATAGAACTACACCCTCTTTTCGTATTCAGAATAGCTATCTGAAATAAAAACATTTTCAAAATCATATATTACTGAGCGAATAAGTACAATTTTTCCTGACTCTAAAAGTTTCGCGTGTAGACAAAACAACCACAAGGCAACACAACATAACTCCAACTAATCTAGACCTAAGCTCAGAGCTTGAAGTGAAACAAACAAATGTAAAAGTGCACGCTGATGGCGTGACAAAAAAACAAAACAACAAAAAAACTCGTACACAGAAAAAATTCGTTCTGCTGCACTAACATCAATTAAGTAAAATTGAAAAACAAATTTTTTTTCCATGCCCAACCGCCCTCACAACACGACAGTGAACTAATTTTGTAAAAAGTTCCAAATCTAATTATAGATCCTCTTACTCGTTCATTTGCGCGTAGGTTTAAAGCAAATTAATGCGCGTCTACGAATTCCCGCTAGGCAGTGCACCTTTGCGCACTTTTCGCGGGATTTTATAGCCTTTCAGTAAGCCACGTTAAAAAAAGAAGATCTTAAACTAGTTTTTGAAGTAAATAAAAGCTGAATATTTTGAACCTTTTTCTCTCATTGGAATTTTTCTTTCTTAATCTTCCTGGTTAATCCGTTCATTAGAAATATTTTTTCAATAAATTGATTGATATAGCTTATCCATTCCAGTAAGAATATGGCGGCCAACAACATTTTCCAGGAGATGAACAAGTAGCAATCAGACACACTGCGGGACAGAATAAGCCTAAAAGATGACGTGGTGGTTGTGTTTCAAACCGAAGCAACGCTATTCTCTCTGCAGCTTCTTCGTTCTTCTCCCCTGAGACCACTATAGGAGAGCAGTTTTTTCTTTATTCTTCCAACCTTTATAGTTATAGCATCTTCTTCGTTCTTCTCCCCTGAGACCACTATAGGAGAGCAGTTTTTTCTTTATTCTTCCAACCTTTATAGTTATAGCATCTTCTTCGTTCTTCTCCCCTGAGACCACTATAGGAAGAGCAGTTTTTTCTTTATTCTTCCAACCTTTATAGTTATAGCAGCTTCTTCGTTCTTCTCCCTGCAACTAATATAATTATAGCATCTTTTTCGTTCTTCTCCCTGCAACTACTGTAACTATAGCAGCTTCTTCGTTCTTCTCCTCTAAAACCACTATAAAAATAACAGCTTCTTGTTTTCTTCCCTTGAAACAGCCTATAAGTATACATTAGCAGCTTCTTCTTTTCCCCCACTTAATGCTCTATAAGCAGAGCACCTTCTTCGTTCTTCTCTAATGAAACCATTATCAATAAAGCAGCTATTTTTTTCAATTTCTTTCTTATAACAAAAAACTCAAATTCATCGAATAAACATAAGATTTCTGAAATAATTATTTGTTGCCCTGAACAAAGAAAACCTACGACTTGCTGGGATAAATATCACGATGTAAATTTGTTGCAGGTCGAAAAAATTGTTGACACGACCCTAATATAGGAAAAAAATTAATGAGTTTGATATGAAATAAGCTTGGCATTTTACCCGTATTGCAAGATTTGTTTTCACACAAACAGAGTTGTTAAAGCAAAAGGATGAAATTACAATAGTTAAAATAGATCGATAGTCATATGGACAAAAAGATAAGTAGAAAGATAGATAGATAGAGAGGGACAAAGAAAGAGAAGGAGAGACAAAGAAAGCAAAAGAGAGTGAGAAAGAGATAGAGGGTGACAGAGAGATTAGGGGGGGGGAGAGAAAGAGAGACAGAGAGAGACAGAGCCAAAGAGAGAGAGATAGAGGAGACAGAGGATGAGACAAAGAGAGATAGAGAAAGAGATAGATAGATAGAGAGAGAAAGACAGAGAGAGAGAGGGAGAGAGAGACATAGAGAGAGAAAGAGAAAGAGAGAGAGAAAGAGAAAGAGAGAGATAGATAGAGTGAGAGAGAAAGAGTGAGAAAGAGAAAGAGAAAGAGAGAGAGAGAGAGAGAGAGAGAGAGAGAGAGAGAAAGAGAGAAAGAGAGAGATAGATAGATAGATAGATAGAGAGAGAGAGAGAGAGAGAGAGAGAGAGAGAGAGAGAGAGAGAGAGAGAGAGAGAGAAGGGCGAGACTAGAGGCAAGACTTCAAACTATCATTGGAAACACTTTTTTACCTTCCAGATTTCTAACACAAAAGGTCTCTACTTTGGTTAACAAGGCCTGATGATTATTCTTCTGGTTCCTATGTTCTTCTCCTTTCTTTTTCTATCCTTGTTTACTTTATCTGGCCCTATTTCATGCCACAAACAATATTCACATAATTATTGTTCCACGCGGTTCCTTCAACGAAATTAAAAATCCGCCCATTTTTCTCTTAGTTCAATGCGTTCAGTTTACTTTTTTTTTTCGTTTTCTCCAATATATTTCAACATTTTAATTCCTAAGCTTAACTGAAATATCCATCCGTTCCTTTAACTTAAGCCACTATGGCCTCACGCCAATCTGGTCGCATTGAATCATTAATTCTTACCTAATCCAAGTCGATCTATATCTCTCAATGTTACCCTTTCCTCGTCTCATTTTACGATGAATCAAAACACAAATAAAACCAGGGATAGCAACAAAAAACCTGTAGGCTTTTGTGGACAAAAATTATTGAGATAAGTACAACTCTCCTTTATCCCTTGCTGTTACTCGTTTCCCTCCCTGAGTCTGCTACCTGAATTTTGTCAAGCAATTTTGATATTTTTGTAATAATTTTCTGAAATCGTTCCCCACCACATTAAAAAAAAGAAGTTAAAACAATTTTTTTCGTCAGAGACATGCACAGTGACAATAATTTCTGTGAGGAATTAAAGCAAATAGGGCACATATAAAGATTTTGATCCTTAAATATTAAGGCTTCGTTAAGACTTGAGATTCGCGCAAAAAGTGCATAATGGTACACTGCCTTTTCGTTATTCATAGCTGCATGTTGCTTGGTGATAGGATCTAGAACCAGGGCCTAGATATTTACAGGAGTTACAGTCAAATCAAAGAATAAGATCTATATCTAGATAGATCTAGATTTTACCTTTAGGCTTAGATAAGAGTTAACTAATTTTATAAAATCCAAACCTATTTACAGAATGATATTTTTTTAAACATTCATTATCATGTAGGTTGAAATAACTGCGCGGCTAAGAATTCCCGCAAGGCAGTGCACTTTTATGCACTTAAAGCGAAAATTCGCAGCTTTCTAATAAGCGTTCAAAAAGATCTAAAAACAAACTGGGAAAGTATAGATTAGAGTCGATTTCTTTTTATTCCAAAAAACATTTACTTTCTGCATCTACATTTTGTGTTTTGAATAAGAATTATCGAGATATCTAGATTCTACCTAAAGATTTATAGGTGGGGGCATATATCTGGATCATGTAAGTAAAAGAGTCGATATGAAGACCATTTTGTAAGCCTAATATTACTATACAACACAGCCTCGGCAAATCGACACCAGGGTCCCGTTTGCAGAACGCGATTTTCGGTTTGTTTATTTAAACCTACATGATAATGAAGTTAAAAAAATCTTTAAATTGGTTCGGATTCTGCATATAAAGTAGCCAATTATTTTGATTGCATAATGTTTATGGTGAATGCCAGGCTTTAACTTATTCCTGTTTATACTGCACGCTGCATTTATATTTATTTTTGTAATAGTGTCTTTTCTGCTTCAGCAAATAGTTTTGGCAGGGAAGCACAAATCAAAACAATCCTTGTGTATAATTTTGGCCACAGGTGTTTCGAACTGTCAACAAAATACTAGAGTATAGCAGTAAAAGATAGGAATTCTTTTTCTCTGTACCTAGAATATATACTTCGATAATGTTTGAATCATTTCTCGAATTTGTTTCGAAAATTTTCCGAAAATAAAATAAATTAATGTCTCGTAAAAAAAATGATGTTTTAATAATTTATTTTTTTAATTCTACTGTCTCGCTTTAAAACACGTGTTGCTGATGAAACTTTCGTGACAT